>CM076573.1:503732611-504236068 GCA_034641835.2 Pinus albicaulis
CATCTGGTGATTTTTGTGCTTAAATTATCTTTGAAGTGTTGCATTTTTGTGCCTTTGGATTTAATTTTACATCGGAGTTACTAGGTCAGAGTATCACATTTCGTTTGACATTCTGCAAGATGAATGAGGTATTTTTATCTGTTCATTGTTGATTTTCTCTGTTATATGGTATTCATTTGAAGAATTTGCTATCATTTATATATTTGATTTACATAATATTTCCTTTTTATATTATCATTTCTGAGTATAATTGGAATATTATCATTTATAGACATATATGAATGGTATATGATGATGAATGCAATATGCTAATATAGCTCTGTTTAATTTATTAAACAGAGTTATCTTTATTCGTTTCTGCATATTTCAATTTAGTTAATAATACATTTACATGGTTATTATTAGATTGAAACAATCCTAAGTTGTATTCACATATAATTACCCGGGTTAAAATTAGAATTTCTTTATCAGCATTTAGTTTAGATTAGATAGTTTTATTTTCTGTTAATTTAGTCCTATTTTCACCCATTCAATTCAATCCACTTAGTTATAAGGAAACTGGTCCTTTAAATCCAGTCGGAGCCACCATCCCAAACGGAAAAGGAGCTGTCTTAAGGTCCCGACCGGGTGGTTTTTCCCCCAATGTTTGAAGCAGAGATTTTCTAGGCTTCAACAGTTTCATAACATTTAGTATCAGAGCTTTGGATTCTAGGGTTTCGCTGCTCCAAACAGGTCATCGTGGAATTTTCGTTATAAATTTGTTTCTACGAAGGTTCAGAAGTTGAAATTTTTACAAAGAGAAGCCGAAATCCTGAGGAACGTCATGTAACAATTTCAGATATTGGTTCAGAGTATTTCAGAGATATGATTTGTGAAACTTAGGGCTTTTTTAGGCTCCCAAATTTCACCTAAACAGGTCATCAAGGAATTTGCACTATAAATTTTCTTCTACGAAGGTTCAGAAGCTGAAATTTTTACAGAGAGAATCCAAAATGCTGAGGAAAGTCACGTAAAAATTTCAGATCTTGGTTCATAATATTTTCGGAGATATGATCTGTGGAAGTTAGGGTTTTGTCAAGATTCCAAATTTCATCTCAAAGAGGTGACCGTGGGAAAATATTCATAACTTCTCTTTGAGCATCAGATTAGAATTCTATAAAAAGCGGTCGAAATTACACGGACTTTAGTTTCCTGTGTATCAATTTCAGAGCTGAAGGAGGAAACAGTGACATGTGGCACGTCATACAAGTTTTCTCTACTGAACCAGTCCATAATTAGGTCATTGTGGGAGATTGGGCATAACTTTCCTTGAAGGATCCAAATCAGGTCAGACCTTTGGCATTAGAAAGAAGCTTTAGAGGGCTACTACAGAGCCAGATTTCATATATTAAAGATCCACAATCACAGAGATAATTCAGTTTCAATATCGAGCGCCTTAAAATCAAGAAAAAGGTGTGTATTTTTTTCGAATTGCATAAGTCTTGTGTGAAAAATCGGTTTGAATTGATTCCAAGGGAATATTGTAGAATAGATATCAGTATTGGGTTCTAAAATGCCCACTAAAGAGAATTAAACACCCATTAAGCCTTTAGAAGGCTCTACTATGACCCATGAAGACGAAGAACTGTAACATGACATGTCAAAATTACGAGAGCAAGTGCACACATAGGCGCCGCAAGAGCGATAGTTTGAGGTGGGGAAAATGTGGTTAGCCATTATATCGCAATTCCGACACTTCAATAAAGTGTCGGAATAGTGACACTATTTCCGACGTTTTCCAAACCGTCGCTCTTCCATTGTTTTTTAAACCGTCGCTCTTCCGACGTTGTCCAAACCGTCGCTCTTCCGACGTTGTCCAAACCGTCGCTCTTCCGACATGTTCCACACTGTTGCTCTTCCGACGTTTTTCCAAACTGTCGGTCTTCCGACGCTTATCAGGTTTTTCAAAGAGTCAGTCTTCCGACGTTTATCAATTTTTCACACTACTGTCGCAATTTCAACGATATGTCTTCTGACGTTTATCAAATTTTCACACTGTTGTCGCAATTCTGACAATATGTCTTCCGACGTTTAAAGTGTCGCTCTTCCGACGCTTATGAAATGTTGCTTTTCCAACGTAAAAGTAAAAACATTTAAAAAAAAAAGAACCGTCGCTCTTCCGACGCAAATTTCTTCTGACGCTTATGAAATATTGGTGTTCCGACATCTAAAGTGTTGGTCTTCCGACGCTTTGATAAAAGTATTTTAAGAAAATTAAATATACCCTTGACCTCCTATTATTTAGAAGTGCCCTTGGGTTTTTATGAAATAACCACATGAATAAGTGAGATGATACAAACAAGTAGTGTATATGTGCATTTATACACATACTTTAGGGTTAGAGTGCTAGGCCCCAAGAGGGTTACTAGGCCTATCTAGTCAGACTTAGAAAAAACACAATAAATGAATTGAGAGTCCAGTATGTCGGCCCATTAAGGGCCTCAATACCTCAGTAGAAGGTAGGCGCATTGTTACTTAAAGATTAGGCACATGTTTCCTTTTTGTGTTCTTATTGTTTGTTAATTTTTAATTTGAGTCTACATTTTGTGAGATTACTAAGAAACTTCCGAGTAACATATCATTCTAAGATAAGATTATTTTGCATCTCTTTTTTGTGAATGCATATAATGCAGAGATGGAAATGGTTTCCATTGAAATTTATATTGTATGATTATGCAATCTGACGCATTCATCAAATTTCTTTCAGCAGTGATTGCGTTGCTGCTATTGTTCACCTTTATGTTTTTCCTGCGAGACTATATGAACTTATGGGAGACAGGTGTATTGGAAGTGTTGCTGTCATGGAAAACTATGCCTCTATCGACTCACCTTTAGATCCCGAAGAGGTAAAAGATAGTGAACGCCCAACAAAGACGCGGATTCCTTAGCCAGACATTGAGGAAGGAGGGGGAATGACATTTAGAGAGAGTGTCTGCGATGTGTTGTTTGGAGGTGGTGAATATGTAAGTTGGACATGATTTTTAGGATTGTTGTATTTTAATTGTCACACAAGATTATGTTTTGCAGTTTTAAGGCTTTTCTCTTCAAGAATTTGAATGTAGTACTTCCTAATCTAGTTTCATATATAATCATTAACTGTGTTTGTAGATTGTCAAAGATGTGAAAATTACAATCTCACATGCAGTAGAACCCGTTGAAAAAGGCTTTACACGGCTTAATGAAATATTTCATCAAATCCACCAAAATATAAAACAACACAAGAAAGAGAGAAGGCATACAAAGGATGACAATTATGTTTCTTCGTCAAATTCAGTCAATAGAGTAATTCGTGGAATAGATGATCCACTGTTGATGGGGAGCATCAATTATAGTGGGATAGGCAGAAGCAAGAAACACAGAAGTTATTCCGGGAATGTAAGTGCTGACAGTGGGGGAGAAAGCAGTGAACAAGGACATGGTCGGTATGAGATCCATGGCAGGCGATGGATTTCAAGGGATTAAAGCATCTCAATGGAGATTTACTATTGGAATGTGGTAACTTTCTCCATGAAATTTTTGAACACATCTGTTGCTCGACAATCATCTGTAATTGTAAGTGATACAGGTATTGTACAACTATAAAAGGATCTACCCAGGTATTTTAACTTCAAAAGTTTTGAGAACTTGTCCAGGAGGAGCTTCTTTTCTTACTTATTGTATCCGATTATGATTTGATACATTCCAGCTGCTAGTTTGAAGTGTCATCATAAATTTTCAATCATTGGAGCTTTATCTATAGAGGAGGTGCCATATGAGAAGTCCATGGGGGTGAATTAAGAGGGAAATATTTTCACTACATTTTACCACCTTGCTATATTCCTTGTGGAGTGAAGTGGAGCATCTCCCTCAGGCTATGCAATCTGAGTAATCATGCTAGAAGGCCTTACTGTGCCATTACTCTTCAAATTTTATTTCCTTGATGTGTGTAGCCAAGATGGATCGTTATGTTTGTAATGGCAGATTCTTGATTTATGGAAAGAACAAGGGTGAAATAAATATAGCACAGCAAGCAAGGCCAGATTTTTCTGTAATGGCAGATCATTATGGAATATAGTTATGTTCTTGCAATTTTGACATGGTAATTTCTGCCGAGACGATATTCTTCAAACTGTTGTTTATTTTTGTGAACGACTTATGCTTGAAAAATTCAACTCTTCTTTGAGGTACAAAAGGAAAAGACTCACATTGATGTGAACGAAAAATGTCCTATATATGGAAAAATTATTTACAATATAAAGACAACATGCCTACTAGGACATGAACAAACTAAGTGTGGCTATGGATATGTTCCGAGAGGGAACTTTGTTCACATTTCTGGTATAGCAGCATACACAGCCTCCCATCGCATTGGATGACAATTGTGCGAGCAGAAGCGCTATTGCTACAATAGTCCCCAGGGCCAGTGCAGGGCTGCTTGGAAGGGTACACTCTCCATGTTCATATGTCACTTTTGAGGCCTAATTCACATTAAAAAAAACAAGAAGGCAATCTCAATAATGGCAACCATAGAATTACAAAGTTTTTTTTCCTTACATTAAATGGATGAAGAATTACAGAGTTTTCTTTTTTCTTATATTGAATGGATGAAGTAATATAAAGTATATATTGAATGGATGAAGTAATATAAAGTACCAATTGAAGTATATAAGTATCAAGAAGTAATATAAAGTAATGATTGAAGTATATAAGTATCGATTGATTTACAGTGATGTTTATTACCAGGATTGTGTGAGAGGTTAGTTGAGTTTGGATGTTTTTTCGAAATTGAATTCTTTCAAATTAACTTCCATTTTTAATCTACCAAACTCACACAAAAACCAGTATCAATTGATCTACAGTGATGTTTATCACCAGGATTGTGTGAGGATAGTTAAGTTTGGATGTTTTTGCGAAATTGAATTTTTTTAAATTAATTTTCATCCTCAATCTACAAAACCCACACAAAAACCAATATCAATTGTAACCAATATCAATTGATCTGCAATAATGTTTATCACCAAAATTGTGTAAAGCTAGTTGAGTTTGGATGTTTTTGCGAAATTGAATTCTTTCCGATTAACTTCCATCCTCAATCCACCAAACCCACACAAAAAATGAGTTGACATTGTTGCAATCTGAGGATTGTAAACTTGTGCCTTGAAAATCCAGTTGTACTTATGACTAGTACATTAACTATGGTGTTTTAGCATAAACACAATGGTCTGAAGCAAAGAAAATATGGCATGATATTGTATGAGGATCTACATGTATTATCATGAGTTCTTTATCATGTTTTTGAAGACTTTTCTAAAGTTTGGTTAAGGTTTTTTCTAGTATGGATGAGAGAGACTATCAATAAGAATCCCACTACCATAATATATGCCATGTGAAGCAAAGAATGAGATGTATGACAAAGGACTGAGAAAGCATGATGTAACTAGCGGTTATGAAAAGTCAAGCTAATCTATGTATACTGTTGGTGTAAATGATCACAAATGTATTGAGTCAAAGGTTTGTTGCATAGGGTTTGATGCTATTAATAACCTGAAGTATTATTTTTTTTGGTGTATAATCTTTGTGTCAAAGAATTGTGGTGAGAGGCAAGGTTTTATTAGTATGGTTATGCTGCAGATGTATAGTTTGTCTATTGTGTGAAATAATTGTGGTCAGAGGCAGGGTTTTATTAGTATGGTTATGTTGCAGATGTTAGTAGCCTGGAACATTGTGCTTGCACAGTTGATCTTCTTGGTCGAGCTGGGCACATGAAAGAGGCGCTCACCTTTATCAAGAAAATTCCAATAGAACCTGATGCTGGGTTCTATTGGCAATGTATAGTGAAAATTTGAAAAACAATGCATTTGGATTTATAGCAGTTTCGGCCTACATGTGTTTCTTAAGAAAATTCAGTAGAGCTTGTTTTCAAAACATACATACTATTAGGAGTTTACAACCACAAATATAATCAAATGGAAATTTGATTATATTAACCCTAGAGTTATACCAAGATTTTTGGATTATTTGTATAAGTTAACTGTGTGTAGACAGATAGACACATAACCCACCAAACAACATAAACACAAGCCTCAACTGTGAACACCCATTGAGCATAAGGTTTTATCATTGCATTATATAAAGAAGTCAATTGGGTCCACCCTGGGTGGTTAAGAGGAAGAGTTGTTATCCTTCCCCTCCAATCCTGCTTTTGATAAGCTTGCCCTTCATTGGCCGGTTAATATTGGCAAGGTATAAGTAATCTAACTCTTGATTAAGTGCTTAAGGATCAAATGAGATAGTTCCAAAGATTTAAAAACTCAACGAGCTTGCTTAAGTTCTTATTGGTCAAATGAAATGTTTAAATGGGGTAACTCAAGTAGTTTGAGTGGTGATTTGAGTTTTATATATGAGGTGTCAGGGTTAATGCCTTAGTCTTGCTGCCTCTGGTAAGTGACTAAATAGATGACCTAACAGGGACAGGCACAACAATCAACGACAACAGATTTACACTGAGTACCATCTGTGAAATACAGGGAAGAACCTGGATGTTTCTCCATGAGATTTCCATTAGAAAAGAGAGAGAGAGGGGGTGCATTGTTACACCAAATGCACAAAATGACACTAGACATATAAATCTAAGCCAATCTAAGCCAACTTTGGAGGATAACAGGAGTACCTTCTTTTTGGGTGCCATGGCTAGAATTAGCTGGGGCGCTCTGGTCATAGTAGAACCCTGCATTGGTAGAGGGACCCACAACTCAAGTTTCATGCCTCCATTGATATAGGTGGAGCTTGAAGAAGACGAGAGCAATCCCCCTCTCCTGCTTATTAGGGTTGAACCACATTGTCCCGCTGCTGCACTGGCCATTGAAGAGCCACAATAATTTAAAACCCTTTTGTTGTGTTTTGTTCCTCACTATATTCTACAATTTGCCCTCAATTCAACTACAACCTCAGAGTTTATTGGGTTAGTTCAAAGGATAAGAATCCATATCCCTATAATTTGAACATACACACAAAAGATAGAGTGTAGAAATTCATACCTACAACCATCTATATCTCATAACCAAGATAGCATAGAAGAAAAAATATCGAATTTGAATGGGGTAAAACAAGGGAAATACCAATATGATTCTTCCAGAAGAAGAGAGCATTCTTCCACGATCGATTTCTCTTCATATCTCCCACAAATTTCTCAACATCGGCAAAACTCAAAATATCTCCACCAACTACTATGGCTTTCGAGCCGTTAATGGACTGTGGTCGCTTTAGGGTTTCAGAGCGTCCATGCTTCTGCAAGAATCTAGAAAAAAGAAAGCATCATAGAGAAGAATGGAATCATGGGAAAGAAGGTATAAAGGTTGAACAAGCGGAGTGGGAAAAAAAATTGAATAGGTCGACTAAGAAAATTTGAATAGGTGGAACAAGCAGAGCGGGAAAAAAAATTTGAATAGGTATAAAATCTAAAATTTGGTTTCACATAGTCTTAATTCTAAAATCAATCTACTTTTTAAATTAGACCTTTAAGAAAAAAAATCATATCCTAGTTTCTCGATTAGGAACAATGTTCAAATCAAACACCCTTATGAAGAAGAATGCTAAGGGGTTTTAATTTTCTCCATTGTATTTTATTTATAAGATTATATCTAATCAATTCTAAATTGTACAAAAAAAAAGAAAAGTTAAGGAAGTAGACATTTATTTTCTAAAGTATGTAGGCTATTTGTATGTTTCCATACATAAAATAGGAACTTTCATTGGGGAGAACATCCACTCATTTCCTATGGTCATTCAACCATGTCAACGATTTTGGCTCTAGGAGGGTTGTATTGTATGAATGATAATAATAATATACATAATGATATGTCACACAAATTTTTTAGTGCATATTCTAATCCTATGCAAACTCTTGAAAATACAAATATTCATATTTAAAGTTCTAATGTTCCATATATTGAACCATTATATGTTATTCCTAATGAATAAGTAAATAATTTATGTCAACATACCTAGACATATGCCCAGGAAATAAATAAGTTGTGCATTAATCCATTACTTTTATTTTGTTAGGTAATGTGAGTTTTGAGATGAGTTGCATGCCTAACATGCGATTTGAGTAGCCATGAACCAAGGGCTTTTAAGCCGTAAAAATCACCTAGGGATCGCATCCAACCTAGGCCACACGATCCTTTAGCTCGACTGGAATTTTTCCCACATAGTTTCGAACCAATGATTTTCTCACCAATGATTGTATCTTACTCATTATTTCACATTCCCCAAGGCACAAATCAAATATTTGGATGTATCTTGGATGACTTGTCACATTCCATGACTAGCTTCACACACATTGAATAGGAATTCCCATCATTTAAGAATTTGTTGGAGGGTTTTCATGGCATGTTTAGGATTATGAATAAATCTTAACAGGCAGATTGAGAAACTAAAATGCAGTACATCATTTGCTGTGCCCTAGAACTAGAACGATCATCAATCTGAGAGATTCCTGTATATAAGATGGATTTGTCTTTAAATGGGTAATGATATTAGGCCAGTTATAAAGGCTAAGTGGTTTTGTTTTGTTTTTGGATGGTTGAGCATGAATGTTACTTGAGGGGAAAGTTCTAAGTGCAAAAAGTTTCAAAGGTGAGAAGTTGCAAGCAAATAGAACAAGCTTCAGCCAGAAAGATAGATATAACGCTGTTTTTTAGTCCATTGGGCTATGGAGTCATAATAGGATTTAATTGGAACAGCAAGAGGCAAGAGTGGTCCATGGGGCAAGTCATCTATGTCAAAGGATCTCTTTTAAGGTTTGATTTATGGAATGAAATGATACAACTAGAAAGGAAATTTTAACAGATGCAGAACAAAGAGCAACCTAAGATCTGGTAAGTACTTTTAAACTAGCTAGCTTTGACAAACACTTAAGAAAGACATAAAAGAAATCTAAGATCAGGTAAGTACTTCTAAACTAGTCTGCTTTGATAAAATTTCAATAGAAAACATTTAAAAATAGGGGAAACACAAATGATAACAAGAACAGTCTAAGATCTGGTAAGTACTTTTAAACCAACTATCTTTCAACACATTCTAAGGGAAACTTTCAGTCAGTCTTTTGTGACAAAACTAGGACCAGGGCTCACCATATCTTCCTTAGTTCATCACTACTTAACATGAAATGAAAATAACATCGAAGAACAACATTCAGCTAAGACAATAAGACGAGGGAACGCCAACATTCCTACGCTTAACTGAATTAAATCATTCCTAAATAACACAGTTTGAAAGAAAACATTTAAATAAAGGTTTTTCAGCCAGATAAGGTTACTGATATACAGTAGGTCCTAACTCCTTGTTTAAGCTGTTATTTACGAGAAGAATATGAAACAAGGTGAAAACGAAACTAAATAACAAGTTACAATGAGAAAAACATCACCGTTAACATAGACAGGATCCCATAAATCGACTTGTATTGATGCTCCAAACGATTTAGCATTAATTCCAATGTTTCTGTTCAGCAATCATCTTCACTACTCAGCCTAACTAATCTATCACAAGCAGAGCTCCAAGGGCCAGTGAACACTATTTACAATCAGAATTTTGAGCTCAAATGTATTTCAAAGTTCTGCAATCAACGGTTTCTCGTCTTCTACTGAGGTATTTATAGAGGAATGAGGAGGTGAAATCTAACGAAAGATCTCTTAAGGAAATTAATACAGATTCATGACTTCTCGACCTTTTGAGGGGCCCGATGGAGAAGTTTACAGGTGGAATATTGTACTAACTGTTTTACAATAAATATCAAAGCTCGTTGGGAGCTTTATTTGACTTTGAGGCTACGTATGTTTGAGTTTGCTCTGTGAATGTTGCATTGATTCCTTGCGAAGTAACTCCTTGGATGCGGCGGAGGCAAAATATACGATTATGCAATATGTTCGGCTTTGGTTTTGAATGTTTTGAGGCAATAGGTGGCGTCGTGGTAGCTGAGAAATCGAATTTGCCTCAGATGAAGCGATGGAGGTCTTTTCTGCCTGATAAATCATCTTGATTTTTTATTAATTCTGTTTTAATTTGGGGAATTAGGCTTTTGAAATTCAATCTTAGCCGTAATCCCCAAATTTGTCTTCAATCTTCATTTCTTCCGTGCTCTGTCTTCAACAACTGATACTGTTTAACCTCTTGTTTAAAATATAGTGTCTTGTCGATGTGTAGGGCCGCACAGGCCATTCTTCGTGCCATCAATGCTCATGAAACATTGATAAATCTTTTAATTTCAGCCCTGTGAATGGTTTTCTTTATGGTCCGAGAACATGGGAATCGTCATTCCCAACTTCTGGCCTTTCTTCAATATAACGATGAAAACCATTAAAAACCTGCAGAAAACATGAAATAATTAAGAAATCCTGCAAGAATAGGTTAAAATGCTTCAGAAGGCGGGAGAGGAGCGTGACCGTTGGATCATGGAGCGGGGGCGCAGATTAACGGCGGAGATGCGGCGTTGGGATATAAATGAAAAAAAAACTTTGTAAACAACGAAAAATGACATTTCTCCACTTTACAAAGGAAAAGGACTCATCTACATGAATGGCGGGGGTATCGTATGGTGGGCCCAGCGGGATTGATCGCAATCGTGGAAAGTGCGATGGGTTGATCGCATCGCAGATATTTGCGATGAATCAAATGGATGTATAACAAGAAACATGAAATTGCGATTATGCGATTTGCGATCGGGCGGAACGATCGCAGCGCAGATTTTTGCGACGAGCCTTTTGAATAAAAATCGCGATGTGGATGTTTGCGATCTGCGATTTGCGATAAGCACTTTAACCTGTTAGCAAGTGGTTCCAAGGTGCGGGTGTATGGAAGAAAAGGGGTTAAAGACTTAGCCTATGGGCTTAAGTCCAATACTTATGAAAAAAAATGTTTTTGAATGATTTTCAAAGGAAATGGAGGGTTCCGGTAAGGTTAAAGAGTGAGTCTTTAACTTTATAAGAGTGATTTTCATGAAGGGGAGAAGAGGAATCATGAAAACAAAGGGGATTTTATGGAGAAAAAGGGAAACAAATGGAGGTAAGTTAAGAGTGGGAGAAAAGGGAAAATGATGGTTTCTCAGCAGTCTTTTCTCATGAAATCAGCAGAATTTCTGAGTATAAAATGCGAACGGAAATGAAGATCTTGGACAGAGGCCTGAGGCCTTTCAAGAGTCTTCAAGAGCCAACAATTTTTAGCAATAAAATTTGTTCCTTGAAGGCTCAAAATTTCTTAGCCACCTTTTGGTATAACAAAATATTATAGGTGGCTAACAGTGGCTCCACTTGGGGATGATGCCTTCTTCGGCGTCGGGGCTGAACTTGCTTTCTACAGGAGGCCGGCTTTGTGCCGATCCATTGAATGCAACGCTTCCTTTGCGGGATGATCTTCTCTGAAAACATATTTTAGCCGGTTATAAAAAATAATGGATCTTCATCAACCAAACTTTCTACCTACCCGATCCTACGAGATCTAACATTTTTTCTTCATCAGAGTGCACTTGGATTGGCAAACTCTTTTCACAACATTTTATTCTTTTGAAAGCATAAAAACTAATCTAATTCTACTCCTTATTTCTCCCTGAACTCAGATTAAACAGTTGAGCTCGGATATTTCTCTACCTAATCTACTGTCTGTTGGGATTAAACTGTCCAACAGACTTTCATTCTCTAAATTCTACAACAGAAATTTAAAAACAGTCAAGTCAAGATTAAGTTGTTTGACTTGCTGTGATCTATGGCATAAAAACAAGTTGCACATAGATTATTATTTGCAGAAAATTTAAAAATCAAAATGGAAGGCTTAAGATCTGAAAGTTTCTCATCATGGCCTTCTCTTTTCTTCACAGCTCTGTTTTTGCTTTTGTTTGGCTGTCTCTTCCTTGTTCTCTGATTCAGATTTTGGGAAAATTAGAACCAGTTTTTCTCTTTTATGACTCAGAAAATAAAACAGTTTTGAGTCATCTCTCTTTGGAAACTTTGGTTCAGATTTTGAGTTTGTTTGAACCTTCAATTTCTATCCTAATCCATCTACTGATAAGCCAAGATTGAATGGTTTGGAAAATCGAATTCACTCTCCTATCAGCATAAAAATTTAAAGCTAATTAGTCAAGATTAAACAGTTTGACCAACTAGAAGTGTTTTTTTGAGGAGTGGCTTTTGAGCTTGCACACTTTTAGATTTATTTCTCTTTTTTGACATGGGGATTTTCCTTTCTTGTTTTCATTTCTGCCCTCTTTTCTTTCTTTTCTTTGTTTTTTTATTTTTGATTTTTCATAACTTTGAATGCAAAGGTGGATGGAATATTCATAATGGAAAAAGATAAAAAGGCTTTAAAACATAAAAATGGATCAAGAGAAGTAGTGCTTGAGCATCCTGCCATTGACAGGACCCCCAAACAATTCTGTTCCATCCAATTCCTATAAGAAAAATGCATTATTACCAGCAACTGAATGAATAGAGTAAGGGCCAAGCCATAGGTTGTCAAATTTTCCATGTTTGCCCTTTTCTTCCCTCTTTGAGTCCCACTTTAAAACCTTGTCCCCGATTTTGAAATTGCTGGCCTTTGTTCTTTTGTCAAAAAGCTTCTTAATGCTGTCTTGTTTCTACAGTGCTTTGTTATACACTTCCTCTCTGGTTTGTTGAAGATGAATGGTTTGATTTATTCTCCTAGTCGTGTCATTTTCTTCAGTCTGCAATTCTTGGATCAACTTCATAACTGGTACACCAAGGCTGTTAGGAAAAATTGCATCTGTACCATACACAAGCTGGAAAGGTGACATACCAATAGATTTCTTCAAAGTTAATCTATCAGCCCAAAGTGCATGAATCAGCTTTGTGTGCCAAGACTTTTTATTGTCCTCCAACAGTTTCTTGATTATGTTCACTAAGCTCTTGTTGGAGGATTTTGCAAGTCCATTACCTTGAGGGTAAAAAAGGTATGCGTTTGATATTTATCGTGTCTATGACGAAGTCAATCATCTATTTTGATGCGAATTCTCTTTGTGATTATCGGTGATAATTTTGGTGGGAACGTAAATACGGAGAGAATGTCGGTCTCTGTGAATTTTATAATAAAGCGAATCATTGGCCGCCTGCAAGGAATGACTTCTATCCACTTAGTGAAATAGTACGTAGCGTTGAAGATCCCATTTATGTTGAAGCGGAGAAGATAGGGGGGTGAATCTCTCCCTATGAAGTCGAAGTCCCCACTGTTGAAAAGGGGCTTCAATAGTGATTGGATGCAGAGGCAGGGGTAGCAGTTTTCTTTTGCCTTCAAAAAGTTGACATTTATGACAGGCAATGATCATTTTGTGTATATCAAGAAAAAAAGTAGGCCAATAGAAACCAGCCCTCAAAATTTTGTTGGTTGTTGTCTTCAAGTATAAATGACCTCCACACTCTCCTTCGTGGAACTCGTGCTTAACCTTCTCTGCATCCAACTCAGGCAAACATTTAAGCAATAGACCACTTGCATTTTTCCAATAAAGACATTTATCAATAATGTAATAGTTTACAGCTTTTAACTTTAGGAATCTTGCCTTTGTCTTTGTCAAACCAGGAGGTGTATTTAAATTAAGAAAAACATAAATAATATCAGCATACCAAGGAGAATTCATAAAATGATCTTCAAAAATAGGAGTTGAGAATCCTTCTTGGTCATCCAAAGCATCAATCATATTAATATCAAGAACTTCAAAATTGGATTCAGCCATTAATCTAGCTAGACCTTGGCCTTTGATGAGTTTAGTGGGTTTTATCTCTAAATAATATTCGAGAATAACAGCAATCCACTTACCTCTCTTACCATCTGGGTCCTGCGTTAGAATGTCTTTAACAACCGAATTAGGGACAAAGGCAATGATGTGTGAGTGAAGGATGTAAACTCTGAAGTCTTTCAATGCTTTAACCAAAGCAAAAGCTTGCTTTTCCATAATATTATACTTCAAAGGGGCATCCCTCAATGCCTTGCTAAAGAATGCAATAGGCTGCTCTTGTCCTTGTGGATTTTTCTGTAAAAGGACAACAACAATAGTATGTTCTGATGCAAATGAGAAGATATAAAAATATTTTGAAAAATCAGGGCTTATGAGAACCGGTGTTTTGGTTAATGCTTGTTTCACCAGCTCAAAGGATGTCTTTGCTTCCAAGGTCCATTTTATTCCTTGCTCCTTCTTCAGCATGTTTGTGATATTTCTAAGGAGCTCAGCCAAGTTAGGGATGAACCTTCTCAAAAAGTTAATCTCTCCAATGAAAGACTGCAACTCTTTGATATTTCGAGGATGAGAGATTTGCAATATAGCCTCAATCCTCTTTGGATCTATCTTTATACCCTCCTCTGAAATAATGTGTCCAAGAAGTTTACCTTCTTGGAGACCAAATAGTGTCTTTTTAGGGTTTAAAGATATCCCAAACCTTCTGCATTTCTCGAAAACCTTTCTTAAATGTTCTAAGTGTTCTTCATCTGTTTTTGAAAACACAGTAACATCATCAAGATAGATAATGATGAACAAACCCATCTCTTTCGAGAATGCTATGTCCATGGCTCTTTGGAAAGTTGCTCCAGCATTCATTAGACCAAAGGGAATTTTCACATACATGAAAGTGCCCCATGGTGTAGTAAAAGCTGTCTTTAATTGATTAGCAGGGTGAACTAAGATCTGATTATACCCTAAATAGCCATCAAGCAAAGAAATTCTTTTAGACCCTACCACCCTTTGTAAAATAGGATCCATCTTGGGTAAAGGGTAGTTGTCCTTTAATGAAGCTTTGTTCAAGTCTCTAAAGTCTATACAAAGCCTGATTTCCCCAGTTTTATTCCTAACAGACACCAGATTAGATACCCATTCAGAATATCTAATAGGGACAATTATACCAGCATCATACATTTTCATGATCTCCTTCTGAACCAATGGAAGCTGGACAGGGTTTATTCTACGCAGTTTCTGTTTGAATGGTTTTTGGTTCTCTTTGAGGGAAATTTTATGCTGTATAATTTCAGTGTCATAGGATTTAAGATCTTCGTAACTCCACGCAAAAACATCAGAAAATTCTCTAAACATCTCAATGTATTTGAGTTTAATGTGAGCCGGTAAAGTTTTAGATAGTTTAATCATTTTCGGTTTTTCCTCACTGCCTATATTGCATTCTTCCACTTCAGTCTCTACAGGTTGCAATTTTCGTTTATTTGCCACATCGTTAAAATTGAACAACTCTTCTAAAGGGGCCAGAACCTTAGGAAAACTTTCATCTTTGGAGTGCAGAGTTTCTAACTCCTCTGTTTCAGATTCTGCATTCATTTTTGTTTCGCTTTCAAGTTTCCTAGATAACAGGCTTACCTTAGCAGGTTCAGGAGACGGTTCTTCTTCATCAAGAAAATTTTCTTCCTTGCAGTCTGTTTCAGAGTCTGGATCTGAACTGTTAAGATCAAATTCATTTCTGAATTGCATGAAGTCTTCTATTTGTTTGTCATTGTCAAATACCTGCCAATACTTCTCATTAATCAGGCACAACTGGTCTAAATTTTATCTGAGTTGTGCAGTCTTTGGTTTCAAATGGCTTTAAGCATGTTCTAGCTGCAAAGGCTAAATTGTGGGCTGCAATGTTCCTTTTCCTTGGGACAAAAATTAATTTGGACTGTTCGAAAGTTTTTAAAAGGTCCATGACATTATTTCGGTAGGCTCTAAGCCTGGGGTGATTTGCGTTATACTTCCCATTGACTTGCCTAATGACTAACTCAGAATCCCCATAAACATTGATTCTCCTAGCTACTAATTTTTTCAACAAATGTAAGCCTAAGAGGAGGGATTGATATTCCGCTATGTTGTTGGAACACTGAAAGTTTAATTTGAATGAAACATATTCTGTGTGATTGTTTTCAGTGTTACAAATCCAGACTCCCGCACCAGCATTGTTTCTAGTGCATGACCCGTCGAAATGCATACTCCATAGAGGACTGTTTTTAGTTTCTTCCCGGTTATTGTCCTCTTCAACTATAGTGCTATCTGGCTGTTGTATAATATCAACGCTTAATTGAATTTGTTTCAAGTCCTCAGGTTTTTCGTTAGAATGAAGATTGTTCTCTTGATTGTCTTGGTTTAAGATCAATGGATTCATGACTTGTAACTCAAGACCTATGTTTGGTTTGCTAAGATTTTCAAGGGTAGCAAACTGTTTACATATTTCTACGTTATTTTCCTCTTTCTCCCTGTTGGCCATTAGTTCTGTTACCGTGCTTTGTTCACTAAGTGTTTCATCATTAAACATGATAAAAGAATCAAGGCCTGTACTTACAGAATATAGAGGGGAGTTTTGAGGTCTGTCTTGACTTGTAACTGTGTATTGCATATGGGACTCCCTGTAAAGCCTTCTAGTCTGATTAAAAACAGGGATATTTGCATAGGTCATGTCCATTTGCATAGTCCCCTGTAACTTAGCCCCCCAAGATCTCGACAATAACATTCCATACTTTGGGGGCACATCAGCCACGAAAATATCCATAACTAAACACTTGGCTGGAATCTGGGCTAAGTTAATGTAGAGGTCTTTGATTAATCCTAAACATTTCACTTTACTTGAGTCAAAAGAGTATAGGTCTTTGTAAGGTCTAGTGATTTCAAGACCCAGGCTCTCCGTTACAGCTTTTGGCATTAAATTATGAGAAGCCCCTGAGTCATGCATAGCGTTGTGCAGAATTTTGTCATGAACATTCAAACTCACATAAAAGGGAGGAATGGGTCCGTCTTGAAACTTACCTTCAATCTTTGGACCAAAAATGAGCTCTGGCTGGTCATCACTAAGATTGAGGGTATCCTCACTTTCTTCTATGTTCAAAGCCTTCAAAATTTTGGACCTATATACATGTTGGGCAGCCAACTCAGTCAAAGGGACAGAAATCTTGATCTTCGAAATTTCCTGTTCCAGGCTAAAAGAAATTTGGTTTTTAAAAGCACTGGTTTCAGCCTTGTTAGTTGCCACTCTATCAGCAACAACATCTTGCTGATTTGTTTTAACTACACTTGATGCAATGTTTGTAATAGGAGTACTAGCTGAAGCGTTAGTACTACTAATGTCTGCACTCTGATTTTCAATGTTTTGAGTGCCTTTCTCTTTACCATTATCAGAATTTACAGCCACTGCTTTACCCTTTTGTTTGACCGTTTTAGGCTTGGTTGTAGCGCTGTTTTGAGAAGGTTTGTCAGAGGTTATGGTGTTGGGGGTTTGTTGACCGGTTTTGCTTCTGAGGTCAGATTCTCTTTGAGTCTCTATGATGACATTTTCAATATCTTGATAATAATTTTCGTTATCATCTCTTTTGTCATCATAAGGTGTATAAAGACCTTGTTTTCTATCATGATGAACTTCTAAGTTATCATCTTCTACCCCAAACATGTTTATATCCTCTTCCTCTGTTATGTCTTCTATTTCTTCAACCTCGCTCACATAGTTTTGATGAAAGGGAGGAGTGATCTGTTGATCATCTTCCCTAGGTATGTTTGGAGGTTGGTTCCTTCTAGCATTTTGATTCTGGTTTTGGTTTCAGTTTTGAGGAGAAGTTTGGTTTTGGCTTGCTTGTGCTCTCTTAATTATGCTCATCTCTTTCATCATTTCTTCCATCATTCTCTCCATCTTTGAGTTTGAAGTAGAAGGTGTGGATTCATCTCTAAAAGATACTCTCTTTTCAGATTTTGTTCTTGCTCTCTTCTCCATTAGGTTGACTTCCACAGAAAGAGCACCCCTTTGCATATTTTCAAGAGTCGCAAAATCTCTCTCTCTTAGAGAATAGGTCATGTCAGCATCAAACCCTTCAGGGAATTTGTTTAAAGCTGAGCCTTGTGGAGGTTTTAGTTCCGGGGAGAGTGCATTATATACACTGTTAAATCTGGTACAATAATCTTGTACACTTTCCCCTGGGTTTCTATGGAGATTGTTATAGTCAGCAAGAACTTGGAGAGGATTTTTCTTCACTTCCCATTTGTTTAAGAATGTTTGATGGAAACCTCGGAGATCATTAATACTATTGGGGGTTAAGCCTTTAAACCATTTTCTTACTTCTCCCCCCAGACTTTGAGCAAATAGTCTAATCTTGACAGAATCATCATCAATTTCATTTCTGTCAAAGTAGTCATTCATCTTATCCACATGTTGTGGTGCAGTTATAGCATTGCTAGCATCATATAATGGAATTTTAGACTGATAGTCCTGTGGAAGATTGACTAATGGCGCAGGAAGGACTAGGGGAGCATACCATGTTGCCATGATATGTGTTGGAGGTGGATTTACAAAAGGTGGATTAAGAAAAGGGAACGTGGGCTGAAGTGGAGTGGTTTGAACAGTGGATGCAGGGTGAGCAGAAGTGGATGGACTAGGAACAGACTGCTGGGCTGACCTTGGATGAGAGACACCTAAGTTATGGAGGAAGTGTAAATCAGGTGGTGTTGTTTCTCTGTTACCAAGATGTTTACTTATTTCCGGGGATGAAAGTGAAGAGTCAGAATCTATCTGAATTATATCATCAAATGACCTAGTTCTAAACGGGTTTACTAAGTCAGCTTGTGATTGTTGTAGAGCTGAAAGATTTTCAGGGACTGAGTTAGCTCTTAAGGGTGATCTGAAAACAGTTGATAATTTAATCCTAGGGGACTTCCAAAGGATAATTTTTGGGTCATCAACTATCTCAGGTGGATTAGGGTCAGGATGGGCTCTAGTGTGAATTTTTCTAGGAGCCACTATGCTGTGTTTTTAGACCCAAATAAACAAGAAAAGTTCAACCAGATATGACAATCTTCAAGAGGTTAACTAATCTGTTTACGCCAATTTAATCCTATAGTCCTCTAACTGAGTTTGAATGAAATTATAATGATAAAGGTTCTTCCTAGTGGAGTCTTAAGGTCTGTTGAGGATTGTGGAGTCGCCAAGTGGAAGTTTTTAGCTCTTTTCAAAGGTAAGAGGTTTTATGGTCCACTACCATGTTTATTGAATTCCAATATGAAACATTTTTAGGTTTTTCTAAGTTATTTTTCAGTTGTGTGGTTTCTAACGACATCCTAACTCTGTTTCAAAACTTAGCTACAATTATGAGACAAAGATAGTGTATCTTTATGGCTAAGCCAGCTGATTTTTCAAGGTTAGATAAAGTTTTACGAGAATCCTAGGGTTTTCCTAGTTTGTCACTGATTCAAACAAGTTTCATCATGATTACCTATCTTGGTAGTGCTTGAAAAGGCTGCTTTTACTCTCAAAGTTTATAGAAATGAAAATGATTCTGGCTTCGGTCCCCAGTGGAGTCGCCAGAAATGTTAGGTGCTGGAGGCTCAGCTGGTTAATAAAGCAAGTGTTCCCTGAATCAAATCTCTGATTTCATATGTTCATCCTTAAAAAACTTCTAGGTTTGAGTTTCCCAGCGGAGTCGCCAGAAATGTTGGGAATCTGTAATTTTAGCAGATTGGTAAGACTAAAACTGCAGAAGCAACATCGTTTCAACCGCTTTGGGATTCTAGGATCTAGCCCTCCTGAATCCGGAGAGGGATCTCTCCAATATGTACAAAGATGGATTTGTCTTTGAAGTTCGGGGTAATGATATTAGGCTAGTTATGAAGGCCAAGGGTTTTGTTTTGTTTTTTGGATGGTTGAGCATGAATATTACTTGAGGGGAAAGTTCTAAATGCAGAAAGTTTCAAAGGTGAGAAGTTGCAAGCAAATAGAATAGCTTAGGCTGAAAGATAGATATAACGCTGGTTTTTAGTCCATTGGGCTATGGAGTCATAATATGATTTAATCGGAACAGCAAGAGGCAAGAGTGGTCCATGGGGCAAGTCATCTATGTCAAAGGATCTCTTCAAGATTTGATTTATGGAATGAAATGATACAACTAGAAAGGAAAATTTAACAGATGCTAAACAAAGAGCAACCTAAGATCTGGTAAGTACTTTCAAACTAGCCAGCTTTGGCAAACACTTAAGAAAGACATAAAAGCAATCTAAGATCAGGTAAGTACTTCTAAACTAGCCTTCTTTGAGAGACTTTCAATAGAAAACATTTAAAAACAGGGGAAACACAAATGATAACAAGAACGGTCTAAGATCTGCTAAGTACTTTTAAACCAACCAGCGTTCAACACATTCTAAGGGAAACTTTCAGTCAGTCTTTTGTGACAAAACTAGGACCAGGGCTCACCATATCTTCCTTAGTTCATCACTACTTAACATGAAATGAAAATAACATCTAAGAACAACATTCAGCTAAGACAATAAGACGAGGGAACGCCAGCATTCCTACGCTTAACTGAATTAAATCGTTCCTAAATAACACAGTTTGAAAGAAAACATTTAAATAAAAATTTTTCAGCCAGAGAAGGTTACTGATATACAGTAGGTCCTAACACTGTTTAAACTGTTCTTTACAGAAGAATATGAAACACAGTGAAAACAAAAACTAAATAACAAGTTACAATGAGAAAAACATCACCGTTAACATAGACCAGGATCCCATAAATCAGCTTGTATTGATGCTCCAAACCAGTTACAGCTTTAATTCCAATGTTTTAGTGCAACAATCATCTTCACTATTCAACCTAACTACTCTATCACAAACAAAGCTTCAAGGGCCAGTGAACACTATGTACAAATAGAAGCCTCGGGCTCAAATGTATTTCAAAGTTCTGCAACCAACAATTTCTCATCTTCTACTGAGGTATTTATAGAAGAATGAGGAGGTGAAATCTAACAAAAGATCTCTTAAGGAAATTAATACAGATGCAAGACTTCTCGGCCCTTTGAGGGGCTCGATGGAGAAGTTTACAGGTGGACTACTGTACTAACTTTTTTACAATAAATATCAAAGCTCGGTGGGAGCTTTGTTTGACTTTGAGGCTCTGTGTATGTTTGGAGTAACTCTGTAGATATTTCTGCATTGATTTCCTTGCAGAAGTAACTCCCTGGATGCGCTGGAGGCGAAATATTTGATTCTGCAATAAGTTTAGCTTTGGTTTTGAATGTTTTGAGGCAACAGGTGGCGTCGTGGTAGCTGAGAAATCGAATTTCCTCAGATGAAGCGATGGAGGTCTTTTCTGCCTGATAAATCATCTTGATTTTTTATTAATTATGTTTTAATTTGGGGAATTAGGCTTTTGAAATTCAATCTTAGCCGTAATCCCCAAATTTGTCTTCAATCTTCATTTCTTCCGTGCTCTGTCTTCAACAACTGATACTCTTTAACCTCTTGTTTAAAAGATAGTGTCTTGTCGATGTGCAGGGCCGCACAGGCCATTCTTCGTGCCATCAATGCTCATGAAACATTGATAAATCTTTTAATTTCAGCCCTGTGAATGGTTTTCTTTATGGTCCGAGAACATGGGAATCGTCATTCCCAACTTCTGGCCTTTCTTCAATATAACGATGAAAACCATTAAAAACCTGCAGAAAACACGAAATAATTAAGAAATCCTGCGAGAATAGGTTAAAATGCTTCAGAAGGCGGGAGAGGAGCGTGACCGTTGGATCGTGGAGCGGGGGCGCAGATTAACGGCGGAGATGCGGTGTTGGGATATAAATGAAAAAAAGAACTTTGTAAACAACAAAAAATGACATTTCTCCACTTTACAAAGGAAAAGGACTCATTTACATGAATGGTGGGGGTATCGTATGGTGGGCCCAGCGGGACTGATCGCAATCGTGGAAAGTGCGATGGGTTGATCGCATCGCAGATATTTGCGATGAATCAAATGGATGTATAACAAGAAACATGAAATTGCAATTATGCGATTTGCAATCGGGTGGAACGATCGCAGTGCAGATTTTTGCGACGAGCCTTTTGAATAAAAACCGCAATTTGGATATTTGCGATCTGCGATGAGCGCTTCTAGAGTTAGCGCTTGGTTCCAGGGTGCGGGTGTATGGAAGAAAAAAGGGTTAAAGACCTAGCCTAAGGGCTTAAGTCCAATACTTATGAAAAAATGCGTTTTTGAATGATTTTCAAAGGAAATGGAGAGTTTCGGTAAGGATAAAGAGTGAGTCTTTAACCTTATAAGAGTGATTTTCATGAAGGGGGAAAAGGAAACATGAAAATAGAGGGGATTTTATGGAGAAAAAGGGGAGCAAATTAAGGTTAGTTCTGAAGTGGGAGGAGGGGAAAAAATGATGGCTTCTGAGCAGTCTTTCTCTTGGAATTAACAGAACTTCTGATTATAAGAAATGGGAATAGTAAATGAAGATTTCGGACAGAGGCATGAGGCCTTCTAGGAGTCTTCAAGAGCCAACAATTTTTTTAGTGAAAAAATTTGTTTTTTGGAGGCTCAAAAAAGTCTTAGCCATCTTTTGGTATAACAAAATATTATAGGTGGCTAACAAGGGGTTCGATGAATAGGATATTAGGGGTTAGAGGTTCAGGGTTTAGCGGTTAGGGGTTAGGACTAGAATAATGAGTTAGTGCAGGCTAAGGGGTTAGGGATTGGGGGCTTAGGGGTTAGGGGAGTATTGATTTAGTAGTGGTTAAGGGATTAGGGATTGGGGTTAGGGAGATCATAATGATTTAGTGGTTAAGGGTTTAGGGATTGGGGGTTAGGGGTTAGGAGATTTGGGTGCCAGGTCACAAGTATTGTCTGCTAGGAAGGATTTCCAAAGAAGTTGGCTGGCATCACTATGACACTATTATGGAATTAGAAGGGAAGAGAAAGGAAAAGGCTCAGGTATCATATGAGATAAGGAAGTAATTGGAAAAATTGAGATCAAAAGCAGTGGAGTTAGCCGAAAAGCAGCTTACCCCAGAGATGGATAAGATAAAACTTGACAACATATTGGTCAATTTCCTTGACCCTTTATTGGTTATTCAAAAGGAGTATGACTACACCACTGTTAATATCAAGGTAATCGGCCCCTAGCAGATCAAGGGCTACAAGTTGTAGTTTTAGTCTGAACATCAACATACCACAACCATGCTTACAACTAGGATATGTTTTTTGAGGAGGAGAAATCTCGTCGAGATCAACATGAAGAATCCATGGCAACAAAAAAGTACAACTTGTGGTGATTCCAAATGAGCATAGATGAATAGCTACAATATATGTCAAATGTGGAAATTATGGAGGAAAAAGATGAAATTCATCTTCCTTTTGCATTCGAGCGAGAGGAAAATCAATCATCAATGAAAATTCAAAATTTTCAAGCTAAGCAAGATCAACCAAATTGGGGGCAGAGTTTGGGGAACCTTCATAAGTGAATGGGGCCTATGTGATATGGCTATGAGCTATCTACCCCCACACAATCCGATATGCAAACAGTAAACATTGTAGGCATAGGGTTAATTAACCCTACACATAGTGGAGTTAGCGCCCGAAAAGCAGCTTGCCCCAAAGATGGAGCTCTTAGCTTCAATAAAGTATTAGATAAGCTGCATGTTGTGCTCAATGAAGCAATCAATTTTGAAAATGACAAGAAAATATTTCTGAATGTGAGGATTTTGACTAGAAAGATATAACTACACAGAAATAATTACATCGTTGATACAATAATAATATAATCTGCAAACAACCTTCTCACATTCATGATCTGAGTATATAGTGAATTAGACAGAAGTAAGAAAACAATTACTTCTTCAAAGCTAATTCGAATTTGGAGGGGTTAGGGGTTAGGGGATTTAGGTGCATTTAGGGGTTAGGGGTCGAATAATGAGTTAGTAGTTAAGGGATTAGGGATTGGGGGCTTAGGGGGTCCAACTCGAATGCGTTTGGGTGGGCGCCCTCAACCAAAACGACCCGACCCGAACGTGTTTGGGTGGGCGCCCTCAAAATAAACAACACAGTGCGCCCGACCGAACGAAGGCACAAGTGAGAAAACAAAAAACAGGCTACATGAATGTGCACAAGGTGCCTGTGTGGTCACAACTTAGCAAATTTGATACAACCAACCTTAAATGTGTTAGAGGTTTAGGGGGTTAAATGTGTTAGGGGTTTAGGGGGTTAAATGGTTTGGGGGTTGGGAATTAGTGTTGAAGGGGTTATGGGTTAAGGGTTAGAGGTTTAGGGTTTAGGGGGTTAAATGGGTTAGGCAATTAGAGGTTTAGGGGGTTAAATGGGTTAGGGGTTAAGGGGTTATAGGTTTATGGTTTAGGGGGTTAAATGGGTTAGGGGTTTAGGGGGTTAGGGGATTTAGTAGTTAAGGATTTTAGGGGCTAATGGGGTTAGGTTTTAGGGGGTTATTTGGGTTAGGGTTCTAGAATTAGGGTTTAAGGGGTTAGGGTTAAGGGTTTAATGGTTTAGGGTTTAAGGGGTTAGGGGTTAAGGGTTTATAGGTTTAGGATTTAGGGGGTTAAATGGGTTAGGAAAACTAGGGGTTTAGGGGGTTAAATGGGTTAGGGGTTAAGGGTTTAGGGGTTAAGATTTTAGAGGTTTATGGTTTAGGGGTTAAATGGGTTAGGGGTGTAGAGGTTTAGGGGGTTAAATGGGTTAGGGGTTGGGAATTAGTGTTTAACGGGTTAGGGGTTAAGATGATAGTTTCATTGGTCTCTGTTTGTGCACAATAGTTGCTTATTCTTTGCGTTTCAATGTAACAAGTATTGTTGCTTGTTTCCATGTCTTCTTTATTTATTAATTTATAGTATTTTTTAGCCATTGCTTTACATTTATTGATGAAAATGTCTATTGAAATCAAACCAAATGTATGTTCAATCTCCAGTTTCAAACTCAGCCACAGTGTTGTCACACAATTTAAGTCCAGAGAATGGCCATATGATGAAGTCTTAATAACTTGACTGCACTTCATGACTTCTCTAGAAAATCTTAAGTTCAAGTGTCCCACATTCATGAGAAATCTGGCTCTTATACTCTTGCTCCATCTGACTATGTCCTAGAAATACCCTTGTTTATTGCAAAAACATCCTAATGTTTTTGACCTTGTCCCTTATGAGGAGGCACTTGATTTTAAGGCGGTCACAATTTAGCATTTTTGATACAACAACCCTCACACGACCCAACCCAACCCGACCTGACCCGCCCGAACGTGTTTCCTTGGGCGGCCTCATGACACAACATGACCTGAGCAGACCCGACCCGACCCGACCCGCCCAAACGTGTTTCCTTGGCTGCCCTCACAATATGGCACGACTCGACCCGCTCATACGAATGTGTTTCCTTGGGCGGCCGCATACGACAAGACTCGATCACCAGACCCAACCCGACCCGCCCGAACGCGTTTCCTTGAGAACCATCAGTACATGACTTGACCCGAACCATACGAATGTGTTTCCTTGGGCCGCCTCACATGACACGACTCGACTAGACCCAACTCGACCTGACCCTTACGAATGTGTTTCCTTGGGTGGCCTCACATGACACGACCTGACCAGACCCAACTCGACACGCCCGAACGCATTTCCTTAGGCGGCCTCACACGGCATGACCTGACCCGACCCGAAAGGGATAACTGAATCACTGAATGATGCCACAAGGGAGAAAACAGCAAACGAGATGCCTGAACGTGCACAAGGCACTCGAGTGGTCACAACTTAGCAAAAATTATACATGCGCGACACGATGCGCCCAACCTAACGATGCCACAAGGGAGCAAACGGAAAACGGGCCGCTCGAACGTGCACAAGGCACCCGGGTGGTCACAACTTAGGAAAAATGATATAGGCGCCCTCGAATGAAATGACCCAACCCGAATGTGCCCGGTTGGGTGACCTCACACGATGTGACACGGCGCGCCTGATCGAATGATGCCACAAGGGAGAAAATGGAAAACAGGGCGCCCAAACGTGCACAAGGGAGCAAACGGAAAACGAGCTGCCCGAACGTGGACAAGGTCCCCGGGCAGTCACAACTTAGAAAAATTGGTTGGGCGCCCTCACACGGCGCCACACGGTGCGCCCGATCGAACGATGCCACAAGGGAACAAACAGTAAACGGGCTACCTGAACGTGCACAAGGCACTCGGGCGATCACAACTTAACAAAACGGATATGAGTGGCATCGAATGAAATGGCTTGGCCCGAACGCGCCCGGTCGGGCGACCTCACACGGCGCGACACGACGAACGATACCACAGGGGAGCAAATGGAAAACGGGCCACCCGAACGTGCACAAGGCACCCGGGCGGTCATAAATTAGCAAAAATGATATGGGCGCCCTCGTACGAAATGGCCCGACCCAAACGCGCTAGGTCGGGCGACCTCACACGGTGCGACACGACGCCCCTGACCGAACGATGCCACAAGGGAGCAAATGAAAAATGAGCCACCCAAACATGCACAAGGCACCTGAGAGGTCACAACTTAGCAAAACTGATACGGGTGCCCAAGAAAAAAATGACCTGACTCGAACGCGCCTAGTCGGGCGACCTCACAACGACACAACACGGCACGCCCGAATGAACGATGCCACAAGGGAGAAAATGGAAAACAGGCCACCCAAACATGCACAAGGCACCCGGGTGGTTAGAACTTAGCAAAACTGATACGGGTGCCCTCGAACGAAACGGCCCGACCCGAACATGCCCGGTCGGGTGACCTCACATGGCACGACACGATGCGCCTGACCGAACGATGCCACAAGGGAGAAAACGACAAACGGGATGCCCGAACATGCACAAGGTACCCGAGCGGTCATAACTTAGCAAAACTGTTACAGGCGCCCTCGAACAAAACGACCCAACCCAAACTCACCCGGTCGGGCGACCTCACACGGCGTGACACGACGCGGCTGACCGAACGATGCCACAAGGGAGAAAATGGAAAATGGGCTGCCCAAACATGCACAAGGAATCCGAGTGGTCACAACTTAGCAAAACTGATACGAGCGCCATCGAACGAAACGACCCGACAAGAATGCGCCCGGTCGGGCGACCTCACATGACGCGACACAACACACCTGACCGAATGATGCCACAAGAGAGAAAATGGTAAAAGGGCCGCCTGAATGTGCACAAGGGAGAAAATGGCAAACGGGTCGCCTGAACGTGCACAAGGCACCCGGGCGGTCACAACTTAGCAAAACTGATACGGACGCTCTCGAACGAAATGGCTCGACCCGAATGTGCTTGGTTGGGTGCCCTCACATGGCGCGACACGGTGCGCCCGACCAAACGATGCCACAAGGGAAAAAACAGCAAATGGGCCACCCAAATGTGCACAAGGCACTTGGGCGGTCACAAGTTAACAAAATTGATATGGGTGCCCTCGAACGAAACAGCCCGGCCTGAACGAGCCTAGTTGGGCGACCTCACACGGCGTGACACGACGAACGATACCACAGGGGAGCAAACGTCAAACGGTCCCCCGAACATGCACAAGGCACCCAGGTGGTCACTACTTAGCAAAACTGATACCGGTGCCCTCGAATGAAATGACCCGACCCAAATGCGCCCGGTCGGGCGACCTCACACGGCGCGACACGACGCGCTTAACCGAATGATGCCACAAGGGAGAAAATGGAAAACGGGCCGACGGAATGTGCACAAGGGAGTAAATGAAAAACGGGCTGCTCAAACATGCACAAGGCACCCGAGCGGTCACAACTTAGCAAAAACTGATACGGGCGCCCTCGAACGAAACGACCCGACCCAAACGCGCTTGGTCGGGCGCCCTCACATGGTGCACCCGACCAAACGATGCCACAAGGGAAAAAATGGCAAACGGGCCACCCAAACGTGCACAAGGCACCTGGGCGGTCACAACTTAACAAAACTGATACGGGTGCCCTCGAATGAAACGACCCAGCCCGAATGCGCCCGGTCGGGCAGACCTCACATGGCGTGACACGACCAATGATACCACAGGGGAGAAAATGGAAAATGGGCTGCCCAAATGTGCACAAGGCACTCGGGCGGTCAAAACCTAGAAAAACTGATATGGGTGCTCTCGAATGAAACGACCTGACCCGAACGCGCCCAGTCGGGCGACCTCACACGGCGTGACACGGCGCGACCGACCGAATGATGCCACAAGGGAGAAAACGACAAATGGGCCACCCAAATGTGCACAAGGCACCTGGGCGATCACAACTTAGCAAAACTGATACGGGCACCCTCGAACGAAACAGCCTGACCCGAACATGCCCGGTCAGGCGACCTCACACGGCGCAACACGGCGTGCCCGAACGAATGATGCCACAAGGGAGAAAACAGAAAATGGGCCACCTGAGCGTGCATAAGGCACCTGGGTGGTCACAACTTAGCAAAACTAATACGGGCGCTCTCGAACGAAACGACCCGACCTGAATGCACTTGGTCTGGAAACCTCACACAGCGTGACACGACGCACCCGACCGAATGATTCCACAAGGGAGAAAATGACAAACAGGCCGCCCGAACATGCATAAGGCACCCAGGCGGTCACAAATTAACAAAACTGATACGGGTGCCCTCAAACAAAATGACTCGACCCGAACGCGCCCAGTCGAGCGACCTCACACGGTGAGACATGGCACGCCCGACCGAACGGTGCCACAAAGGAGCAAACGACAAACAGGCTGCCCGAATGTGCACAAGGCACCTGGGTGGTCACAACTTAGCAAAACTGATACGGGCACCCTCGAACGAAACGGCCCGATGCGAGTGCGCCTGATTAGGTGACCTCACACGGCACGACATGGCGCACCTGACCGAACGATGCCACAAGAGAGAAAACGACAAAAAGGCCACTCAAACGTGCACAAGGAAGCCGAGTGGTCACAACTTAGCAAAACTGATACGGGCGCCCTCGAACGAAACGACCCAACCCAAACGCACCCGATCGGGTGACCTCACATGGCGCGACACGTCGCACCCGAACGAATGATACCATAAGGGAGAAAACGGAAAACAGGCTGCCTAAACGTTCCCAAGGGAGCAAACGACAAACGGGCCGCCCGAACGTGCACAAGGCACCTGGGCGGTCAGAACTTAGCAAAACTGATACGGGCGCCCTTGAACGAAACGAACTGACCCGAACGCGCTTTTTCGGGCGCCCTCACACGGCACGACATAGCGCACCCGACCAAACGATGCCACAAGGGAAAAAATGGCAAACTGGCCGCCCGAACGTGCACATGGCACTCGAGCAGTCATAACTTAACAAAATTGATACGGGCACCCTCGAACGAAACGGCCTGGCCCGAATGCGCCCTGTCGAGCGACCTCACACGGCGTGACATGACGAACGATACCACATGGGAGAAAACGACAAACAGGCCACCCGAACGTGCACAAGGCACCCGGGCGGTCACAACTTAGCAAAACTGATACGGGCGCCCTCGAACGAAATGGCTCGACCCGAACGCGCCCGGTCAGGTGACCTCACATAGTGCGACACAACGCACCCGACCGAACGATGCCACAAGGGAGAAAATGGAAAACGGATTGCTTGAACATGCACAAGGCATCCGGGCAGTCACAACTTAGCAAATTGATACGGGCGCCCTTGAATGAAACGACCCGACCCAAACGCACCCGGTCAGGCGACCTCACACAGCGCAACACGGTGCGCCCGGTCGGGTGACCTCACATGGCGCGACACGGCGTGCCCGACCGAACGATGCCATAAGGGAGAAAATCGAAAATGGGCTGCCTGAACGTGCACAAGGCACCCGAGCGGTCACAACTTAGCAAAACTGATACGGGTGCCCTCGAATGAAATGACTCGACCTGAACGCACCCGGTTGGGCGACCTCACAGGGCGAGACACAACGCACCCGACCGAATGATGCCATAAGGGAGCAAATGGAAAACAAGTTGCCCGAACGTGCACAATGCACCCGGGCGATCAAAACTCAACAAAACTGATACGGGCGCCCTCGAACGAAATGACGCAACCTAAACACGCCCGGTTGGGTGACCTCACACGGTGCGACAGGACGCACCCGACCAAACGATGCCATAAGGGAGCAATCGGAAAACGGGTTGCCCGAACGTGCATAAGGCACCCGGGTGGTCACAAATTAGAAAAACTGATACGGGCGCCCTCGAACGAAACAACCTGACTTGACCCGAACTTGCTCGGTCGGGCGACCTCACACGGCGCACCCGACCGAATGATGCCATAAGGGAGAAAATGGCAAACGGGCTGCCTGAATGTGCACAAGGCACCCGGGTGGTCACAACTTAGAAAAAATGATACGGGCACCCTCTAATGAAACGACCCGACCCGAACGCGCCCAGCCGGGCGACCTCACACGGCGCGCCCGACCGAACGATGCCACAAGGGAGAAAATGGAAAACGGACCACCCGAACGTGCGCAAGGCACCCGGGCGGTCACAACTTAGCAAAACTGATATGGGTGCCCTCAAACGAAATGACCCGACCCCAACGCAAACGAGATGCCTGAACGTGCACAAGGCACCTGAGCGGTCACAACTTAGCAAAACTGATACGGGCGCCCTCTAATGAAATGACTCGACCCGAACATGCCCGGTCGGGCGACCTCACACTGTGCGATAGGACGTGCCCGACCGAATGATGCCACAAGGGAGAAAACGGCAAACAGGCCATCCGAACGTGCACAAGGAACCCAGGTGGTCACAACTTAGCAAAACTGATACGAGCGCCCTCGAATGAAACGACCCGACCCAAACGTGCTCGGTCGGGTGACCTCACACGATGCGACACAACATGCCCGAACGAACGATGCCACAAGGGAGAAAATGGAAAACAGGGCACCCGAACGTGCACAAGGGAGCAAACGGCAAACGGGTTGCCTGAACGTGCATAAGGCCTCCGGGCGGTCACAACTTAGCAAAACTGATACGGGCGCCCTCGAATGAAACGACTCGACCTGAACGTGCTTGGTCGGGCACCCTCACACGGCGCCACACGGTGCGCCCGATCGAACAATTCCACAATGGAACAAATGGTAAACGAGCTGCCTGAACGTGCACAAGGCACCCAGGTAGTCACAACTTAACAAAACTGATATGGGCGCCCTCGAATGAAATGGCCCGGCCCGAACGCACCCGGTTGAGCGACCTTACACGGCGCGACACGGTGCGCCCAAGCGAACGATGCCATAAGGGAGAAAACAAAAAATGGGCCGCTCGAACGTGCAGAAGGCACTCGGGCGGTCACAACTTAGAAAAATTGATACGGCCGCCCTCAAACGAAATGGCCCTACCCGACCCGAACGCGCCCGGTCGGGCGACCTCACACGGTGCTCCCGACCGAACAATGCAATAAGGGAGAAAATAGAAAACGGGTTGCTTGAACATGCACAAGGCACCCGGGCAGTCACAACTTAGCAAAACTGATATGGGCGCCCTCGAATGAAACTACCTGACCTGACCCGAACGCACCCAGTCGGGTGACCTAACATGGCGCGACATGGTGTGCCCGACCGAACGATGTCACAAGAGAGCAAATGGCAAACAGGCCGCCCGAATGTGCACAAGGCACCCGTGCTGTCACAACTTAGCAAAACTGATATAGGCGCCCTCGAACAAAATGGCCCGACCTGAACGCACTCGGTCGAGCGAGCTCACACGACGTGACACAGCGTGCCTGACCAAACGATGCCACAAGGGAGAAAACGACAAACGGGCCGCTCGAACGTGCACAAGGCAACCAGGCAGTCACAACTTAGCAAAAATGATACGGGCACCCTCGAATGAAAGAGCCCGACCCGAACGCACCTGGTCAGGCAACCTCACATGGTGCGACACAGTGCGCCTGACTGAACGATGCCACAAGGGAGAAAATGACAAACAGGCTGCCTGAACGTGCACAAGGCACCTGGGCAGTCACAACTTAGCAAAATTGATACAGGCACCCTCGAATGAAACGACCCGTATGAATGTGTTTCGTTGGGCAGCCTCACACGACAAGACCTGATCACCAAAAATAACTCCCAAACCCTAAACCCTAAGATTGTTCCTAAACACTAACAACACTTGCCTCCTAAACATCACAATACCAACACTTGACACAACTGTCGCAATACCGACACTTGTTCTAACTATCGCAATACCGACACTTGTTCTTGTTATCTAAAAACTTGTATGCATCTATGTTATAAAAAAATATTTTCTTTTGTGCATGCTTCACTACATAAGAATGATTAGGATGGATATTTTAGGGACTTCAATAAGAATGGAAAAAGGAAACTAGTCTTCTTGACTTCTAAATAATACAAGCACTAAAATAAGTAAAGAAAAGGAGGTAGTGTGAAGAGTTATCATCTACATAAAGTGCGTACTTCTTCCAAAATGAATGAGAATTATCTAGGACTTGCAAGAATAAATATGTTAGATGGAACTTACAATTCTACTCTAAATGCAGAATTGACTCAAGGCAGAGGATATACATTCAAACTAGTACATTTGGCGGATTTTTTTTTTTAAATATTTTTATCAGAACGTCGTAATAGCGACACTTAGCTCTAAGTGTCGCAAGACCGACACTTTCCTCCAATCCGTCGCAATTTTGACGCTTTGCTCCAAACGTTGCAATAGCGACACTTAGCTCTAAGTGTCGCAAGACTGACACTTTCCTCCAATTCGTCGCAATTCTGACGCTTTGCTCCGAACGTCGCAATAGCGACACTTAGCTCTAAGTGTCGCAAGACCGACACTTTCCTCCAATCCATCACAATTCCGACGCTTTTCTCCAAACGTCGCAAGACCGACACTTACCTCTAACTATCGCAATACCGACACTTGTCTCCAAACGTCGGTATAGCGACAGTTGTGGGCGGGATTTGAAAAGTTGATAAAATTTGGGGAAATTTCCGACATTTGGTCAAAAGTGTCGGAACTAAAGTGTTGGAATTTCCGCCAAATGTACTAGTGACCAAATTTGACTCTCGCAAAGAGCAACAAAAAATGAAATGGAAGTTTTGAAGAAATGCGTGGAATCTAAGATGGATGGTTTTAAGAAAGGTATGGAAGTTAATATGGATGGAATGGAAGCTAATATGGATGGCATGGAAGTTGGCATGGAAGCTAAGATGGATGACATAAAAGACAACATGGAAAACATGAAGAATGATCTAAAAGGAGACATGGAAGGTTTGACAAAGTTGATACAAGAAATGTTTCCTAATGGCGAAAGATATTAGAGGAAACTCATGATGAGAAAAAAATAAATGTTAATCATGATTTCATAAACTCTAATGTTGGATGGAAGAACCACCATATTCCAAAGATGGATATGAGCAAGTTTGATGGCAAGGCATTAGGGGAATTTTGAGGTCTAAAATGGGCCTCCTAAGGAAATTATAAAATAATAGTGGAAAAAATCAAATAAGATTTGATGACATCATCAAATTTTAGAGGGAAAAATGAAAAAACTACTTTTTCAATTCATATTTTCAACTTATCTCCCAAAGTGTTTACTCAAATTTCGAGCGGGAGTACTCATTGGATGCGAAATTTAATTCCTCATCCAAGGAGTACCCATGTTGCATACTTTCAATGGGTCCTACTACACGAAAAATGAGAAATACATAAAAAAACGTGATTACAATCACGTTTTTTTATGTATTTCTCATTTTTCGTGTAGAAGAGTTCATTGAAAGTATGCAACATGGGTACTCCTTGGATGAGGAATTAAATTTCGCATCCAACGAGTACTCCCGCTCGAAATTTGAGTAAAAATTTTGGGAGATAAGTTGAAAATACGAGTTGAAAAAGTAGTTTTATTATTTTATTATTTTTTAATATTTGTACCTTTTTATTTAAAAAATGGTGAATCATCCCCCATGGTTGACATCATCATCTTGAATCCTATTGGTTGTTATAAATTTTATTTTTGTTGTACATTTTTCTTAGGAGGCCCATTTTAGACCTCAAAATTCCCTAATGATCATAACATGGATACTATATATGGAGAAATATTTTGATCTCCATAATGTGCAAAACACACAAAAGGTATGCATTGCAACTTTACATTTAGAAGAAAATACATTTGTATAGTATAGTCAGCTTTTCCTCCCATAAAAAGTGTCATTTAGTCGGTACACAGAAATGATAAATTATGAGGATACAAGGAAACACTTTATTTGACTAATTCATTGATCTAATGAAGGTTTAGTGGAGGAGCACATTAGGACTTAAAGTTGAATAAAGTCATGATATTCCAGAGGAAAACAAGATTGATGTCTTCATGGGGACTTTAAAGGATAACATCCAACATGAAGTTCGCATTTGGGAACCTGATTCATTGTAGAAGGAATTTAGGTTGGAAAGAAAAATTGAATATAAAATTATGGTGACAAGGAAGCCTACCACTCACATCTATAAATATGGAAGTGTTCCTACTCTTAGACTTCCACAACCTACAATGTTGACACTACAACAATTGGAAGAAAAAAGAGAAAAAGGGATTTTCTATAGTTGTGATAGAAAATACACTAAAGGTAATAAGTGTGCTGAGAAGAAATTATTTTACATAGATTGTGAAAAGGAATAAGAAAATGAACAAGAATCTTCCAAAGAAGAGGATATACACCAGGAAACAACCCTAGAAGAAGAATAAATGAGTTTGACCATATCATGTAATGCATTGGCAGGAATTACCACTCCTCAAACTCTCAATATAGAAGGACATATAAAGAAAAAAAAGGTAATAGTGTTGATTGATTCGGGTAGTACCCATAATTTTATTCGTTGTAAGGTAGCCAAGGAATGTGATGCATAGAATGTAATTGGTGTTGCTAATACAGAAAGACCCATTGCTTTTGAGTCGTCGATCCAAAGTATTACATAAGGAGATATTTATGAGAAAGAAATGTTAGCAATCCTGCATGCACTAAAGAAATGGCGAACTTACCTAATGGAAAGACACTTCAAGCTAAAAACTGATCATGATAGTCTTAAATTTTTTTTGGAACAAAGACTATCTTCAGAAGAGCAGCAAAAATGGGTCACAAAGATGTTGGGTTATGACTTTGAAATAATCTACAAAAAAGGAAAGCTTAATGTTGTTGCAGATGCACTCTCAAGAAAGAATGAAGAGGTTGAAGCATTGCTTTGTGCCATTTCTATTATCCAACCAGATTGGATAACTGAAGCAAGAGATGAATGGAAGAAGGACAAAGATGTATGGATACTCATTCAAAAGTTGCAGCAAGATCCTAGTACATCTGATACATTTAGTTGGAAAAAGGATTCCTTATGGTACAAAGATCGCTTATATCTTTGTAAGAATTCCCAACTAAAACAAAAGATTCTTCTGGAATTGCACACTTCTCCTTTAGGAAGACACTCAGGATTTTTAAAAACTTACCACAGGGTGAAGAAAGAATTTTTTTGGGATGGCCTTAAATCTGATATTCAAAATTTTGTGGCGGAATGTTTGGTTTTCCAGCAGAATAAATTTGAGACAATTAAGACCCCGGGACTTCTACAACCTTTATCCATTCCAAGTCAACGTTGGGAGGAAATTTCAATGGATTTTATCACAGGTTTACCTAAGTCTGAAGGAAAGAGTGTCATCATGGTGGTAGTTGATAGACTTACCAAGTATGCACACTTTTGTGCATTATCTCATCCATTTAAAGCAAGTACATTTGCTACTACATTTATGGAAACAATTCAAAATCTACATGGAAACCCAAATATTATTGTAAGTGATTGAGATCCCATTTTTACTGGAATTTTTTGGACGAAATTATTTTCTTGTTTGAGAACTCAAATAGCTCATAGCTCATCTTATCATCCTCAATCCGATGGTCAAACTGAGATTGTGAATAAATGTTTGGAAGGATATCTTCGTTGTTTTGTATTTGATAAATGAACATGATGGGTCAAGTGGTTACCTCTCACTGAATGATGGTATAACACTTCTTCCATATGACAGCAAAAATAACCCCATTTATGGCACTTTATGGATATCATCCACCGTCCATCACATCATCTTTAAGAGAAAATCTAAGGTTCAAGCAGTGGAAGATCACATCGAGCATCAACAAGAGGTTATCCAACTCTTAAAGGATAACCTAAATTTGGCACAAAATCTAATGAAACAATAGGCAAATAAACATCGCAGCGAGATAAGTTTTGATGTAGGAGACTAGGTATTTTTACGGCTACAACCATACAAACAAATGTCCCTCAATCAAGCTAAGGAGGATAATAAATTATCGCCAAAGTACTATGGTCCTTACAAGGTGTTGCTAAAGATTGGTACTATGGCATACAAAATGGAGCTTCTTGCTTCTTCGCAAGTGCGTCCAATTTTCCATGTTTCATGCTTAAATAAGGTTATAGGTGACAAAATTCTAGTTCAAACAATATTGCGAGAACTTGATGAGGAAGGAAAAATCATATTAGAACCTGAAGCATTCATGGAAACAAGAACTCGAAAGCTACAGAATCGATCAATTTCAGAGTATCTCATCAAGTGGAAGAACTTACCCACTGAATATTCTACATGGGAGGATGAGAATTTTATATGAAAGCATCCAGAGATACTCAAGCGTTGAGGACAACACCTTTTTTGAAGGAGAGGGGCATGTTAGGTTCCTATATTACTAGTATATTCCTTTATTGTTGTTAGTGTAACCCCCTTATTGTTATTGATGTACCCTTGTAACCCCAATATTGTTATTATTGTGCCCTTACATTATTATTGTTAGGTAGGCTAGGATTATATTGTGATCCCATGGACTCCTATATATAGAAGGGGGTTTTGTCATTTGTATCATCCAAGAATTTTTCATTTATGTAATTTAAAGGAGGTTGACCCCTTGAAGTGGCTGAATTATAAGGCATTGATCTCTCTTTTATTCTATTTCTGGAGTTGGTTTCATAACAATTTTGATGGGACACAAGTTAAAATAGGAGACATCAAGCTCTTAGTAACAAAGGCATTCATAGCGGAAGCCACAGAACTCCCAAGGGTTGGTGAAAGGTGATTAAAAAAAAAAAAATTTCACAGCAAATCATGGAAAATTATCCTAAAAAATCCAGGTATGGATACTTCTGTTTTCATAAAAGGTATTCCTAGCTCAACACTTAAGAACAAATGGAGGAACATGCTTTTAATTCTGTAGAAGTTTACCACCTGTGAAGGCACATTTGGTTGCATGTATGTATATCATATTCGATTGCTGATGAATTTCTTAGAGGAAGGTGAAATAAATATTCCCTTCTTTTTACTGAATAACTTAAAAATAATGTCTACAAACGTTCAGAAGATAATACAATTTATAGATAACATTGTGCACCATCATGGGTTGATAAAAATACTTCTTGAATTTCATTTGAAAAGAATAGGAGATTCCTGGGAGAATTTTCTTATCAGAAACCATTTCCAAGAAGTACTAGAGCAGCCTAAGGAAGACAATACTAGAAAAAGAAAAAGGAGGAAGATTGACACAAGCATTGAGAACAAACCTGCATCTCCACTTCAGAAAAATGATGAGGAACTCACTCATGTAGAACTGATGAAAAACAAGAAGCAAGGTAAAATTAAGACAGGAGGTAAAACAGAAAAGAGGAGCAAGGTTACTTTAAGAAAAACACAAATCCTCTACAACTAAGAAGGAACTCTAGATTCCAAGGTTCAATGAAGAAAACGCTACCACAAGAGACAAAGTTTGTAAATTTAGAGGAAGAATCTTCAAAACCATCTCCCATCAATATTTCTCTTCTACATAACTCTGAAAATTCTCCTATACATAATTTTGAAGGTAGTCCCGATAGGAGATCTCCAGGCATAGACCCAGTACAACAAGAGATATATGATTACATAGAGTCACTGGAGAAGAGAAATGCAACAATGAATCCGGAACCTCCTATCAATCCACACGAACCTCTAGTTGATACTCTCAAGCGGGAAATATATGAACTAGAGATATTGAATAGGCATATTAAATAGGAGAATGAAGCTTTAAAGAAGCAGAAAAAATTGGAGAAAGTGATTAGTGATAATACCATATTGCACTTAGGACTATGGTACAAAAAGAACAGGAAGTTAAAAAGAAAGAAAAAATCACTAAAAAAGGTAGTCATCAGTCTCAAATACAAACTCCTTATGAGAAAGCCTAGGATGGCAATCACTTCAAAGAAGAGAAAAAAGAGGAAACTAGATGTATTAGCAGAAGTCTCTAAACAAATGCAGTAGGAGAGGAAAGTTCACATTTTTGGTAAATTGCACGAGGAAATGCAATGAATTCTTAATGGGGGTATGTTGAACCTCAAAATTGTCCTTTCTCTGACATCCTTTCTCATCCTTTTTCCTTACTTTCTCATAAATCCATACACTCCAATCAATGATAAATGTCATGTTTTATCTCAGGGAATGCATTTAAATGATTTCTATGTTATATTCTGATGTTCTTGTTATTTGAATGGATTTTTGTAACTTAGCCACAAAACACAGCCTATTCTGCAGCTAATCGTTGGTTCCACAGCTACTTTTATGGTTTGACAGGTTCCAAGGAGAAAATAAAGGAATGAGCCATATGGGCATCTCCTAAATGATTCACACATGGATTTCATCCTATCTACTTGATCGAAATCGATATAAAAGGGAGACTATGATCATGGTCAAATTCCGGTCAAAGGATGCAAGCCGAGAGCGCATAACACTTGATTTGCTTTGACGTAGCAAATCAAGAGTTAACCAGTTAGAATATAATTCTATGTTTTGGTTAGAATAGCCTTCTGTAGGCATAATTGGCTTATCACAGTTACATTTTATTTTATTTAAATACGAGTTATGCAAAGATTGAACAACAATGGTAATTGCTGAAATGTTATGTATTGTTTAAAACTCTATTCTTTTCATGATACAAGGATAACGTTCATGGTTCTAGTGTCTGCTTAATGAGTATATATTCAGCTAGGATTTGGCCAAATTTGATACAGAGGGCCCCTGCACAAGAGGAGGTTTTTTCATTATTTTTTTTAGTTTAATTCTTTACTCTGTTTTGTCAATTTCATGATTAGATTAAATTGTAACTTTTAAATCAGTTTCATAGAATTAATTCATGAATGTTTTCTTAGCATCAAAGATAGAATGACTATGTAATATTTGATTTTCTAAAAATATTTCAAGAAGGTAGATTCATCAATTTTCCAATAGAATTAAGTTTGAAGCAATAGAGCTTATAGTTGTTTAGTTTCCTTTCATGTTTTGTTATTTGCTTTCCTAGATCAAATTCTCATTTATTGTATAATTGGATGTTCTCAAAGATCAGGCCAAGGGGGTGACTTGTCATGCTTCGCAATTGGGTGCTAGAATATCTAACCTATGCAATCATTGAGATTTTCTTTTATTTTCTTTAACATTGTTTTCCAGATTAAAGATCCTCAGTTAATTGTATAATTGGGTGTTCCAAAAGATCAAGCCAAGGAGGTGACTTGTCATACTTCGCAATTGGGTGCTTAAATGTCTAACCTATACATTTATTGAATTTTTCTTTTTATATGCTTTTACATTGTTTTCTAGATTAATATCCTCAGTCAATTGTATAATTGGGTGTTCCAATAGATTAGGCCAAGGAGGTGACTTGTCATACTTCACAATTGGGTGCTCGAATGTCTAACCTATACAATTATTGAGTTTTTACTTTTACATGATTTATTTGTTTTTCTAGATTATTAAAACTAACTTATAATCAGTTGCTTGTACATCATTTCAAGAGGGTGATTCTATCATATTTCCATACTGAATGTTGGAGTAATTGAACATACATTAGTTGTTTTCCCTCAAATCTGCTTTCATCTAGAGTAGCATTGCAATCTCAATTTTCAGTTATAAAATTCACATCCATGGAATAGGACTAACATTAAATCAAAATTCATTATAATAAGCACTCTGTTTTCAGATAAGATCTTAATCATTTCATAGTTTTGGTTCATTTTTATGCAAGTTAGTTTAATTTAAGAACATTTCCTTTTCTTCCTTCATTTAAAGTTATTTTTTCACATTTAAATTTCACTAGATCCAATTCATTTCTTTTCATAATTATTATTTCTTAGATTAACATTTAGATATAAAGAATAAAACCCCCCAAAACAACATAAAAATGCATACAACGAAGTAAGAAGACGGTTAACTAAGCAGATATAGTGCACTGAAATTTATCAGTTTACAAACCTCGGTTGATAAATTATGTTGAACAATTTAAGACATAAAATTGACTAAACAAGAACCAATGGAAAACAAAGTAATTATATGAAAGGTAGTGAGATCACTCCCAATGAGATTTGACTCTAAAGTCTCAGCGCTAGAAAAACTATCAAACTTAGAAAATGTTACCATGGATGAGCTACATGGAATACTTACAACCTACAAATTGAAAACATAACAGGAAAATCCATCGAAAAGAGAAGAAAAATTTACAATATCTAATAATATAGGAAAGACACACACCAGTCAAAGCCAAACACCATTTGGAGTTGAAGCAAAAATTCAGAGGAAGAAATAACCAGTTTTATGAGGAAGTTAAAGAGGGGAACCGAAAAATACAAAGGTAAGCTCCCCTTTAAGTGTTTTAATTGTGGTGAAATTGATTATTTCGCTTCAAAATATCCTTATGAAAAAAATTTAGATAATGATGAAGAAGAAGAAGTTTCTATGAAGGAAAATAAGACTAAAAAAGATACAAGAAACAAGGAAAAAAGAAGGAATTCAAGAAAAGTTTATATTCAAAAGGATATAGTTCATATAATGAAGAAAGTGATAGTGATAGCGACAATGAATTAGGAAGAGTGTTATTTATGGCAAGGGAAAATCAAAAGGAATATCCTGAAGAGTATGAAGAAGAAGGTAAGATAGACCTTGAAAGATAACTTGTCATTGATTTAAAGGATATAAAGGTAGAAAGGAAGAACGTCAAGGCCTTGGAGGCTGAGTAAATAAAGGAACACACTAAAAGTATCAATAGGAAGACTGAGTAATCATATAATATTATCATCAATATAAAAGTGTGGTTAGATGAGGCTAGAAAAATTAAAGAAATGTTAAAAAATTGAATTGGAAGAAAGCACCAAGACAAAGGAGATTTTGGAAGCAAAAATAATATTTGTACCAAAAGAAGCACAAAAGAGGGATATCCAATAGAACTTTTTGAACAACACCAAAGTGTTGGATGAAATTATCAACAATCAAAGTTCGTGCAATGACAAATCAATATAGGATAGAAGTATGCCCTTGTTAAAGGTTCAAGCTCCACAACGACAAAAAAAAGCTGAACAAAAGAATTATGCAAGTGTCATCAAGGGTTACATCAAGAAGGAAGAGAAAGTTTAAGACCAGAGAATGTGGAATCAATAACCTACATTAGAGAGGACTTGAGATAAAGCTTACAAAACAGTTGCACCACCGAGAAGATTTCCCACATCCAGGTACCCTAGTATATTTCTTGATTATTGTTATTCATATACTAAATTTGGGCACAAGGCTAGAGATTGTAGGGCTTATGACAAGGATTATTATCAAATTCATTATCAAAATCCTAGAAGCAAGTTTGCAGGAGCACAAGGTAGATATCTAAATATGTCAGTTGTTATGTCATTCAGGTATCATCTAGGATGCTTCAAATGCCACAATTATGGACATATAGCTCGTGACTGAAGAAGCATGATGAATTATTGCATGAGGGAAAACACTAATTTCAAGAACAAGAATATTTGGATAATGTTATGAAACCAGCTCCAAAAATAGAAGAAAAGAGAGATCAACACCATAGAAATCAGCCACTTCGAGGGGGCAACCTCCTTTACATTACATAAATGAGCAATTCTTGGATGATACAAATGAAAAAACCTCCTTTCCATGTATATGAGTCCATTGGGTCACAATATAATCCTAGCCAACCTAACAATAATAATGTAAGGGCACAACAATAATAATAGTGGCTTTTATGGGGCACAATAATAACAATATGGAGGCTACAGGGGTACAACAATAACAATAAGGAGGCTACACTAACAACAATAAGGGACTACACTAGTAATATAGGGACCTAACATGCCCCTCTCCTTCAAAAAAGTGTTGTCCTCAATGCTTGAGTAGCTCTGGATGCTTATATATAAAATTCTCATGCTCCCATGTGGAATCTTCAGTGGGTGAGTTCTTCCACTTGATGGGATACTCTGAAATTGATTGATTTCGTAGTTATCGAGTTCTTGTTTCCGTGACTGCTTCAGGTTCCAATATGATTTTTCCTTCCTCATCAAGTTCTGGAAATATTGTTTGAACTAGAAGTTTGTCACCTATAAATTTATTTAAGCATGAAACATGGGAAAATGGGTGCACTAATATTGTTTGAACTAGAAGTTTGTCACCTATAAACTTCTTTAAGCATGAAACATGGGAAAATGGGTGCACTTGAGAAGAAGTAGAAAGCTCCAATTTGTATGCCATAGTACCAATATTTTGCAACACCTTGTAAGGACCATAGTAATTTGGTGATAATTTATTATCCTTCTTAGCTTGCTTGAGGGACATTTATTTGTATGGTTGTAGGCGTAAAAATAACCAGTCTCCTACATCAAAACTTCTCTCGCTGCGATGTTGACCTACCTGTGGTTTCATTCGATTTTGTGCTAAATTTAGGTTATCCTTTAAGGGTTGGCGAACTTGTTGTTGATGATCGATGTGATCTTCCACTGCTTGAACCTTAGAATTTTATCTTAAAGATGATGTGATAGACGGTGGATGATATCCATAAAGTGCCATAAATGGGTCCATTTTTGCTGTAGTATGGAAGGAAGTGTTATACAACCATTCAACTAGAGGTAACCACTTTTCCCATTATGTTTGTTTATCAGATACAAAAGAATGAAGATATCCTTCCAAACATTTGTTCACTATCTCAGTTTTCCCATTGGATTGAGGATGATAAGAGAAGCTATGAGCTAGTTGAGTACCCAAACAAGAAAATAATTCCATCCAAAAATTTCTAGTAAAAATGGGATCTATGTTGCTTACAATAATCTTTGGGTTTCCTTGTAGATTTTGAATTGTTTCCATAAATGCAGTAGCAACTGTACTTGCTTTAAATGGATGAGATAATGCGCAAAAGTGTGCATGCTTGGTAATTCTATCAACTACCACCATGATGACACTCTTTCCTTCGTCCTTAGGTAAACTTGTGATAAAATCCATTGAAACCTCCTCCCAACGTTGACTTGGAATGGATAAAGGCTATAGAAGACCCAAGGTCTTAATTGTCTCAACTTTATTTTGTTGGAAAACCAAACATTCCACCACAAACTTTTGAATATCAGATTTAAGGCCATCCCAAAAAATTATTTCTTCACCCTGTGGTAAGTTTTTAAAAATCCTGAGTGTCCTCCTAAGGGAGAGGTGTGCAATTCCAAAAGAAACTTTTGTTTTAGTTGGGAATTCTTACAAATATATAAGTGTTCTTTGTACCATAAGGAATCATTTTTCAAAATAAATGTATCAGATGTACTAGGATCTTGCTGCAAATTTTGAATGAGTGTCCACACTTCTTCGTCATTCTTCCATTCATCCATTGCTTCAGTTATCCAATCCGGTTGGATAACAGAAATGGTACAAAGCAATGCTTTGACCTCTTCATCCTTTCTTGAGAGTACATCTACAACAAAATTTATCTTCCCTTTTTTGTAGACGATTTCGAAGTCATAACCCAACATCTTTGTGACCCATTTTTGTTGCTCTTCTAAAGATAGTCTTTGTTATAAAAAGTATTTAAGACTACCATGATCAGTTTTTACAATGAAGTGTCTTCCCATTAGATAAGTTCTCCATTTCTTTAGTGCATGTAGTATTGCCAACATTTCCTTCTCATAAATAGATTTCTGTAAATAATTTCCTTTGATTGGATGACTTTCAAAAGAAATGGGTCTTCCTTCTTGCTTCAAAAAAACACAAATTTCATTTCTTAAGGCATCACATTCCACAATAAAGGTTTTTGTGAAGTTTGGCATAGCTAAGACCGACGTTAGGAACATTGCCTCTTTAAGATGTTAAAAGGCCTTAGTTTCTTTTCGAGTCCATGAAAATTCATCTTTCTTTAATAATGTTGTTAGAGGTACTGCAATTCTCTCATAATTCTTAAAAAACTTGTGATAATACCATGTTAACCCAAGTAATCCTCACAACTGATTTATGGTTGTGGGGAGTTTCCATTCCTTAATGGATTTAATTTTGTTAGGGTCTACCTTAACACCCTCCTAAGATATTCCACCTCTTGTACTCCAAAGAAACATTTGGAGGTTTTTGCATATAATTGTTTCTCCTCCAGTAGTTTGAGAACCCTGTCTGCATGTTGAACGTGATCCTTCCAAGACTTGGTGTAGATTAGTATATCATCAAAAAATACTAACACAAATTTTCTAAGGAGGGGTTTGAAAATGGAATTCATCAACCCTTGAAATGTATAAGGAGCATTGGTAAGGCCAAAAGGCATGACCAAAAATTCATAATGACCCTCATGAGTTCAAAATGTTGTTTTCAGAATACCTTCAGTCTTCATTCTAATTTGATGATATCCTGAACTCAGATCCAACTTGGTAAAATAAATTTCTCCATGTTATTCATCAATAATTCATCAATCACAGGAATGGGAAATTTATCTTTAATAGTGAGCTTATTGAGCTCCCTATAATCCGGACACATGCGCCATGATCCATCCTTCTTGTGCACCAATACTACTACAGTAGAGAAAGAACTTTGACTAGCTTAAATTATGCCAACCTCTAATATTTATGCAATCATACGTTCAATTTTGTTGTTTTGGACATAAGGATATCTGTAAGGCCTGATGTTTGGAGGAACACTTCTTGGAATAAAATGAATAACATGATCATGATCACGAATAGGTGGGAGTCCTTTGGGAGTTTCAAGCACCTTGGAATGATTGTCAAGACTTTTTGGAGATCTGGAGAAATAGATGATTTTGATGTTGGAACTTCCAGTGAGCATAATTGTGCAATTATGCCTTGTTGTTATTTCTTCACAAGATTTTTCATGACATCAGAGATCATTATATTTCTTGGCTTCCCTGTGATGCCCCGTAATTCAACTTCCTTTCCTTCCAAATTTTTTTTCGCGAAAAATTCTTGAAAATTAAAAGCTACCGTCCCCAAATACTGTAACCATTTTAATCCTAGTACAACATCAACACCTCCCATTGGAATGGAAAGAATTGGACTATTCAACACATATTCCCCCATGATTATCTTGATATTATGAAATTTTCCAGACCAATTTATAGTTCCTCCATTTTCAACCATCACTTGACACTTTGGTGTTGGTTATAAGAAACAATTCAATTCCTTGGCTACCTTACAAAGAATAAAATTATGGGTACTACCTGAATCGATCAACACTATTACCTTTTTCTTCTTGATATGTACTTCTATCTTGAGAGTTTGAGGAGGAGTCATTCTTGCCAATGCATTACAGGATATGATCAAATTCATTTCTTCTTTCTCTAGGTTGGTTCCTGGTGTATATCCTCTTCTTTTGAAGTTTCTTGTTCATTTTCTTCCTCCTCTTCACAATATATGTAAAATAATTTCTTCTCATCACACTTATGACCTTTAGTGTATTTTCTATCACAACTATAGCAAAGCCCTTTTGCACTTTTTTCTTCCATTTGTTGTGGTGTCAACCTTGTAGGTTGTGGAAGTCTAGGAGCAACAACACTTCCATATTTATAGATGTGAGTGGTAGGCTTCCTTGTCACCATAATTTTACATTCAATTTTTCTTTCCAACCTGAATGCCTTCTCCAATGAATCAGGTTCCCAAAGGCGAAACTCATGTTGGATGTTATCCTTTAAATCCCCTATGAAGACATCAATCATGTGTTCCTCTGGAATATCAGTTACCCTTATATTCAATTTTTGGAAGTCCTCAATGTGCTCCACCACTGAACCCTTTTGTTTGAGATTTATTAATTGGCTAAAGAAGGTGTTTCTCTTTGTATCCTCATAATGTGCTATCATTTCCTCTGCAAAAATTGAACAACTGACAATTTCTTATAGGAGCAAAGCCATCGATACCATAAAAATGTATTTTGTTCTAAATATAAAGTTGCAATACGTACCTTTTGTGTGCTTTGCACATTATTAAGATCAAAATATTGCTCCATTTGTAGTATCCAAGTTACGGGATCCTTGTCATCAAACTTCCTCATATCGATCTTTGGAATATGGTGGGTCTTTAATCCAACATTAGAGTTTATGAAATGACGATTAACATTTATTTTGTTCTCATCATGAGTTTCCTCTACTATCTTTTCGCCATGAGGAATCATTTCTTGTATCAACTTTGTCAAACCTTCCTTCAAACCTTCCATGTCTGCTTTTAGATCATTCTTCATGTCTTCCATCTTGTCTTTCATTTTTTTCTTCCATTTCATCCATATTAGCTTCCACGCCTTTCTTCAAACCATCCATCTTAGCTTCCATGCCTTTATTCAAAACTTCCATTTCATTTTTTGTTGCTCTTTGCGAGAGAGAAAGTTGTTGCACTTACTCTTGTAATTTTGATATATCATGTTGCACTTCTTCCTCTTCATGAGTCATAGTAGAGCCTTCTGAGGGATTAATGGGTGTCGAATTATTTTTAGAGGGCATTTTAAAATCCAATACTGATATGTATGCTTCAATATTCCCTTGGAATCACTTCAAACTATTTTTTCGAACAAGACTTATGCAATTTGAAAACAAAAATACACACATTCTTCTTGCTTTTGAGGAGCTCAATATTGAAACTGATGTATCTATGTAATTTCAAATCCCTAAGATTTTATCTTCAGTCCTTTAATATCCCTCTAAATCTTCTTTCCAATGCCAAAGTCTGCCCTGATTTGGTTTCTTCAAGACAAAGTTATGTCCAATCTCCCACAATGACCTAATTATGGACTGGTTTAGTAGAGCCAACTTGTACAGTGTGCCACATGTCACTGTTTCCTCGTTCTGCTATGAAACTGATACACAGGAAACTAATACATAATTCCAATCTGATTCTTAGAGAGAGAGTTATGACGATTTTACCAATGTCACCTCTTTGAGATGAAATTCGAGATCCTGCACAAAGCCTAACTTCCACAGATCATATCTCCAAAAATATTTTGAACCAAGATCTGAACTTTTTACCCGAAGTTTCTCACGATTTTTTCGCAAATGGGTTTTTTTTTTACCTTTTGAACCTTCATAGAATAAAATTTATAGCAAAAATTCTGCAATGACCTATTTGAAGTAGCGAAACCCTAGAATCCAAAGCGCTGATGCCAAATGTTATGAAACCAGCTCAAAAAATAGATGAAAAGAGAGATCACTGCCTTAGAAATAAGCCACTTTGAGGGGGCAACATCCTTTAAATTTTATAAATGAGGAATTCTTAGATGATACAAATGACAAAACCTCCTTTCAATATATAGGAGTCCATGGGGTCATAATATAATCCTAGTTGACGTAACAATAATAATGTAAGGGCACAACAATAACAATAATGGCTTTTATGGGGCACAATAATAACAATATGGGGGCTACAGGGATACAAAAAAAATAATAAGGGGGCTACACTAACAACAATAAGGGACTACACTAGTAATATAGGGTCCTAACAGAGAAGAAAACAAAAGCAAGAAGATCAAGTAAATGAAGAAATCCTATAGGTCATGATCTTAGGATTTGAAAAGACACGAGATCATTATGAATTTACAAATCTAGATAAATATATCAAGAATTAGATGATGATCTTGCAACAACACAGGTTGAAATATCATTCTAAGCAATCTAGCCTAAGTATGCCAGTACTATGAATATTAAAGAGGGGGATTCTAAGTAATAGTGGTTGCAAATTTGAGAATCTATATTTTTTATTTGAAATGGAAGATGGAAGATGTGATAAAGTCGTTAGAGAAATCATTAGCACTATGGGTAGATTATTCAAATTTGTATTCAATAGAGTAGCAGAGTCATGGATAGTTTTCATGAAGGACTCGTTGTCTTTTTCACGGAGGTAAATCATTTCATTAATTCATATTGATAGGTAGAATATATTATGCCAAGCCATGAGAAGCACTATTTTTAGGGGGAGAGAAGCAGTAAAAGAAATATAGGCATATTCTAGGAAGACATGACAGGGTAATTCATTAGGGGGAGTAACCTTGTTCCATTGATGTCAATGGGGGATATAAATCAGGAAAGGAAAATGAGAAGCATGGAGACAGGGGGAGCAATGACTGCAAGGGGAATATGTGTGTTGCCATCAATGAAAAAAGGGGATATGGTTGAATGGTGTTGTCATTGATGCCAACATCATATTTGAATGCTTTTAGTATTCATCTAAGGATTAGATTGATTGCAAGCTTCATTGGTCATGAACCCCTAGAAGGATGAGGAGCTCCTATGGTGTAGCCATGATGCCCCATGTTTGAGGAGGAATTTGGATGTGAGGATCAATGTTTTTTGTTTCAATATCATCTTCATTTGATTCTCCTTGTCATGTATATTCCAATGGTAAGCAACATGCCACATAATTCCTCACATTGAGATATGCCTCATTATATTTGAAGCCTCATTCTATGGTTAAGAAGCCCCAAACAAAGTTGTTAAAGATAGATTAATAAATGGAATTTATTCTAAAAATGTGGTTAAATTGTGCTTGCAGAGGAGGATTTTTTCAAAAATATATTTATAAAAATTGGAATTCATGACAGCCTCCAAGGGTAAATTAATTTATCTTCAATTTTTTTTCAAATTTAGAAATTTAATTTTTTATTTTGTGAGATTGGATCCCCCCTTTTGATGGGGTCAGCCTTCCCCTCTATAAGTCTCTTTGACTGGTATAAATATAGGGATCATATGCCCTCTAAATATATGATTAATGCACATTATTTGAATCTATCATCTATGATTCTTGAGGCCTTGAATAGTAACGCATAACTAAAATTCTAGGCCGAGTTTCAGAGACTAAATGGGCTTAAGTTTTATCTTTTGTTTATTGGTTTTTCATTGGGTTTTTTGTGGAAGCATTGAATTGGTGTTTGAGGATTTTTCATCCCTCCAAGGTCATATATATATGGCATAAATCCGAGTTGTCCTAAGGTTTGTTTCTGCGGTTTTTTTTCTACCTTCATTGAGAACTTTTGGGGTTTAAAATGGGCCTCCTAAGAAAAATGTACAACTAAAATAACTTTATAAGAACCAATAAGATTCAAGATGATGATGTCAATCATTGTGGATGATTCACCATTTTTGGAGTAAAAAAGTTAAAACATTAAAAATAATAAAATAATAAAACTATTTTTTCAACTTATCTCCTTAATATTTTACTCAAATTTAGAATGAGAGTACTTGTTGGATGCAAAATTTAATTCCTCGTCCAAGGAGTACCCACGTTTCATACTTTCGATGGATGCTGCTACATGAAAAATGAGAAATACATGGAAAATTGTGATTGCAATCATGCTTTTCATGTATTTCTCATTTTTCGTGTAGCAAGCTCCATTAAAAGTATGCAACATGGGTACTCCTTGGATGAGGAATCAAATTATGCATCCAATGAGTGTCCCTGCTAGAAATTTGAGTAAACCCATAGGGAGATAAGTTGAAAATACGAGTTGAAAAAGTAGTTTTTTTCCCTCTAAAATTTGATGATGTAATGTAATCTTATTTTATTATTTCCACTATTATTTTATAATTTCCTCAAGAGGCCCATTTTAGACCTCAAAAATACCCTAATGAGAGACCAAATTTTAGCCCTTTCTGAGGTTATTCTTCTGTGATAGTGGTGCAGGTCCCGAGGCCAAATTTCGGCCCAAGATAGGAGCACCGTCTTCATTGATCGATGGTCTCTGACTAAATCTTTTCGATCATATATGGATTGTTTCAGACTTGTTCCGGAGGTTGTTCACACTTGTTCTAAGGTCATTTTGAAGAGGTTTCCTAAGGCTTATATCTCCTTTTTTGAGCTCATTTCAGATTGCATGATGCTAGTTAAAGACTACAACTGATGCCTGATTTAAGACCTATTTTGGGACATCTTCAAGACAAGTCATATGAGATAATATTTGTGCTAATTTGAGCATATTGATGGCATGTTTTAGAGTTTACATGGATTATATACGAGGCTTCATTCTGAGACATTCAATGGTGTTATGAACCTTGATCTAATATTTTCTTGATGCCTCCTTAAAGCCCTGAGACATAAATAAAATTGCAGTGATATTTGTGTTGCATATTCATTATAGGCCAAGTTCTTAACAAAGTTTTTGGGCTTAAATATTTTGTATTTTCTTGGGAATTTTTTCAGTGATTCATGATATTCTAAGATGCCTCCCTATGGCTACTTCTATGACAACTACTTGCATGGATCTAAATTTGTTTGTCGACACAATTTCATGGTCTGTTTTCATGTGAATCCTTCAAGACTCTTGCCTTGGTTAGGGTTTGATCTAATTTTTTTTTTAGTTTTCCTTTGGAAGGGTCAATAATAATATTTTCTTGGCTAGTTCAATTAATATATAATGAGGATCATCATAAGTAGGAGTGATTTGACTTGTTGAACACCGTGCAAGCAGAATCATAGGTCTGTTCGACAATCATTTATGCAAGGGTTTGTTGAGATCAATATTCTCATCATCTAGTGAATATCTAAAGTATTTGAGGTTGCATCCAAGTTATTTAAGGTTTTTTAAAATGCTTATTGAATGATACAAGGGAAAAATTATTACAATAATTTACCTCAACTAAATGAATCAAAGAGACAGAAGGAAACTGCTCAAAAGAGAAACCTCCAAAGTCAATGAAAAATATATCATCTTCAAGGACAAAACACTTGGGATAATTTGAAAATTTTGGTGACACGCTCTTCACATCAGCCAATTTTAGTATGAGATAATCTTGCTATGTTTATGTTCTAGTTGTTGGCTAAACAAGAATAGTATAGATGACTTTACACAACATACAAAGAAGTAGTTCTAAAGCATGATAGAGATTTGCACCGTTGCATATCTGGGGTATGAGCTTATATTCAAGAAAAGTTGTTAATTGGAATGTCATGGCACGTACTTTTTGATCTAGCCTATATAAGAAAGATTCGATCATTGTCATAATTCCATTGAGGAGAGAATTTATTAAGCTCTTATTTTCAAGTTCATGAGGATGGAGCTCAAGAGAAGGAAAATCAGTTGAGGAACCCTCATACATGGGCTTGTTGGATGAAAGAACTATAGAGAGTAGTGGCTTGCCTATAAGGCTAAAGAACCCACTAGAATTTTATGGATTGATGAACCTATTGGATTGGGAAGAGACACTCAAGTGCTTATGAGGCCTGATGAATTACCAAGAGTGGGCTTGGGGTTGCATCTCTAGTGCTTGACTCACTGAAGAATCACTTGGATAGTTGATCTCTTTACCATCAATAGCGTATCTATTGATGAACCTTCCTTGATGTGGACTCTCTTCTCTTGAAGGTGAGCTGAGACTCTCTAAACTGTGATATCCATAAATGGATTTTTTTTGTGTTTGAAAAGTTTGTAAGGACTGAGTGGCATCTCGTGTAGCTAGTGGATGAAGGAAAAAAGGCCTTGTGGCATCCTATTTAATTTTTTCATATTGGTTCAATTTCCTCTCAAAAAGCACTCCACCTCAAGCACTAGACCCTAGATCGGGGTGACAACTGTAAACAATTGTGGTTGTAACTTTTCTATGGTTGGATGGAGAGTTAGAGTCTCACTCTTAGTTTCCATATCTTTTATAACATAAGTATACTATTATGGGTTACTAATAAAGATATATATGGCTATAAGTTTAATGATTGATTAACATTATGTATTGTGTTTATATTTTAAGGACTAGGAGTTGAGTTTTATATGTGACATAAGTTACATGGTTTAATAGTTAGGGGATATTGTGACGAGTGAGTATAAATATCAAGTAAAGGGTACATTAAATGTTATATTATGAGATAAAGGCTTCAAGGATTAAAATTTAAATATTGAGGCTTGTATATTTATATTAGGTTATAAGGGGTTTTGGGATTATAGGTTCAGGAGTGATCAATGTTATATCAATTATGTGAGTTATGGTTGCTAGGAATGATTAATTGTTAGAGACCATATGTTACTAATTTTATAGGGTTAAAGGGTTCAAGGGGAAGTAGGGGTTACAAATCATAAGAGGGAGTGGATATTAGGTTTAGGAATTATCCCCTAAAATTTAGGTTGATCAATTAAACCATAAACCCAAGGCATATTTTCAATTAGGAGGAGACAAGATTAGGATAAGAGGGCTAACACAGTTCTTGTTGTTAATTCTCATTGTAGACACTAGTCTTTAATTCCACTTCAAACTTGTTCTGGGTGTTTCGTTGTTTCCATCCTAGATCCATCTTAACTTTGGATCTATCAAGCACCGAGAGGGCTCAAATCTCTCGAGGTGTTGTTGATGCCTCAAAAACCGCTGCACAACATCGGGGATAACCATCTGGTTGGGGACTTGAAAAACGTCCCTTTTCCATTTGGAATAGTGGCTCTGACTAGGGATGATGGGACCAGTTTCCCAATAAATATAATTGGGTGGATGTGTGGTGTTTATAACTAATTGTGACTTGGATGAATGGGAGTGAAAACAAGCTAAATGAGTATATATACCTATATCTATCTCAAGATTATATTTATGTTTTATATGTGATCTCGAAACATGATCTAAAGTGTATGAGAATGAATATTATCAAGCAGTTAAAGAAATGAAAAACAATTTAAATTAAATAATTTGATTAAATAGTTAATCAAATTAATTGATTAAGTTTATATCACATCAAATAATTGTATGTCTTGTATATATAGTGAAAGATGGCAATCTATGCATGTTCAGTAGTAAATTGATGCTAGATTGTTTTAAAAAGATACGTATAGAAAAACATTAAAATTGAATTTAACTATCAATCACATAAAATAGAACAACAATATAAAGATAGAAGTACCATGTATATCTTGACTTTACTCATGGAAAAATAGTTTTTGGTCGAGTCTTTTCTATTAAGATAACTTCAAGAGTACAAAATGGCAGCTTCTCAAAAGCCTTCTTTACAAAATTTCAAAACCCTTTCCTAATTGACATGAAAGGGTTTATATAGTAAAATAAAAGTATAAAAATAGCAAATACATGTACTAAGGAGGTTTAAACAACTCTCATTAAAACAAGTGAAATAAGACAAAGATAGAGTTTGTTGGCTGACTCACTTCAAGAGTGTGGTGTTGTCTTTGTTGCCATTCGTTGCTTGAGCTGAAGGATACTTAACATGGGTTGACCTTCAGGGGGTTGACATGGCCTAATGTGCAATTGTCCTGTGTTGACCACATCTGAAAGTGGAGGTTTCATGTGAGATGAGGTGTCAGTTAGGCAGCACATCATTAGCCACTTACTGTGTGGCTTGACTGAGTACTGCCAATACTTCTCCCAATCGAGCTTTGCCAATTTTTTGATGTTTTCCTCCTTTTCTTTTGACATCTCTTGCCAATGTTTCATTAAATGTTTCACATTAGGGAGAGAATCAGGTGGGAATTTATCAATCAAGTTGGCAGAAAATAGATTATTCTTGACAATTTCAAAAATATTGCTAGCCACATATCTTTCTCTGTATATTTCCCTCTATGTTCGTTTCAGTTGTATGTTTCAATCAGAAAACATGGTTTCTTTTTTAGGATCCTCAATCCTGGGAAGATTTTCCTTTTAGCCTTCTACACTATCCTACCAAGTGATGTATTCATTAATTTTTTCATTAATGTCATCTAAGTTCATCCTCAGATCAACCGATTGATTCATCAGTGAATCACTTTTATCGCACAGATCATTAATGATTGACATATTTTGACAAAATACGACTTGTTGTTGAGCCAACAAGGTGTTGAGTTCCATAGCTTCTTTCTTGAAATCATCCACCTTTGGATTATCTTTTAATTTTTCCACTGTAAATTGTAGCTGATGAATTTGAGCATCTTTGACACCAATGTCAGATTGATGTTGTAGCTTTAACTGATCCAAGCTTTGTTGGAGTTGTGACATTTGTCTTTGTAATTGATGGTCAATGTTCTGTTTCTCTCTCAACAACTCTTGTTCTAACTGAAGGATTCTTTCATACTTTTCTTTAACTAGTTGTTGGAATTTTGTAGCTTTTTCAGTTGTAGCAAATGCATAAGCACCTGCAAACTGTGTCAACCTTGTCAGATCCTTAGATGGATTTTCTTGTGGATCCTTCCATACTACTTCCATGCGTATATCACCAAGGACTAAAGTTTGTGATTTCTCAATTCTCCTCATTTTTCTTTGTTTGCTCATTACATCCTTATGTTTGGGCATGAAAAAGATATCTAAAGGAGGAATTTATTCTATTTTTAACACAATTTAAGATGCCAGGTAGGTTGGGATGCATTCAACTCTTTCTGTGTTGACAGCCTTGTTAGTAGACCCAACGGGTTCTAACCTTTGTCTTGAGGTGTGTTGGCTGTCTCTTGAGGATCAATGATTATTACCTCTTGATGTCCTTTAATTCGTTGGTTAAATTGATCCCATAATTTATCCAAGTCACTACTGACTATTGGATTACAAGTCTGTTCTTGAGTTGATTTGACTTACTCTGTTCCGAATAGGACCTTAGTATCCTTGGGAGGTTGTTCTAAGTTTTGCTCTTTTTGTACAATAGGTTGGGACACCTTTAAGATGTCGAGAGCAATGCTCTCCAACCTTTTGTTCCTTTATTCTTTAAATTGGGCAAATTTTTCAGGGCTAAAATGAATTTTTGCTAATATTTCAACCTGTAAATAGTTCTTAGTCAGTTTCAAACAAATCATTATAATGATCATTTTCATGAATGAATTTCCTGATCTTTACCTGAGTTGTAAATTTTGGGTAATCTTGTTTGGATGAAATTGTCAATTAGGAACTGTAAATAAGTTTAAACATTGAATTTGATCTATTTCCAATCCATCATGCTTGTAGTTGTCCAATACATAAACACCACAATGAATGGGGAAAGTAGGCTAGGAATCTTTCTTAGCCTCTTTCAAGGATTTAGTAAATCCATTCCCTACTGTCTGGTACTTTCAAGGCTTTAGTAAATCCATTCCCTATTGCCTAATAAGCAATTTCCCTTGCGAGGAGCTTGTTTGGTACATACAATGGGAGGACATGGGGTTTGGCTGGGATTCCATAAAGTCTTATATAAGTAAATATTTCTTCCCCAAACCATTTTCCTATGGTTGTAAAGTCATCTTGGGCTTATTTGGAAAATCTTTGGGCTTTCTCAATAAAAACAACTTGATAGAGTGGCAGAATGACTCTGTGACAAATTATATAGAAAATAGATTCATACTTGGATTCCCAGAGAATATTATGGTAAACATGAATGGGAGTGGGGTCTTGGATGGTCCATTTCCAACCCGTGGTTGGGAAACTAGAAGTGAAACACACAGTTTCCTTGATATAAGCACTCATAAAAAATGGGGGGACTATCTTGGAGGTAAAAGAACGATTCTTTCTATAGTCAAAGATTTGTGAGACAATATTGTTTGAAAAAATGGTCCCCCAATCCATAATATATGTCAGCAACAACTTCCAGGGACCCATTAAATTGAAAATTTACTTGTATTGGGGGAACCAAAAATCCTACACATCATAGTAGCAACATAGCAGTAGGGACCAATGAGAGAGGCAATAGAATACATACCATTTTCATCATGCTTGTGTTTGTTAGGGTTATGCCTCCATTTCTTTATCAGGTTTGATTGTAGCTTGTTATCCTTTTCAAATTGCTCGAGAAAATCCTTGTCATATACCTTATGTGGGCCAGGTATATGATACATTTTATTTAAATCCTCTGCCCTGAATGACCCTATCACTATATCTCTTGAGGTCATAAATGTCGCGTCAGCGATATTGAGATTATTAGTGATCCATTTTACCATATCAGTATATGGTAGAATATTTGGGCACATGGAAATTCTGTGAAGGAAAGAGTTGGCAACTTCAGTGATAATAGCTTTTGGAGTATTAGGGGCATCAGTTGTGGCTACTCTTTGGATCACCTTGGGTTTCTCATCTTCAAAAATCCTGTACATCGATTCCCATGAAGAAGAACCACTTTCCGTAGTGCATGTAATATATGAAAAAAATGGCGGCATCTCTGTCATTTCTGAAGCAGGGGTGTGGGATTTGGAGGAGCCATGGATTTCTTTGATTTCTTTGTAGCCTTAGACATTTCAGAGGAATTTTGTTTTTCTGGATTAGCCCACAAATAAGGGAAAATATGGAATGAAGAACAATATCAAAGATGCAGGAGCGATTAACAATAAAACTGAAGTGATGGAAAATAAAGGATTTGAAAGAGAACAAATATAAAACATTAATTAACCAACTATCAAATAATTTTGGAGGCTCGAACTTGTCATACCGTTATGGCTGAGAAATTATGAAAAACGTGGGTTCATGTTCTTGACATGGACACTTAAGATTTTTTTAAATCAAAATTTCACATCGCAGTTTTGTATGGGAGACAAGTTTTTAAAACTTGCAACGCATTTGTTTCATCGATATGCGATCAGGCTTTACCTTTTAAATAATTTTTTAAAATCATTTATCAAGGTTTTAAACACTATTGGAACATTGGCGGGGGGAAGAGCAATGACAATTTTGCGATGCAATATTCATATAGCGATCATAATCTCGACAAGAATGAATAGCGGAAATAAGATGACGCTGGGTGGAAGTGCCATGCGATATATCAAATTGAGAGTTTGAAAGTGGGGACATTGAATGGTTGTGAAAATAATCGTGATTTTTTATTATGCGATGGATGGTGTGGTAATGAGCGGGTCATTCCAATGGATTTTTATGAAATATAACTTTTCAGGAGCGTTTTTCTTTGTTATCTCTTTTTCCTCTTTTGAAATTATTTGCCCACTTTATGCCTTCGGCAATATTGCATCACAATTTTTAGATGGATCACTTTACGTCTGCCCATTGCATTTGTGATTTGCGATTAGGGTTTTATATGAATTTTCTGCTTAAGCTTTTGGCCAATAAGATATGACTTTAGTTTTTCAAAGACATATTCCTATCTTATAAGTCACACAATGTTTTATAGTCTTAATCTAAAAAATTTAAAAGGGACCCCATTATTTTCTAAGACATCTATTCACAAATAATGGGGGGTTGTTGAATAGCATAACATTTGGCAATTCACTGGAAGAACCAGTTATCTCTAATTTATATGAAATTTCTGAAACTTTTAATAAGTAAAAATGATTAAAGAAATGAAAACTATTTTCAAAATATTTGGATAAGTAAAATTACTCTGAATAATAAAAATTCATCTTATTGTGATCCTTTTAAAAACCTTTTATAGATGAAAATATGTATTTTCCTATATAAGTCATTAATTAGTTATAAAGGTAAAGCAGGGGGATTTTTGAAACTTAGAATTTTGATATACTCATTTTGTCATAGGTAGAGCCACTGCTGCTAGCAGGCATTCATAGCCTTGACAGAGTTACCTTTCAACCAATCAATGATCCAGTATCCCATCCATTTATTATTGCAATCTTTAGACATAAATTCAACAATATATATATATATCTATATATATATATATATATATATATATATATATATATATATATATATATATATATATATATATATATATATATATATATATATATAGTTGAGTCCCTATATTACTAGTATTGTCCCTTATTGTTGTTAGTGTAACCCCCCATTATTCTTGTTAGGTAGGCTAAGTTATCATTGTGACCCATGGACTCTATATAGAAGGAGTTTTTGGTCATTTGTTATTGTTAGGGTCCCGTGATTTGGCCGATTGGTAAGCCAAATGATGATGTAACATCAAACCAAGCTTTGGAGCCCAAGGACCTAGCCTTCCTGGACTCAGAGAGGGCTCTCTCTATATGTGTAAAAGATATCGGTGTGTTTGCTTATGGTGTTCTGATATTAGGCTAGTTATGAAGTGAGTTTTTTTATTTTGGTTTTTTAAGTTTGTGAGGGATAAAACTGATCAAAGATATAAAACAGGTAACAAGAAGTCAGATCAACTGGGCTATGGGGTCAAAAAGGTCAAGGAAGCTATTAAATGGCCGTCTGAGTTGTTTGAAGAGACGTTGTTTCAGGTAGGATATTTAGGTAAATGAATAAATGAATGGACATCAAGTTTGTGAGCAACCAAAGAGTTCAAGCATAACCGTTTTAATAGACAACATAAACATGTGGTAGGAAAAACGTATCTGCGAGGAGATAACTTCTCAGCTAAATCAATATGTTGAAATAACGTTCAAGCCATGCAGAAGGAGTATAACTCTCTAACTTCGGGAAATGGCTATCAGACTTTGGGGAAAACACATAAGATAGACTAACAACTCAAAATACTATGCTGGAACACCTAAACATAGTCTTTAAGTTATTGGGCACTTTTACAAACAATCTTTCATAGTTTTAGACAAAGGGCTAGATCGAAACTAGGCCTCCTTGGTTCAACAAGATGATAATCTAATTAATCAAAGAGAAATTTCATGGATAGAGCTATGGCTGGCCATTGGTAAGCAGGGTGTACCGTAAGTCATACTTAGCTAGCATAAAACCATTAATGAAATAAGCAACAATATCCTCAAGTTACTAAAGAGCAATTAAGAATTCTTTAGTATGACTAAGGAGGAAGAAAACATGAAAGCTATGAAGAAATAGGAAACTTGAGGTGCCTCCAAGGGCAGGTCTCAAATTTGTTCTCTACTGATCTATAGCAAGCAAGAAACATATATTCATGAATGAAAACTAGAAGACAACAACATAGAAAGAGACCTTTATCACATTACGAGTCATAGATCATGACAATCTTACTAATCCTCCAAAACATCAGTCAATCCAAAGCATAACACCAATGTTTCTTTAAACTCATATGACCAACATTGCTTCTGCTAAGTTCATTTTCTATTTACAAACTGAGAGCTTGTGGAATAAATGAGCTCACGTGAGGCTTCCCTCAAGGGTTCAGCACCACATCCTCATTGGCTTTATCAATGTCAACTTGTCCTTGAGCACACAATCCAAACAAATATCCCATAAAATATCTAAAAAATACTAAAAAAGGGAATTAAAGCCTGACTTTTTTACTATTTTCAGTGCAAAATAGCTGTACACATTTTGGAAAAAGCGGATTTTAGAGGGTTGATAATTCTCATCCTTCATTTTCAAGCAGGGTCCGACACCGGAAACATTTGGCAGCCTTCCTGGTGTCGAAATGAGGCTCATGATAGCTCATTGTAAAGATATGAGTGTCTACATTCAGGCACAACTGAAATCTCTCCAATCCGATGCCCAGAAGTTCTCCAAATCTGCACAGTAATTGTAAAAATGAAGAAAATTCTGATCCTGACGTGCGTAGGAGGAGGGAGTGTGCAAAAAGAGAGCCTTTTTCGCCGTTTTGAGGGGGAAAATGATCTCCAAAGGTTCTGAAAATCGCTGAGGGCCTGCTCATGAAATTATGGCATCCAATGATACCATTCTCCTCCCTTGATGAATCCTCAAAATGAGATGGCGAATTTATGAGTTTTTGATCAAAAACTCAAAAATGTCAAAAAACCAAAAGTTGTCAAAATGGGCCCAAAATTGGTATGCATGACCCTCAAGGGTCCTCAGCAACATGCTCCGAAACTGAAGCCAAAATGTCAAGTGCTGATGTGCCTTTCTTCTCATTCTGTACCGGGCGCTTCCCCTTTGCTTCCTTCAGTTTATCTTGAGTGGCTTTTAGCTTGCGCCGGGCAAACTGATTTAGCTTTTGATAGTGTTGTGTCATCTTCCTTTGCAGCTCCAGGTCTCTATTTGCCTTCTCAAGCTTCATATCCAAATGTTTATTGGCTCTTTCTAGCCATGCCTCTTTATTGATTTCAATTTCTTGCTCAAGGAGTGCAGTGAGGGGAGTGGATTGAAGATGGGCTTGTTCTTCTTCCTTTTTCTTTTCCAGGGCTCTTTTAAGCCCTATGGTTCTAGGCCTTTTCCGCCTAGGCTGGTCTTCTTCTTCATCTTCATCAAACTCGCCTATGAGCTCTCTTATCCTTGCTTGTGCTTTGGCAGCCTCTTTCTTGTACTTGATAGCTCGTGACTCATAGATAGCCACATGGGCACTCATTTGACTTTTTTGGATCTCCAAGAAATGATTGAAATTCTTTGCCCGATGAAGGTCATTCTCCAATGCTTCAATTTGGTCCTCTCGATGGATTAGAAGGTTTTCAAGAATGTGGGCTTCATTATCGCTGTCATCACTTTGGATTGGGATGATAGTCAATGCACCTCCATGTTCTTGACTTTCTCCTATCTTGCCTTTCCCTTTGCCCTTGAAGGCTAATCTTGCACTCTTCCTTCTTAGCATGCTAGTGAGAGATTTCTTGGGCGATTTTCTTTTGCTCTGGATAGCTCTTGTTACTTTTCAGTAACCACCTTGAGCATTTTCTTCTTTGCTGTCTTGGGCTTAGTTTTCTCGGGAGAGGAAGGCATGATGGCCTTGCCCTTGTCACTTTGTTTGTCACCTTCCGGAAAAAGCCCTTCCTCTTGAAGCTGTTGTGCAACTTGAGGAGGCTGTAATGTATCATGAGAGGACTGCTACTGTTGCTCACCTTCATCATGCTGTTCAAACTGCTGCCCCTGTTCACCAACATCAAACTGTTGTTCTACCTCAATCCCTTGTTCAATTTGTGGTTCAACCTGCTGCCCCTGACCATCAAAATGAAGCTGCTGCTGTGTTTCAAATCCATGCTCACTTAGTGACTCAAGCTGCTGCCCCTGACCATCAAAATCAAGCTGTTGTCCTTCATCACTTCCTTCATGTTTGTCCTCCTCTTTTTCTACCTGTTCATGCCCCTCCTCTTCATGCTGTCATGACTGTTCTATGGTGATCCTGAGCCTTCTAGGAGTAGGCCTACTGGATAAAAGTAAAGGGCGACAAATAGGCGGGGTGAGAGATACATGGACTGGAGGGACAGTGGAGAAATCCGGGTGACTAATAAAAACATCCCAGGAAACCCCTTTCTTCTCTAGCTGATGAAGAATGATGATTTTGATCAGAGAATGAAGGAAGAGAGAAGCTATTTGATGAGATGGAGGCTTCTTCTGAACTAAGGATGCCATTTTCTCGATGCTCTTGCACAAAAAGTAAGGGAGATTCAGCTGCCTAGTTCTAGTGAAATGCATCAATAGTCGGACATGATAGGCATAAACTTTGGTAAATCTCCCTTCAGAAGTAAAATACTTCATTATGATCTTCATAAGAGGAGCATAGCTGGCAAGAAGATGAGAAAAAGGAAAAATAGCAGTGCATGTTTCTCTGTGCTCGGGCTTGATGAAAGGCTTGTAGTCATCCAAGTCTAGATGGGTTTGCTTGAACCATTTCTCGCCAAGATATGGGGTTTTGGTGGCTTTAGATACCGACCTTGGGGAAAACTTGAAATCAAGGTCTGCTACTCGGAAATGTTTGCTTTGGGACCTCAATGCACATAGGTGTGTCAAGGGCGAGAAACTTTTGACCTCCTGTACTCTCTGGCAGAAATCCAAACAACCTACCTCATGAAAATTGAAAAGGATGGATGGATGTGCATTGACCTCCTCAGTAGAAATTGGCTCATATCTCTTGTGTAAACCGCTTCTGCTGTCTTGCCTGGGCGGCATTTTGGGCTAAATATGTTCTTGAAGCACCAAACTGCCTCACTGTCTTTAAAATGCCTTCTTTAAGCTAAACTCTGTCAACCCACTGTTTTGATAAGGAAACAATGTCTTTGGATATTTGTGCACAATATCCCTCTTAATACAAAACCTCTGCTCCTTTAAAATATAGCTTTCTCGTCCTTTGATATGTATTTCAGCCAGCAGACCTTCTACTAAGAGAAAACACAGTGAAATGAAGATAGGCTGTTAGGTGAAATTGCTGTGTATAGTGACAAAGTCACCTTGCTCTGTTTTGTTTGGAGCTCAACAACCTATTTTGTATCTTTGGCTAATGGTAAAATTTTCAACTTCACAATCCTGCCTTTGTCTAGTAAGCCAATCAATCAACAAAGCTCATATCATATACAGTCACCTTTAGTGCAGACAAAGTCAATTTTACTGTTTTATAGAGCAAAGGTGACAAAATGTTTCAAAGGTTTTCAAGAAAAAGCTGTAGGAGTTTTATCCTTTCAAACAATAAAAGCTCTCTTTTCAATATAGAATCCCTGTCTCTCTAGAAAAATGCCTTTGTACCCTCTGAAAATCAACTTCTCAAATGAGTTTGAAGAACAAAAAAGGCAGTCAAAAGTATACACAGTGAACAACTGTCTTTTTCTGTGGTTGGTAGGGGTAACCTGCCCTTTGATGCCTTGAAGATATAAGATATCTTTGTTCTTTGATTAGGAAAGGTGAAAACACAGTTTTTAGTTCAACACATTCTCTTTTCCCTGTAGGCACTTTTTTCAGTATATCCACCACTCCAGCACAATTTCAAACAAGGATATCCATAGCAAAAAACTGTTTTCATATATGGTGACAAGGTTTTAATATGTTTCTGAACTATGATATCAAAAATTTGTAGCAGGTCAATGTCGAGAAGCTCCCCTTGATCGAAACCTTAACCCTCATATGCAGCTCATCAATATATAATGATATATAAACCCAGTCAATTAATACACAGTACAAGGCTATGGTGTTATAGGGTCAGGTGATCAAGCCTTGTAGTTTTTAATGAACAAGCAACCTTTTCAACAAAAACACTGCCCTTTACAATCCATACTTCCTTGCACTAAAACTGATTTATACACCTCCTAACTATTCATGGCAGACTTTTTACAGTTTCAAAAACAAAGTTTTTATGGCAGACAGAGTTCGAATTAGTTTGCCTCAAACCGATGATCTTTGCATGCAATGAATAGCCCTTCTCATCACTTCAACCGTTTGAAAAAACTTAAAGGGGATCATAAATACCTTTAGAAATCGTGGAAAGATCCTTTGAAAAGCTCGAGCAACCCATATTTGGAGGTATGTTGAGTGGTTAACAAGTGCGCGACACTTTGGAGGAAAAGAACGCCGCACAAGAAAAACGGTCGAGTGGCCTGTCGGGTTGCTGTCGGGCGCCCGTGACCCGCGGCTACAGGAGCACCGCGCGCAGCTACAGGAGTGCCACGCGCCTTTGTTGCGCAGTTCAAAAACTCCACCCAGGAGTGCCGCGCACATGTACAGGAGCGCTACGCGGGTTAAAACACCTCAAAACTTGTTCAAACTTCTGCAAACTGATCTGAAACCTGTCTTTCGGCCTTGTGAACTTCAAAAGAACGTTTTGCTCGTGCTTGGGAGATTTCCAAATGATTTTGCCACAATTTTATTCTTTTGAAAAGATGAAAAACCCAACGGTCATTTTGCACAATGAAATCAAACCTTTGGTTAGTCTTTGCAAGGGCTTTCAAAGTTTTTGCCCCTTTTTCAATAATACCTTTGTTGCACTTTTAAAACTTGGATTTCGAAATGAGGTTGGCAGCGGGGGTTTTCGTGCTTTTAAACCATCACTGCATATAGACTTAAAAAGGTGTTTTCTGCTAACATTTTCCCTTTGGTGATAATTTAGCACAGAAGCTCCAACTTTAGAAAATAACCTAATGAACTGTAGACCATCCTCTGCCACTTGTTAACACTGATGGTGATATGCATTATGTAAAAACCACTCTAAATCTGTTAAAAAACACTGAAACTTGCTTTTTCATTTGAAAGGAGATGGCTTATCTTTTCAACTTGGTTGGACAACTTCTGCCTCTAGGTGCTTAATAAAGCTTTTCTCCAACTGTAGGTGCCAACAATCTATTGAATTTATTCAGACTTTGCCATTTTCTGTTGATCAAGGAGGGCGCTGCTTCCAACACACTTCCTCTTTACTCACAATGCACTGATGTGGTATCTCTGGCCTCTTAATAATGAACAAGTCTATATCTGTTTTGAAAACCTCTTCAAAATCTGAGAGTATGCCAAATTCCTTTTATACTTTATGAATCTGTATACTAGCTGCAGTATCTCTTGGAGAACTAGGCTCAGATTTTCTTTGTCAACTTATGATAAACCTATTTGAAAGACACCCCTTTTGCAAGTAGAAAAACCAGTACTCCTTAAACATACTCATCATTAGTTCTTTGTCTGTGAAATGACACAACTTATCCATCATTGTTCAGGACTTATTTTGTTGGAGCTGTGGATTGTTTTGAGATAATTTTGACCCATTTGATTTGCAGTGGTACCCACCCATGTTTGATCATCCCCTGTCTAGAAATCGCTTTCTTTTTACATTCTTTCATCTGCTAAAAACATATCAATATGGTGTCTCTTGATCTTTAACTAATGAAGACCTATGTTTGTCTCAAGCCTTCCAAAAACTGATAGTATTTCAAAACACCCCTTTTGCATATTATGAACAATAGTTTCAATTGTAATGCCTCTTGAGGAGATAAACCAGATTTTCTGTGTCAGCTGTTATAAGCATATTTGAAAAGCACCTTTTTATATCTTTGTGTTGAGGAGACAAACATATGAGGTGTGAAATGGCAGCTAGAATTACTCACAGACACCAAGGCTTTTATTAGCCATTTTCCTCCTAATGGAGCTCTGAAATCACCAACCCTGCTGCATCTGAAGAATGTACTTGTCTTTGAGGTGGATTGTGGATTGCAATGCCAGTACTTGCACTGGCTCTTTAAATGATATCAAGATGGCTTATGTCTGGGGGCTGCATATTACTTGCCTGATTTTTCTCTATGTTTATCTAGAAACCATAGACTATATTCCACAACCCAACAGAAACATAAGAGTACACAGAGGTCCTTTTTATTGAAGTGTCTTCTTGCTCAGCACTGATTTGAGCCATTCATACTAGCACCCTTGCAGAGATGTTTTGTTACAATAGCTTTGACCAATGGAGTCTCTTCTTGTTGCACCATGATGATGATGCCTGAAACTTCAATTGATCTTTTTTCTTTGGACATAAGACCTAAAAACTCTGCTTTCTCTTGATTTGAGCATTTCTGATCTTAGCCCTGTTTCTTAATCATCACTTTTCCTTAGAAAAACTTAGTCACTGTTTCACTGTTCATTAAAAACAAACCTGTCTTACAGTCAGTTTGCAATTCTTCAAGTCGACATTGGCCATCGCCCTCTACTTGTAGATGAAGGAGGCGCCTTAACCCTCTGCTTATAGATGAAGGAGGTTCTTGGCCATGATAATTTACAAGTCTGTTTGACAGTGTTGTCTTTATTCTACTGTGTTTTCATGCTGAATGAAGCTGTAAGAGTTTGATGAATAACTCTTTGCCCTGCAGATGTATCTCAGGCTCATGTTCACATTGAGAAACAACTGTTCTTCTAATGTGGAGTCAAGAATTTTCTTCTGAGGAGCTGGCATGTTTCCTGCACTTGTAAAATCCATAAACAGTGTAAAACACCTAATAATCAGCTTGAGACTGTGGTCTATGCAGTGCTGAGACTTAGGGGCGTGTAAGTGGCGCGACTTAGAGCTGTGACTAAGCTCACTAGCAGAGTGGGAGGTATGTTATGATTGGTCTGTAGCAGATGGAGGTTTTTTGGCCTTTTGATGGTTGCCAAGGGTGAAATGCCTTAAAGCGCCACTTCCTAACTTAGGGGAGGGTTTTTGAACAGAATTGGATTGTCCTTTTAGAGCTGACAGGCAGGCTTAGTATTGTTGAGGTTAGGTAGGTTTTGATAATGGGATTTCATCTTGTCATGGGCGAACTGAAAGGCAAGGAGAGCAAAAAAGTTTTATGGGTGTTTTCTCAGCTGGAAAATTTGACAAATTTTAAGATCAGCTGTTGGAAAACTGGGCTGTTGAACTAGTCATCACTAATAGGTAAAAAAATACTGATGACTAACAGTGGCTCATTTGGGGAGGGCAGCTCCTTTTCGGGAGGTGTCCAGAATTTCAGATCTGTGGCTTATGAAGACCAATGCCTTACCCATTGGCGCAAATTTTCACTTTCTTTTGATGCTACTTCTGAAAGAGACAACATGATTAGCATCGATGATACTTCTACCTACCCCACTATCTTTCCTAACATTTTTTCTTCCTCTTTTGGCGCATTTGAACTAGCAGCCTTTTGACAATACATATTTTTCTTTTTACAAAATGAACCTATCTAACTCTACAATTATATCAGCCGGGAGTTCAGATTAAACTGATGAACTCTTTCATTACTCTACCTAAACTAGATCAACTGTCAAGATTAAACTGTTTGACAGGATTTTATTCTCTAATCTAAAACATGAAATTCAAAATGATCAAATCAGGGTTAAACTGTCTGATTTGTCATGTATTTGCGGCATGACAGGACAAACTGCACACAAATATTATTTTGCAAAAAGGAAAACTAGAAAAGTGGGGCTAAGATGTACAATGTATTTTTCATCCCTCGCTTCTCTCTTTGGTTCTGTTTTAGGCATGTGGAACCAGAATCTCTCCCTAATCTACTCTCTGTGATAAGTCAATCTTGCACAATGTTGACCATATTTTTCACTCACTAACTTATCAGCAAATAAATTTAAACATGCTCAGCTATGATTAGGCTAGATAGCTGAACAAGACATTGAAGTAATAGTAGCGGCATTTAGACTGGCGCGCTTTCCGAAGGACTATTTTTTGGAACATGGGGCCTTTTCTCTATTTTCAATGCCCTCTTTTCTATATTTTACTATTTTTGACTTTTCTATTTTTCTATGTTTCAAACTCAGAAGTCTTGGAAATGACGAAATTTGAGCATCTTATCCTCGTAAGAATCTCCTCTCACTCTTGGCCCACTCAATTCTTGAAAAGAGAAATTTGGAAAGTTTTCTCTTGCTAACATGACATAGGGATTCATGCAAGAATCTCTGAATAAACTAGTATTTTCCCGCTGTACCTCTTTGAATATCTGATTTCCACTCCTTTCCTTACCGTACATCTTCCTCAAGTAATGCATGTGCTCTTGGTCATTCTTGAAATAGATAATGACATCATCAAGGTATGCGAAAATGCAGAAATTTAGAACTGGGAACATGGCTTTCATGAATAGGTTTCTGATATCCGGTGGTTTTGCAATTTTGATTCTGAAACTAGATCTACCTCCCGCAAACTGAAAAAAAATCTTTAAGCTGTCTACTTTGCAAGGGAATCTTTTGATCATAACCTGAAATATCATCTTGCGAAAACACATGATTAAAAGCACTTTTAATTGGTATATCATGGTCTTGGATAGAAAAAACAGAATTTTTGTTATAGGGACATGCAGTAGTATTCCTAAAATCGAAACAGACCCTATGACCAGCTGTTTTATCCCTGATTATTTCAGTTTGATTCAGATTGTTATGTTTTCTCTTGTCAAAGTTATTCTTTGAGGGAAAGGTAGTGGCACAGTATTTTTCCTTGTTTTCCCTGTATGAATTGGTATTCTGCATGAGATTTCTGATTCTAGCATTCCTAAGTTTTTCATGAAAAGATAGAATATGGGCCAATTTTAGTAACTCAGGTATGCTTGGACTGAAGCTATCATCCTTGCTCATAAGAAGTTTATCGGACATTTTTTCTAAATTTTGAGCTGCTGGGCCTACAGTCAAAGTTTCATTTGCAGTAGAAGAGTTATGTTGTGGTGAATCTTTGAGGTATGGTAGAAACATTAAACTTCCCTGCTCCTAAGTTCCAAACAGGTTTGTGATATGTAGGTCTTCCAAAGCCTTTACCCTAAAGAAGTTTCTGAAGGTTACCACTGATGTTTGACCGAGGTTCGAGAAATTCGCTTGATAGTACATAAGGGTTTGCGCTTCTTGCTCTATTCCTATTTCAGAAGGAGCATACTTACTTCCCTCAAGACATAGCTATTTATGATCATGGTAGTTTTGAGTATCTAGTTCATCATAGAGAACTAGGGGCAGCTGATGTGGTGAGTCTGAGTTTGTTTCAGTTTCTTCTGACTTTTCCTCCCTGTCTTCCTCAATATGCAGAATAAAAAATTTCAAGTCGGAATGTAAGGAATACATTGGAATGTTGTCTAGCCTCTCTTGACTACTAATCATGTATTTCATGTGTGACTCTCGGTATAGTATTCTTGTTTGGTCAAACACAGGAATGGTGGCGTGTGACATGTCCAGTTGAATATTCCCTTGGAGTTTGGCTCCCCAAGATCTGGATAGAAGCATCCCGTACTTGGGAGGGATGTCTGCCACTACTACATCCATGATTAGATGTTTCGCAGGTATTTGGGCCAGACTAAAACAAAGGTCTTTGATCAAACCCAGGCATTTGACTCTACTCGAATCAAATGAATACAAGTCTTTGTATGGTCTTGTGATTTCCAGGCCTAGTCTTTCCATTACTACCTTCGGCATTGTTAGTCATCAATATTTTTCACTTGTTGGTGATGACTAAACCCATAGCTGAGTTTTCTAGAAGCTGATATCCATATGTCAATTTGTCATCTAGAAAACCCTCATAAAACTTTTTTTTCGCCCTCCTACTTTTCAGTCCGCCCATGTCAAGGTAAAACCTCATTATCACTATCCTATCTAGCTTTAGCCCTACTAGTCTGCCCATCAGCTCTAAAAAGACAATCCAAGTTTGTTCAAAAAGCCTCCCTTAAGTTAGGAAGTGGTGCTTTAAGGCATCTCACCCTTGGCAAACATCTAATAGCCAAAAAACCTCCATCTGCTACAGACCAGTCATAACAGACCTTCCACTCTGCTAATGAAATTGGTCACAGCCCTAAGTCGCGCCACTTACACACCCCTAAGTCTCTGCAATGCATAGACCACAGTCTCAAGCTGATTTTAGGTGTTTTACAGTGTTTTATGGATTTAACAAAGACAGGAAACATGTCATCTTCTCCGAAGAAAATTCTTGAATCCACATTTAGAAGAACAACTGCTTCTCAATGTAAACATGAGCCTGAGATACATCTGCAGGGTAAGGGGTTACTCATCAAACTCTTACAGCTTCATTCAGCCCGATAGCACAGTAAAAGAAAGATAACACTGTCAAACAGACTTGTAATTTGTCATGGCCAAGAACCTCCTTCATCTATAAGCAGAGGGTTAAGGCGCCTCCTTCATCTAAAAGTAAAGGGAGATGGCCAATGTTGACTTGAACAATTGCAAGCTGACTGTAAGCACAGGTTTTTTTTAATAAACAGTGAAACAGTAACTAAAAGTTTCTAAGGGAAGTGATGATCAAGAACAGGGCTAAGATCAGAAAATGTTCAAGTCAAGAGAAAGCAAAGTTTTTTAGGTCTTGTGTCCTAAGAAAGAGGATCATTTGAAGTATCAGGCATCATCAGTATTGCACAACAAGAAGGGACTCCATTAATCAAAGCTATTATAACAAAACATCTATGCAGGGGTGTTAATATGAATGGCTCAAATCAATCTTGAGCAGGAAAATACTTCAGTAAAAAGGACCTCTGTGTGCTCTTATGTTTCTGTTGGGCTGTGGGATAAAGTCTATGGTTTCCAGATAAACATAGAGAAAATGCAGGCAAGTAGTACACAAGCCTCAGACATAAGACATCTTGATATCATTCAAAGCGCTAGTGCAAGTCCAGGTGTTGCAAGCTACACACCACCACAAGGACAAATGTAGCCTTCAGATGCAGTAGGGTTGGTGATTTCAGAGCTCCATTGGAAAGAAAATTACTAATAAAAGCCTTGGTACCTATGAATTATTCCAGCAGTCAATTTACACCTCATATGTTTGTCTCCTCAACACAAAGGTATAAAAAGGTTATGATCTGAGTTTAAAAAAAAAAAAAATTGGACAGGCATGCAAATCTAATCAAGGCATGTCATTAATGAAAGCAACTCCAATCATAGACAGGTGTCTTTTTTAAAAACTGTTTATCACAGTTGGCAAAGAAAATCCGGGTTTATGTCATCAAGAGGCATCACCACTGAAATGATTGTTCATAATAGGCAAAAGAGATGCTTTGACATACTGTAAGTTTTTGGAAAGTTTGAAACAAACATAGGCTTTCATTATTCAAATGGACAGAGACATCATGATAATATTTTCTGAGCAGAGAAAGTGTATTGGAAAGCAGTGCCCTTCTTGATCAATAGACCATGACAAAGTCCAAATAAATGCAGCAAATTTTGGACACCTACAGTTGGAAAAGGTTGATGAAGCGCTTGGAGGCAGAGTTTGTCAAACCAAGTTTAAAAAGGTAAGCCATCTCCTTTCAAATGATAGAGACAAGTATGCCATTCAAGAATCAGAAGTATAAAAGATATTGAGGCAACAGTTCAATTTCTTCTTCAGCAAAGGGCACTACAAGTAAGTATGCAGGTTCATAACATACAAAGAAGCACTTTGGCATATTTTCAGTTTCTGGAGAATGATCCTAAAACTTATATAGGCATGTTCATTATAAAAAGTCAATGGCACCATATCAATGCAATTTGAGTAAGAGAAAAGTGATTAAAGAGATCTCTTTTTGAAATGGACTAAGGGGAAAGCGCCTGAATAAATGCAACTGCTTTCTGTACCCACAGTCAGAAAATGTGTTAAAGGACACTTGATAATCAAATTAGTTGCACAGTAAGTATTATCATCGCCAGAACATCCAAAGCAGACACTATTATTTTCAGGTTCAAAAAGGTAAATTTGTCCCCTTGCAGAATGGCAAAGGATGTTTCATCAATTATTAGTGTATTTCTGAGTATACTTGCTATGTTGGAAAGGTCAGCAGTGACAGAAGGCACTGTTCAAATGTGTAAATAAGATGAATAGCATTGACCTTGGGAAAGAGTCATAACTATTGCTACTGCTTGGTTAAAACACACAGCCTTTTTATTTTACTAACAGTTTTTAAATGTAGACCCTTATTAACACATTCAAGGTCACTTTGTTTTATTTCGAATGGACAAAAGAAATGCTTTTGAAAAAGAGTGTTTTCCCAAAAACCCTCACGAAATTCATGTCAACAATGATTGGTTGTTTTGCATTCAAAGGAATAAAGACCGTTGGACTTCCTTTTAAATCTCTCAACAAGCACGAAATATCATTCCACTCTTGCCATCCACAGCACTGAAGACGAGAAAATTTGGGAATTTTCGCAAGTTTTTCAAGGTTTTCACTGCGCGGCGCGCCTGTATATGCGCGCGGCATGCTCAGAGGCAGAAATACACGGGCGTATAACTGTGGCACGGCACTCCTGTAGGTGCGCGTAGCGCGCCTCTGCCCGTTGGTCCTGTCGGCCCGGCAGTGACCCGGCAACCAAGTCTGCGCGGCGCTCTTCCTTATAAACGTGCCGCACACGTTTAGAGCAGTCTAAACGCCCTCAAAATCACCTCTGAAGATTGATCAACCTCGCCTCCAAAGCCATCATCAAGTTCTCGAGGTATTTCTACGTGCCTCCCTTGGTTTTTCAAACTACAAAGTGATGAGAAAGGGTTAAAAAATCACAGTCTAAAATCACTGTTTTGAGTTTGCTAAGAGAGGTGTGTTTTGTGATTAAACACTCGGGATTACCATATTACTATGAGCCTGAGGTCTGCATGTTAGAAATGCTGCATTTGTTGGTATAAGAACCAAGTGCTTACCCCCAAAAAAACAGTGGGAAGGTGGAACAGTTTGGGAAATGTAAGATTAAAGGTTGTCAAGTGAAAGCAATATACTTGTTGTTAAATAATCAGTAAGCATCCCATAAACGTTTTTTCCTTTTCCATTTTTCCTCTATGTTAACAAAGCAGAACAGTGTTTAATCTTTCATCCCATAGAGAAGAGCCAGTGAGGAATCTGCCATTATAATCTGAAGGTGTTTTTGTCAAACTTGTGCAAATGACAGTGAAACATAAGGATTGAAGTATTTTGGTTGAAGAAGAGCCTTGTTTGATTAACACTCTTATAAACCTCTGTTTACCACCTCAGAAACATTTCAAAGCTCTGCTACCTTGTCTTATGAACAGTGGATTTGGACTGAATAGATATACTCTGGTTAACTATGCTTCGGTTATTTGAATCTAATAGTGAAGTGGCCTACAAGGAAAAAGCAGTGTCTTGAAGCTCAGAAGATTGTGTTTTTACCTTTGTCTAGGATACAAGGTTATACTGTATCCTCAAAGCATCTAAAAGCAGGGTTCTCTTACCACCAACACAGGAAAGTACCTTCACTATGTTTTCTTTGATTGACTGTGTATGTCATTATGAGTATTTGCTGATTAATATACAAAGGCAAGAAAGGGCTTTGTTTTGAAGGGACAAGGTCTTATATCAAAGGAGGGCATTTCACACTATCCTCAAAACCATTGCTGCATTATCAAACAGTGAAGTGACAGAAGGCTGAGACAGAGTTTGGTTTAAAGAAGGCATTTCAAAAGCTTTGTAGTAATTTGGTGTTTCAAAAGCACATCTAGGTCAAGATGCCTCCTAGGCAAGATAGCAGAAGTGGGTTGCACAAGAGGTATGAGCCTATTTCTACCGAGGAAGTTAATGCGCACCCATCTATCCTTTTCAATTTTCATGAGGTAGCGTGTTTGGATTTCTGCCAGAGGGTACAAGAAGTCAAAAGTTTCTCGCCCTTAACACACTTGTGCGCCTTGAGATTCAAAGAAAAACATTTCTAAGTGGCAAGCCTTGATTTCAAGTTATCTCCAAGGTATGTGTCCAAGGCAACTAAAATCCCATACATTGGCGAAAAATGGTTCAAGCAAGCATATCTAGACTTGGATAACTACAAGCCTTTCATCAAGCCCGAGCACAGAGAAACATGCACTGCTATTTTTCATTTCTCTCATCTTCTTGCCAGCTATGCTCCTCTTATGAAGATCATAATGAAATATTTCACCTGTGAAGGGAGATTCTCCCGAGTATATGCATACCACATCCGACTGTTGATGCACTTCACTAGAACCAAACAGCTCAACCTTCCTTACTTCTTATGTGAAAGTATTGAGAAAATGGCCTCTTCTGTCCAGAAAAAGCCTCCATCACAACAAGTAGCTTCTCTATGCCATCATTCTATGATTAAAATCATCATCCTACACCAGCTAGAGAAGAAATAGGTTTCATGGGATGTTTTCATTAGTCACCCAGATTTCTCCACTGTCCCTTCGGTCCACACATCTCCCACATCGCCTATTCATCGCCCCTCACCTTCCTCTAGCAAAGCCACTCCTAGAAAGCTCAAATTCACTACAGGACAATCAAAGGAGCATGAAGAAGGAGAGGCATGAGCAAGAAGAAAGGGATGAAGAGCAGCAAACTGAAGATGAAGAACAGCAGCAGGACAGTGGTGAAAGTTAGAAACAGGAGCAAGAAGAAAAGAGTGCTGAACAACAACATCTCAGTGATGATGAACACCAGGGACAAGAGGAAGAGCAACAGCTTGATTTTGATTTTCAGGGGCAGCAGGTTGAACTTCAAATTGAACAAGGGGTTGAGGTAGAACAACAGCTTGATATTGGTAAACAGGAGCAGCTTCTTGAGCCACAAAATGAACAAGAAATCCAAGCACAGCAGCAGCATGATGTTGATGATCAAGGGCAACAAGAATTTGAGACAGATTGGCATCATGACATTGAAGAGCAGAAGCAACCTAAAGAAGACACAAAGCAGCCTCAAGGAGAGCAGCAGTTTCAAGAAGATGTCAAGGGCAAAGCAATTGTGCCTCCTTCTCCTAAAAAAAGACAAAGCCCAGCACAGCAAGAAAGAAAGGGCCTAAGTTTGCCACTCCAAAAGGGACAAGAGTTGTCCCTAGCAAAAGAAAATCACCAAAGAAGTCTCCCACTATCATGCCAAGAAGGAAGAGTGCAAGTTAGCCTTCAAGGGCAAAGGGAAAGGTAAGATTGGAGAAAGTCAAGAACATGGAGGTGCATTGGCTATCATCCCAATCCAAAGTGATGACAGCGATAATGAAGCCCGCATTCTTGAAAACCTTCTAATCCATCGAGAGGGCCAAATTGAAGCATTGGAGAATGACCTTCATCGGGCAAAGAACTTCAATCATTTCTTGGAGATCCAAAATAGACAGATGAGTGTTCACATGGCAATTCATGAAGCACGGGCAATTAAATACAAGAATGAGGCTGCCAAGGCACAAGAAAAAATAGAGGAGCTCATTGGTGATTTTGATGAGGGTGAAGAAGAAGACCAGCCTAGGCGGAAGAGGCCTAGAACCATAGGGCTTAAAAGAGCCCTGGAAAAGCAAAAGGAAGAAGAACAAGCCCATCTTCAATCCACTCCCCTCACTGCACTACTTGAGCAAGAAATTGAAGGGAATAAGGAGGCATGGCTAGAAAGAGCCAATAAAACTTGGAGATGAAGCTTGAAAAGGCAAACAGAGACCTGGAGCTGCAAAGGAAGATGACACAACACTATCAAAAGTTGAATCAGTTTTCCCGGCGCAAGTTAAAGGCCACCCAAGAGAAACTAAAGGAAGTAAAGGGGAAGCGCCCGGCACGGAAAGAGAAGAAAGGCACATCAATTTTGGCTTCAGCTTCAGAGCATGTTGCCAAGGACCCTTGAGGGCCATGCATACCAATTTTGGGCCCATTTTAACAACTTTTGGTTTTTTGGCATTTTTGAGTTTTTGGTCAAAAACTCATAAATTCGCCATTTCATTTTGAGGATTCGTCAAGGAAGGAGGATGGTATCATTTGATGCCATAATTTCATGAGAATGTACTAAGAAATTTTCAGAGCATTTGAAGATCATTTTCCCCCTCAAAACAGTGAAAAAGGCTCGCATTTTGCACACTCTGCCCGGTCTATCAGCAGACTGTAATTTTCTGGCTTTTTACACACAGGTGCAGATTTGGAGGACTTCTAGGCATCGGATTGGAGAAATTTCAGTTGCGCCGGAAATTAGACACTCAGAGCTTTCTAACGAGCTATCATGAGCCTTGTTTTGACACTAGGAAGGCTGCCAAATGTTTCCAGCAAGTCATGGGACCTTTTGCTGATGAAAATTTGAAGTATTTTTGTAATTTTTGAACCGCTAAAATCTGCTTTTTCCAAATGTGCGTTTAGCTATTTTTGCACATGAAAAATGATGTAAAGTCAATATAATTCCCATTTTTAGCATTTTCTTAGATATTTTATGGGATATTTTGTGCCTTGGGCTTTGCAAAGCCTCAAGGACAAGTTTAGATATTTTGATTAGGCCAATGAGGATGCAAGTTGAACCATGAGGTTTTCCTCACTTGAGCCTATTTATTCCACAAGCTCTCATTTGTAAACAGGGCTGAACTTGAGAGAATAAGCAATATATTGGTCATATGAGCTTTGAAGGAAAGACTTGTGTTAAGATTTTGGACTGCCTCTTGGATGTTCTTGAATGAATGATGAAGGATTGTTGATGGATTCCATGACTTGGTAGAATGGTATAGTGTTTCTTTATATGTTATTGTCTTCGAGTTTTCATTCATGAATACATGTTTCTTGCTTGCTATAGATTAGTAGAGAACAAATTTGAGACCTGCCCTTGGAGGCACCTCAAATTTCTTGAATCTTCATAGCCTTCATGTTTTCCTCCTCCTTAGTCATACTAAAGAATTCTTAACTGCTCTTTAGTAACTTAGGGATATTGTTGCTTATTTCATTAGTGGTTTTATGCTAGCTAAGTATGACTTACGGTACGCCCTGCTTACCAATGGCCAGCCATAGCTCCATCCATGAAATTTCTCTTTGATTAATTAGATTATCATCTTGTTGAACCAAGGAGGCCTAGTTTCGATCTAGCCCTTTGTCTAAAACTATGAAAGCTTGTTTGTCAAAGTGCCCAATAACTTAAAGACTGTGTTTAGGCATTCCGGCATAGTATTCTGAGTTGTTAGTCTGTCTTATGTGTTTTCCCCAAAGTCTGATAGCCATTTCCCCGAAGTTAGAGAGTTATACTCCTCTATGCATGGCTTGAATGTTTATTTCAAAGTATTGATTAGCTTATAGTTACATTATGCATGATTAATGGTTTGCCCTACCATGTTTATGTTGTCTATTTAACTAGTTATGCTTGAAAATCTTTGTTGTTCACAAACTTGATGTCTATTTACTCCATTTTTCCCAAAGATCCTTTCTACCTTGAATCAAATCAGCCCTAAAGCAGCCTTGTATCATCATTTGATAGCTTCCTTGACCTTTTTGACCCCATAGCCCAGTTGATCTAACTTCTTGTTACCCATTTTTATATCTTTGATCAGTTTTATCCCTCACAACTTAAAAAACAAAAATAAAAAACTCTCTTCATAACTAGCCTAAAATCAGAACATAATAAGCAAAAACACAGATATCCCTTACACATATAGAGAGAGCCCTCTCTGAGTCCAGGAAGGCTAGGTCCTTGGGCTCCAAAGCTTGGTTTGATGTTACATCATCATTTGGCTCACCAATCGGCCAAATCACGGGAACCTAACATAATGGCGATCACGGTGGAACTCTGAGTGATAAACAAGCTTAGTTTCCCTTATCTTTAGAAACTTTTGAGAATACTATCTGATTGACTTATCCCTCTGCTCACTGACATAGTGGCACTCATAGTAGGACCTTCCGAGTTAGTGACAATCTAAGTACACCTTAGTAACTCCTGAAGTCTCGATCAAGCTTAGAAAACTTAAGAGTTGTTTGAATAGTAGAAACTAGCCCTTTCACCATCCTAGCAAAATGATGACTCAGCTATAGGACACTCTTCCAAACCTTAGGCACGAAAAACTCAAAAAACCCCAAACCAATCCCTTAGATTGGTTTTTGTCAATATTGGTGGTGGACCATACACATATCTAAAAAACAACCAAGTTCCACCTGGCGACTCCACTAGCCTCCAGTAGGCCTTACTATTTTATCAAACTCTAGATTACCATCCAATTGATCTATCCCATCGCTCACTAACATAGCGGGAGATGGTAGGACACTGAGTGCACAATAGTCTAGCAAACTCTTGAAGACTCTTTAGTCCTCTAGATACCATAAACAAGCAAGCAGCCCATAGACCCATTTAGAGTAAACTCTTTTTGTTCTCATCACCCTAGCAAAGTGTTGAAACAAGTCTAGAATACTTTAACAAACCATAGGCTGCACATAAATTCGGAAAAGCCTTAAAAAATATTTCCAGATTAGTTACTGGTGGTGGACCATAACTATATCCTCACAAAAACAACCAAGTTCCACCTGGCGACTCCACTAGTCCATCCCTGTTATTTTAACCATCCTTCACCTTAGTAGAACTTTAGAGAGACCACCCATCCAAAACATTAGTCAATACCATCCTCTCTAAACTCTAGATCCAAAATCTGGCTTCGCAAAGAATCAACACCAGATCCCATCCAGACCCAAATCCCCCTATCATAGTAGATGACCTAGAGAAGATTCTGTGGCAAGCTTCCGAAACTGACCATCTAGATACTGGTAGATCCATCCGTAAAACAAGATCGGTACCTAAACATCTCACCATCCTACCAGATTCACCTTTTGAATTAGAGTCATCAAAAACTTTTTTCAAAAGCAAATCACATAGTAAGATAAAATTTGATGATCTTGAACCCCTAGACCCACCACAGAGTCCTAGTAGAGAAGCTTCACCTTCCACACCCCCCGACTTTCAGCTTCTCCATCATTTTGGCTCCTACCATCCTAGATCTGCTCAAAACCAGATCACTAGTCCAAGTTCATCCGCCACACCTGTTCAAACCACCTCAGCTCATCCCACTAGTCCTCATCTTGTACATCATCCATTAGCTCCCGTCATGGCAGCCTGGTACGCACCTTTAGTGTTGCCATTACCTTTGGTTCCTCTCCCAAATAAATATCAAGACAAAATCCCACACTTTACCGGAGAAGACACCACCACACCTCAACAGCATATAAATAGGATTAGTGATGCCTTTGAATACCTGGAGGTACAAGACGAGACCGTTAGAATGAGAATATTCGCCCAAAGCTTGGGTGGAGAACCCAAAACATGGTTTAAAGTTTTAGCTCCAAACAGCATCCACAACATCCCAGAGCTCTTCCAAGCTTTCAGAAACAGGTGGGAAATCCGAAAGAACCCTATTCAAATCCTGTCAGAATATAACAACCTAAAACGGGAAAATGGGGAAAGTGTCCAAGCTTATTGCACTAGGTTCAATAGTGTGTATAACTCCCTCCCACCTCATTTCAAACCCCCACTTGGTTTAGCCTCGGCAAAATTCCCCGAGGGTTTTGATCCGGACATGACATATCATCTGAGAGACAAAGATCCCCCTACCTTAGAGGAAATGAAACAAATAGCCATAAAAGCAGATGCCAACTTAGCAGAAAAAAGGGCTAGGACTAGATCAGAAAGAAAGATCACATATAAAAATGAGGTCTCCACTTCATCTCCTTCCCTAGATCCTAGAATAGATGACTTAGTCAAAACCATGGCCAAAATGTGGGAAAGAATAAATGAAAAGGCCCCTGTTAGGGACAACCAGCCAAACCCTCCAAACAGAAACCGAAACCAAAATTTTAGGAGGGAGCAGCCTCAAAACAGACCAAGGGAAAATGACCAACAAATTAGGCCACCTTTTAATGAAAATTATGTGGAAGAATAAGATAGGGATACAGAACCCATTGATGAAAGTCATTTGAACCTCATAGGGTCTGATAATGAGAGCGAGGTGTACCTCATAGAAGAAGAACAAGCGTTCTTTTCTCCTAATCAAGATGATGCCAACTATGAAGATCCCGACGACCCTGCCATAGATTTTCAGAATGCCATAATAGAAGCTCACCGGCAGTGTGACCTTAGAAGCAAAAGAAATCATGATAATTCCAAGAAAGGTAACTCAGATACTGCTAAAACCCCTGATACCATCCTTAGAAAAGCAGTAAACAGTAACAAAATCATGGTCGAGAAGAATGACCAAAACAAAACTAAAGTTACCCAAACTAGTCCTAACTCAGATACTCCTAGTACTTCCACAAAAGTTCCTGAAACAACTGTGGCAAAAAAAATCCTGAAACAAAGCCAACAAACTCAGAACATAGAGAAGGTCATGGCTGAAAAAGCTGAAACAAACATACCCAAACTTCAGCTACCTTTTAGCTTTGAGGGCGAAATCGCCAAGATCAAGATCACCATGCCCCTTACCGAACTCATCGCCCAAAGCTCTTATAAATCCCAAGTATTAAAGGTCCTAAATCTAGGGAATGATGCGAACACTGTTAATCTAGCTGATGACACTCCTAAAGTGTTGTTTGGTCCGAAAATAGAGGGAAAATTCCAGGAAGGAACTACTCTTCCATTTTACATTAGCCTAAACATCCATGACCAAATCCTCCACAATGACATGCTAGACTCCGGCGCCTCACATAATCTTATTCCGAAGGTAGTTATGGAAATACTAGGCCTGGAAATCACGAGACCATACAAAGAATTGTATTCATTTGACTCAAGTAGAGTCAAATGCCTGGGTTTGATCAAAGACCTTTGTTTTAGTCTGGCCCAAATACCTGCAAAACATATAATCATGGATATAGTAGTGGCAGACATCCCTCCCAAGTACGGGATGCTTCTATCCAGATCTTGGGGAGCTAAACTCCAAGGGAATATTCAACTGGACATGTCATACGCCACCATTCCTGTGTTTGACCAAACAAGAATACTCTACCGAGAGTCACACATGAAATACATGATTAGTAGTCAAGAGAGGCCAGACAACATTACAATGTATTCCTTACATTCCGACTTGAACTCTTTTATTCTGTATGTTGATGAAGACAGGGAGGAAGAGTCAGAAGAGACTGAAACAAACTCAGACTCACCACACCAGCTGCCCCTAGTTCTCTATGATGAGCTAGACACTCAAAACTACCATGATCATGAACAGCTGTGTCTTGAGGAAAGTAAGTCTTCCCCTTCTAAAGTAGGATTAGAGCAAGAAGTGCAAACCCTTATGTACTATCAAGCAAATTGCTCTAGCTCTAGTCAAACACCAGCAGTAACCTGTGGAAATTTTTTCCGGGTAAAGGCTTTAGAAGACCTACACATCATAAACCTGTTTGGAACCCGGGAGCAAGGGAGTTTAATGTTTCTACCATACCTCAAGGATTTACCATCATATGACCCTCCTACTACAAATGAAACTTTGACCATCACTAATCCTACTTATATGCTGTTGAGGTGTGGTGGTGTCTTCTCCGGTAAAGTGTGGGATTTTGTCTTGATATTTATTTGGGAGAGGAGCCAAAGGTAGTGGCAACACCAAAGGTGCGTACCAGGCTGCCATGACGGGAGCTAATGGATGATGTACAAGATGAGGACTAGCGGGATGAGCTGTGGTGGTTTGAACAGTGGCGGTTTGGACAGGTGTGGAAGATGAACTTGGACTAGTGATCTGGTTTTGAGCAGATCTGGGATATTGGTAGGAGCCAAAGTGATGGAGAAGCTGACAGTCGGGGGGTGTGGAAGGTGAGGCTTCCCTACTATGACTCTGTGGTGGTTCTAGGGTTTCAAGATCGTCAAAGTTTATCTTACTATGCGACTTGCTTCTGAAAAGAGTTTTTGATGACTCTAATTCAAAAGGTGAATCCGGTAGGATAGTGAGATGTTCAGGTACTGATCTTGTTTTACGGATGGATCTACCAGTAGCTAGATGGTCAGTTTCGGAAGCTTGCCACCGAATCTTCTCTGGGTCATCTACTATGATAGGGGGATTTGGGTCTGGATGGGATCTAGTGTTGATTCTTCGTGAAGCCAGATTTTGAATCTAGAGTTTAGAGGGGATGGTATTGACGAATGTTTTGGATGGGTGGTCTCTCTAAACTTCTACTTAGGTGAAGGATGGTCAAAATAAAAGAGATGAACTAGTGGAGTCGCCAGGTGGAACTTGGTTGTTTTTGTGAAGATAGCTATGGTCCACCACTAGTAACTAATCTGGAAATGTTTTGGATTTTTTGAGTTTTATGTGCAGTCTATGGTTTAAAGTATTCTAAACTTGTTTCAACACTTAGCTAGGGTGGCGATAACAAAAAGAGTTTACTCTAAATGATCTTATGGACTGCTTGCTTGTTTAAGTATCTAAAGGACTAAAAAGTCTTCAAGAGTTTGCTAGACTGTTGTGTACTCAGTGTCCTACCATCTCCCGCTATGTTAGTGAGCGATGGGATAGATCAATTGGATGGTAATCTAGAGTTCGATAAAATAGTAAGACCTACTGGAGGCTAGTGGAGTCGCCAAGTGGAACTTGGTTTTTTTTGAGATATGTGTGTATGGTCCACCACCAATATTGACAAAAACTAATCTAAGGGAGTGTTTTGGGGTTTTTTGAGTTTTTATGTGCCTAAATTTTGGAAGACTGTCCTATAGCTGAGTCATTATTTTGCTAAGATGGTGAAAGGGCTAGCTTCTACTCTTCAAACAACTCTTAAGTTTTCTAAGCTTGACTGAGACTTCAGGAGTTACTAAGGTGTACTTAGATTGTCACTAACTCGGAAGGTCCTACTGTGAGTGCCACTATGTCAGTGAGCAGAGGGATAAGTCAATCAGATAGTATTCTTAAAGGTTTCTTAAGGTCTAGGGAAACTAAGTTGTTTAACTCTCAGAGTCCCACTGTGATCGCCATTATGTTAGTGTCACGATGAGGTGGCTCACTGGTAGGTATTCTTGAAAATAAGGGACTTCTAGAGTTCTAAGGTGTCCTTAGATTGTCACTAACTCAAAGTCCCACTGTGATCGCCATTATGTTAGTGAGCGGTGGGATAAGTCCACAAGATAGAATTCTCAAAGGTCTCTGAATGTATAGGGAGTCTAAGTTTGTTTGTTACTCAGAGTCCCACTGTGATCGCCATTATGTTAGGGTCCCGTGATTTGGCCGATTGGTAAGCCAAATGACGATGTAACATCAAACCAGTCTTTGGAGCCCGAGGACCTAGCCTTCCTGGACTCAGAGAGGGCTCTCTCTAAATGTGTAAGGGATATCTATGTGTCTGCTTATTGTGTTTTGATTTTAGGCTAGTTATGAAGTGAGTTTTTGGTTTTTTTGGTTTTTTAAGTAGTGAGGGATGAAACTGATCAAAGATATAAAACAGGTAACAAGATGTTAGATTAACTGGGCTATGGGGTCAAAAGGTCAAGAAAGCTATTAAATGACGATACAAGGTTGTTGAAGGTCCGATTTGTTTCAAGGTAGAAAGGATCTTTAGGTAAAATGGAACAGAATGGACATCAAGTTTGTGAACAACAAAGAGTTTCAAGCATAACTAGTTTAATAGACAACATAAACATGGTAGGGAAAACCATTAATCATGCAAAATGTAACTATAAGCTAATCAATATATTGAAATAAACGTTCAAGCCATGCATAGAGGAGTATAACTCTCTAACTTCGGGAAATGGCTATCAGACTTTGGGGAAAACACATAAGACAGACTAACAACTCAAAATACTATGCCGGAACGCGTAAACACAGTCTTTAAGCTATTGGGCACTTTGACAAACAAGGTTTCATAGTTTTAAACAAAGGGCTAGATCGAATCTAGGCCTCCTTGGTTCAACAAGATGATAATCTAATTAATCAAAGAGAAATTTCATGGATGGAGCTATGGCTGGCCATTGGTAAGCAGGGCGTACCGTAAGTCATACTTAGATAGCATAAAACCATTAATGAAATAAGCAACAAAATCCTCAAGTTACTAAAGAGCAGTTAAGAATTCTTTAGTATGACTAAGGAGGAAGAAAACATGAAAGCTATGAAGAAACAGGAAACTTGAGGTGCCTCCAAGGGCAAGTCTCAAATTTGTTCTCTACTGATCTATAGCAAGCAAGAAACATGTATTCATGAATGAAAACTAGAAGACAAGAACATATAAAGAGACACTATACCATTCTACCAAGTCATTTAATCCATCAACAATCCTTCTTCATTCATCCAAGAACATCCAAGAGTCAATCCAAAAGCATAACACAAGTATTTCCTTCAAAGCTCATATGACCAATATATTGCTTCTCTTCTCAAGTTCAGCCTTGTTTACAAATGAGAGCTTGTGGAATAAATAGGCTCAAGTGAGGAAAACCTCAAGGTTCAACTTGCATCCTCATTGGCCTAATCAAAATATCTAAACTTGTCCTTGAGGCTTTGCAAAGCCCAAAGCACAAAATATCCCATAAAATATCTAAAAAATGCTAAAAAAGGGAATTAAATTGACTTTGCATTATTTTCCAAGTGCAAAAATAGCTAAACACACATTTGGAAAAAGCAGATTTTAGAGGTTCAATAATTACAAAAATACTTCAAATTTTCATCAGAAAACGGTCCCCTGACTTGCCGGAAACATTTGGCAGCCTTCCTGGTGTCAAAACGAGGCTCATGATAGCTCATTGGAAAGCTCTGAGTGTCTATTTTCCGGCGCAATTGAAATTTCCCCAATCCGATGCCCAGAAGTCCTCCAAATCTGCACCTATGTGTAAAAAGCCAGAAAATTATAGTCTGCTGATAGACCAGGCAGAGTGTGCAAAAAGAGAGTCTTTTTCGCTGTTTTGAGGGGGCAAATGATCTCCAAAGGTTCTAAAAATCACTGAGAGCCTGCTCATGAAATTATGGCATCCAATGATACCATTCTCCTCCCTTGATGAATCCTCAAAATGAGATGGCGAATTTATGAGTTTTTGATCAAAAACTCAAAAATGTCAAAAAACCAAAAGTTGTCAAAATGGGCCCAAAATTGGTATGCATGACCCTCAAGGGTCCTCAGCAACATGCTCCAAAACTGAAGCCAAAATGTCAAGTGCTGATGTGCCTTTCTTCTCTTTCCGTGCCAGGCGCTTCCCCTTTGCTTCCTTCAGTTTCTCTTGAGTGGCCTTTAGCTTGCACCGGGCAAACTGATTTAGCTTTTGATAGTGTTGTGTCATCTTCCTTTGCAGCTCCAGGTCTCTATTTGCCTTCTTAAGCTTCATCTCCAAATGTTTATTGGCTCTTTCTAGCCATGCCTCTTTATTGCTTTCAATTTCTTGCTCAAGGAGTGCAGTGAGGGGAGTGGATTGAAGATGGGCTTGTTCTTCTTCATTTTTCTTTTCCAGGGCTCTTTCGGCCTATGGTTCCTAGGCCTTTTCACTTCCCTGAGGCTGGTATTCTTCTTCATCTTCTCAAACTAGATCTATGACCTCTCTTGTACTTCCTTTGTGCTTTGGCAGCCTCTTTGTACTTGATAGCTCGGCTCATAGATAGCCACGGGACTCTGTTCAAACCTTTGGATCTCCAAGAAATGATTGAAATTCTTTGCCCGATGAAGGTCATTCTCCAATGCTTCAATTTGGCCCTCTCGATGGATTAGAAGGTTTTCAAGAATGCGGGCTTCATTATCGCTGTCATCACTTTGGATTGGGATGATAGTCAATGCACCTCCATGTTCTTGACTTTCTCCTATCTTGCCTTTCCCTTTGCCCTTGAAGGCTAATCTTGCACTCTTCCTTCTTGGCATGCTAGTGAGAGGTTTCTTGGGCGATTTTCTTTTGCTCCGGATAGCTCTTGTTACTTTTGGAGTAACCACCTTGAGCATTTGCTTCTTTGCTGTCTCGGGCTTAGTTTTCTCGGGAGAGGAAGGCATGATGGCCTTGCCCTTGTCACTTTGTTTGTTACCTTCCGGAAAAATCCCTTCCTCTTGAAGCTACTGTGCAACTTGAGGAGGTTGTAATGTATCATGAGAGGACTGCTGCTGCTGCTTACCTTCATCATGCTGTTCAAACTGCTGCCCCTGTTCACCAACATCAAATTGTTGTTCTACCTCAATCCCTTGTTCAATTTGTGGTTCAACCTGCTGCCCCTGACCATCAAAATCAAGCTGTTGCTGTGTTTCAAATCCATGCTCACTTAGTGACTCAAGCTGCTGCCCCTGACCATCAAAATCAAGCTGTTGTCCTTCATCACTTCCTTCATGTTTGTCCTCCTCTTTTTCTACTTGTTCATGCCCCTCCTCTTCATGCTATCCTAACTGTTCTGTGGTGATCCTGAGCCTTCTAGGAGTAGGCCTGCTGGATAAAGGTAAAGAGCGACGAATAGGCGGGGTGGGAGATACATGGATTGGAGGGACAGTGGAGAAATCCGGGTGACTAATAAAAACATCCCAGGAAACCCCTTTCTTCTCTAGTTGATGAAGAATGATGATTTTGATCAGAGAATGATGGAAGAGAGATGCTATTTGATGATATGGAGGCTTCTTCTGAACTAAGGATGCCATTTTCTCGATGCTCTTGCACAAAAAGTAAGGGATATTGAGCTGCCGAGTTCTAGTGAAATGCATCAATAGTCGGACATGATAGGCATAAACTTTGGTAAATCTCCCTTCAAAAGTAAAATACTTCATTATGATCTTCATAAGAGGAGCATAGCTGGCAAGAAGATGAGAAAAGGGAAAAATAGCAGTGCATGTTTCTCTATGCTCGGGCTTGATGAAAGGCTTGTAGTCATCCAAGTCTAGATGGGTTTGCTTGAACCATTTCTCGCCAAGATATGGGATTTTGGTGGCTTTAGATACCGACCTCGGGGAAAAATTGAAATCAAGGTCTGCTACTTGGAAATGTTTGCTTTGGAACCTCAAGGCACATAGGTGTGTCAAGGGCGAGAAACTTTTGACCTCCTGTACTCTCTGGCAGAAATCCAAACAACCTACCTCATGAAAATTGAAAAGGATGGATGGATGTGCATTGACCTCCTCAGTAGAAATTGGCTCATATCTCTTGTGTAAACCGCTTCTGCTGTCTTGCCTGGGCGACATTTTGGGCTAAATATGTTCTTGAAGCACCAAACTGCCTCACTGTCTTTAAAATGCCTTCTTTAAGCTAAACTCTGTCAACCCACTGTTTTGATAAGGAAACAATGTCTTTGGATATTTGTGCACAATATCCCTCTTAATACAAAACCTCTGCTCCTTTAAAATATAGCTTTCTCGTCCTTTGATATGTATTTCAGCCAGCAGACCTTCTACTAAGAGAAAACACAGTGAAATGAAGATAGGCTGTTAGGTGAAATTGCTGTATATAGTGACAAAGTCACCTTGCTATGTTTTGTTTGGAGCTCAACAACCTATTTTGTATCTTTGGCCAATGGTAAACTTTTCAACTTCACAATCCTACCTTTGTCTAGTAAGCCAATCAATTAACAAAGCTCATATCATATATAGTCACCTTTAGTGCAGACAGAGTCAATTTTACTGTTTTATAGAACAAAGGTGACAAAATGTTTCAAAGGTTTTCAAGAAAAAGCTGTAGGAGTTTTATCCTTTCAAACAATCAAAGCTCTCTTTTCAATATAGAATCCTTGTCTCTCTAGAAAAATGCCTTTGTACCCTCTGAAAATCAACTTCTCAAATGAGTTTGAAGAACAAAAAAGGCAGTCAAAAGTATACACAGTGAACAACTGTCTTTTTCTGTGGTTGGTAGGGGTAACCTGCCCTTTGATGCCTTGAAGATATAAGATATATTTGTTCTTTGATTAGGAAAGGTGAAAACACACATTTTTTAGTTCAACACATTCTCTTTTCCCTGTAGGCACTTTTATCAGTATATCCACCACTCCAGCACAGTTTCAAACAAGGATATCCATAGCAAAAAACTGTTTTTCATATATGGTGACAAGGTTTTAATATGTTTTTGAACTGTGATATCAAAAATTTGTAGGAGGTCAATGTCGAGAAGCTCCCCTTGATCGAAACCTTAACCCTCATATGCAGCTCATCAATATATAATGATATATAAACCCAGTCAATTAATACACAGTCCAAGGCTATGGTGTTATAGGGTCAGGTGATCAAGCCTTGTAGTTTTTAATGAGCAAGCAACCTTTTCAACAAAAACACTGCCCTTTACAATCCATACTTCCTTGCACTAAAACTGATTTATACACCTCCTAACTGTTCATGGCAGAATTTTTACAGTTTCAAAAACAAAGTTTTTATGGCAGACAGAGTTCAACTTATTTTGCCTCAAACCGGTGATCTTTGCATGCAATGACTAGCCCTTCTCATCACTTCAACTGTTTGAAAAAACTTAAAGGGGATCAGAAATACCTCTAGAAATCGTGGAAATATCCTTTGAAAAGCTCGAGCAACCCTTAGGAGCGATTTGGAGGTATGTTGAGTGGTTAACAAGTGCGCGACACTTTGGAGGAAAAGAACGCCGCGCAAGAAAAACGGTCGGGTGGCCTGTCAGGTCGGTGTCGGGCGCCTGTGACCCGCGGCTACAGGAGCGCCGCGTGCGGCTATAGGAGTGCCACGCGCCTTTGTTGCGCAGTTCAAAAACTCCGCCCAGGAGTGCCGCGCACATGTACAGGAGTGCCGCGCGGGTTAAAACACCTCAAAACTTGTTCAAACTTTTGCAAACTGATCTGAAACCTATCTTTCGGCCTTGTGAACTTCAAAACAACGTTTTGCTCGTGCTTGGGATATTTCCAAATGATTTTGCCACGGTTTTATTCTTTTGAAAAGATGAAAACCCCAACGGTCATTTTGCACAATGAAATCAAACCTTTGGTTAGTCTTTGCAAGGGCTTTCAAAGTTTTTTCCCCTTTTTCAATAATACCTTTGGTGCACTTTTAAAACTTGGATTTCGAAATGAGGTTGGCAGCGGGGGTTTTCGTGCTTTTAAACCATCTATGCATATAGACTTAAAAAGGTGTTTTCTGCTAACATTGTCCCTTTGGTGATAATTTAGCACAAAAGCTCCAACTTTAGAAAATAACCTAATGAACTGTAGACCATCCTCTGCCACTTGTTAACACTGATGGTGATATGCATTATGTAAAACCCACTCTAAATCTGTTAAAAAAACACTGAAACTTGCTTTGTCATTTGAAAGGAGATGGCTTATATTTTCAACTTGGTTGGACAACTTCTGCCTCTAGGTGCTTAATAAAGCTTTTCTACAACTGTAGGTGTCAACAATCTATTGAATTTATTCAGACTTTGCCATTTTCTGTTGATCAAGGAGGGTGCTGCTTGCAACACACTTCCTCTTTACTCACAATGCATTGATGTGGTATCTCTGGCCTCTTAATAATGAACAGGTCTATATCTGTTTTGAAAACCTCTTCAAAATCTGAGAGTATGCCAAATTCCTTTCATACTTTATGAATCTGTATACTAGCTGCAGTATCTCTTGGAGAACTAGGCTCATATTTTCTTTGTCAACTTATGATAAACATATTTGAAAGACACCCCTTTTGCAAGTAGAAAAACCAGTACTCCTTAAACATACTCATCATTAGTTCTTTGTCTGTGAAATGACACAACTTATCCATCACTGTTCAGGACTTATTTTGTTGGAGCTGTGGATTGTTTTGAGATAAGTTTGACCCATTTGATTTGCAGTGGTACCCACCCATGTTTGATCATCCCCTGTCTAGAAAGTGCTTTCTTTTTACATTCTTTCATCTGCTCAAAACATATCAATATGGTGTCTCTTGATCTTTAACTAATGAAGACCTATGTTTGTATCAAGCCTTCCAAAAACTGACAGTATGTCAAAACACCCCTTTTGCATATTATGAACAATAGTTTCAATTGTAATGCCTCTTGAGGAGATAAACCAAATTTTCTGTGTCAACTATTATTAGCATATTTGAAAAGCACCTGTTTATATCTTTGTGTTGAGGAGACAAACATATGAGGTGTGAAATGGCAGCTAGAATTACTCACAGACACCAAGGCTTTTATTAGCCATTTTCCTCCTAATGGAGCTCTGAAATCTCAACCATGTTTGTCTTGAAAGAATGCTTGTCTTGGGAGTGGATTATAGTTGCAATGCAGTACTTACCTTTGGCTCTTTAAATGATATCAAAGATGACATGTCCAAGAACATATACTTGTGATTTTTTCTCAACATCTAAAAGAAACATAAGACTATATTCCACAACCCAACAGAAACATAAGAGTACACAGAGGTCCTTTTTATTGAAGTGTCTTCTTGCTCAGCACTGATTTGAGCCATTCATACTAGCACCCCTGCAGAAATGTTTTGTTACAATAGCTTTGACCAATGGAGTCTCTTCTTGTTGCACCATGATGATGATGCCTGAAACTTCAATTGATCTTTTTTCTTTGGACATAAGACCTAAAAACTCTGCTTTCTCTTGATTTGAGCATTTCTGATCTTAGCCCTGTTTCTTAATCATCACTTTTCCTTATAAAAACTTAGTCACTGTTTCACTGTTCATTAAAAACAAACCTGTCTTACAGTCAGTTTGCAATTCTTCAAGTCGACATTGGCCATCGCCCTCTACTTGTAGATGAAGGAGGCGCCTTAACCCTTTGCTTATAGATGAAGGAGGTTCTTGGCCATGATAATTTACAAGTCTCTTTGACAGTGTTGTCTTTCTTCTACTGTGTTTTCATGCTGAATGAAGCTGCAAGAGTTTGATGAATAACACTTTGCCCTGCAGATGTATCTCAGGCTCATGTTCACATTGAGAAACAACTGTTCTTCTAATGTGGAGTCAAGAATTTTCTTCTGAGGAGTTGGCATGTTTCCTGCACTTGTAAAATCCATAAACAGTGTAAAACACCTAATAATCAGCTTGAGACTGTGGTCTATGCAGTGATGAGACTTAGGGGCGTGTAAGTGGCGCGACTTAGAGCTGTGACTAAGCTCATTAGCAGAGTGGGAGGTCTGTTATGATTGGTCTGTAGCAGATGGAGGTTTTTTGGCCTTTTGATGGTTGCCAAGGGTGAAATGCCTTAAAGCGCCACTTCCTAACTTAGGGGAGGGTTTTTGAACAAACTTGGATTATCCTTTTAGAGCTGACAGGCAGGCTTAGTATTGCTGAGGTTAGGTAGGTTTTGATAATGGGATTTCATCTTGTCATGGGCGAACTGAAAGGCAAGGAGAGCAAAAAAATTTTATGGGTGTTTTCTCAGCTGGCAAATTTGACAAATTTTAAGATCAGCTATTGGAAAACTAGGCTGTTGAACTAGTCATCACTAATAGGTAAAAAAATACTGATGACTAACATGTATCATCCAAGAATTTTTCATTTATGTAATGTAAAGGAGGTTTCCCCCTCGAAGTGGCTTATTTCTAAGGAGCTCCCTACCTACAACACTAGTCTCCATAGATGGGTGCAACCAGGTCCCTTACCTTGTACGCTCACGAATGCTCCACCAGAAACTTCATTGAAAGGCAATGATAACATGTATTGCGATCCTAAACAAGGAGCTTGCTAGGTATATCTGTGTGTATAAGCAGTTCCTCCCCCTATGTAACATACATTTAGCAAGGTATCCTAAATCTATATAAATTCCTTGATGGTACAGCACGACCCGAACAAAATAGTAATCGGTTGGTTAGTCTTCCAAAAAAACCAGGAAGATAATAAGCAAGGTAATCAGGAAATGAACTGCTTCTTTTTAATCTCTTTATCATTGGGGCCCTATCTCCCTGCCTAATTGGGCAAAGCAACTTAGGCTTGGTAACGCGCTCCAGTTGAACCTTGCCTATTATATATTCATGAATTATAACCCACTTACTAGGATAGGAAGAAGTTTCACCCCCTTGTTGGTTGAAGTTTCGGCGAAGCACTTTAACGTGAGGAAATTGAATCAAAAAACTCCTCACGACTCCTCCCATGGTGCCACCCTATGCTCCTCCCAATGGTGCCACCCTATGCCCCGACGACAACCCACAATGAAGCAAGTCTTCTATAAAGAATTAAGCCCTACAAGAAGCTGTCACAATGGTTGAGTGAGGCACTACACCTTGATGGATGTGCCCAAACCCCCTATAAGATTTATGATATTGGATTTGATTCAAGTACCAGATAGTGCTTCTAGTTGTGTTGGAATGGTTGATCTCTCTTTTCTTCTATTTTTGGAGTTGGTTTCATAACATTTGGTATCAGAGCTTTGGATTCTAATGTTTTGCTGCTCCAAACAAGTCATTGTGGCTTTTTCGATATAACTTGTTTTCTATGAAGGTTCAGAAGCTGAAATTTTTATAGAGCGAAGATATGATCTGTGGAAGTTAGGGATTTTTCAGGCTCTTGAATTTCACCTAAAATAGGTCATTGTGGCATTTGCGCTATAACTTTCTTTCTACAAAGGTTCAGAAGCTGAAATTTGTATAGAGCGAAGCCATGAAGAATGAAGATCGATGAAAAAAATCAAAGACAGCATGGAAGAAATAAAGAATGATATAAAATCAGACATGGAAGGTTTGATGACAAGGTTAATACAAGAAATTATTCCTAATGACGAAAAGATAGTAGAGGAAACTCATGATGAGAACAAGGTAAATTTTAATCATGATTTCAAAAATTCTAATGTTGGATTGAAGAACCACCATATTCCAAAGATGGATATGAGGAATTTTGATGGCAAGGATCCCGTAACATGGATACTACAGATGGAGACATTTTTTGATCTCAATAATGTGAAAAACACACAAAAGGTACACATTGCAACTTTACATTTAGAACAAAATACATTTGTATGGTATCGATGGATTTTTTCTCGTAAAAAAATTGTCACTTGGTCAATTTTTACGGAGGAAATGATAGCACATTATGAGAATACAAAGAGAAACACTTTCTTTAGCCAGTTGATAAATCTCAAACAAAAGGGTTCAAGGGTGGAGCACATTGAGGACTTCCAAAAATTGAATATAAGGGTAACTGATATTCTAGAGGAACACAAGATTGATGTCTTCATAGGGACTTTAAATGATAACATCCAGCATGAAGTTCGCATTTGGGAACTTGATTCATTGGAGAAGGCATTCAGGTTGGCAAGGAAAATTGAATGTAAAATTATGGCAACAAGGAAGCCTACCACTCACATCTATAAAGATGGAAGTGTTGCTACTCCTATACTTCCACAATCTACAAGGTTGACACCACAAAAATTAGAAGAGAAAAGAGCAAAAGGGCTTTTCTACAGTTGTGATAGCAAATACACTAAAGGTCATAAGTGTGTTGAGAAGAAATTATTTTACATAGATTGTGAAGAGGAGGAATAAAATGAACAATAAAATTCAAAAGAAGAGGATATACACTAGGAACCAACCCTAGAAGAATGTTGGAACACCTAATCCTACATGGGTAGGTGTGGAATGCAAAAAGTCACAATGGAGTCTAAGTGACCTTGGAATCTCTAACAAAGTCACAACAGCCTCTCATCCTTACCTCTGCCTATAATGGAAAATAAGAAAGCCTCACGTATATCTTTCATTGTGTGTTGTTTCTCTTGTGTGTGCATTCTTCTTTCTCATACACCATGTGTGTGCTTCAACATAGTGTTTAACATGGTATCAGGAAATGAACATTATGCAACTCAACATTAAATCAGAGCAGGCTGTGGTATACAAGCTGCATATCACAAATTCTTGACGTTTTACTTCACCCTGAAGTTCTGCAGTGATCTGACACCTTGAAAGTGGGCTGGAGAAACTGCAAAATTAGTATTCGACAGTTCTAGCTTTTTTTTTAAACGTTGTGCATCTGAAGGTTTTCTCATTGCTCATTTTTCCTGCAATTTCTGCATTTTAAATTCTGCACCATTTTGGAGAGTTGCTAGAAATTGTGTTTCAAAGTTGGTTTCTGAAAGAAAAAATTCTGAGATTTCTGAGTTTTCTGCAAATCTCTAACTCTGCAAATTCTCCAATTTTCTGCTGCTATATGGCCCTCTGCAATTTTTTGAAGAAAAGTTCTGGGTTTTTTAAGTAAATATTTCTGAGTTTTCTATGCAATTTCTGAAGTTCTACTACTGTTTTAAAGTTAATTTCTCTACTCTCTACTGTTTTTAAATTAAAAATAATAATAATAATAATAATAATTTCAGGCTCTCGACCTGCACTCTATACCCCACGGCCTGTGTAAAATCCCTCGCATCTTATCACCTCAAACGTTACCACGGCCCTCTCAAACTCTACAAACCCACCCTCACTACTCTCAACGCCCTGCGCTGCACATATAACACCCCTCTCACCATAATTTCCACGAGCATACGCTCACCCCTCCACTCAAACCATACAACATTCCCCTCGCTCATCTCAATGCTCCCCATGCGCTACCCTGCAACTGACTCTTGGGGATCTTCCCTACGCTTACATCCCTGGCCCCCTCGTATTCGCTCTAACCCGCAGCCATTCCCTTACCCTCTCGGTTCCGGTCCCTCTCTAGTCCATACACTTACTCCATGCCCTTTGTAATTATTTCAACCTATATCTACGCATACTCCTACATCTCACACCCTCTCTCCATACACAGATCCCTACGCCCACTGCACAGTCCTTCCCTTCCCATTACTGAAATGCGGCCTCCTCTAACACTTCGTTCCCCACGCAGGCTTCAACATCGAACTCTCCCTATTGTTTAAAGTTTGCTTCCACCTACGTTAAACACCCTCCCTCTCTTACTCGACCCTATATAACTCTCCCCATGCCTCAAACCTCCCTCACAGTGGCACCACTCCCCTTCTCCCTTTCGGCCTGTCGGCCCCTCAATCTGCATACAATCTACCCACACCTTATCACTCCACTGCTCCCCCTCCCACTCACCTTGCGCCACTTGAGCCACGCTCCCTTACCCTTCTCACTACGGTCCCCTCCCAATACACACTCTGCGTTCACACTCTTTAAATAATTCCACCCTTTCGATTTTATTACAGTTAAATCTCCTCCCACTTCTTTTTAAATTAATCCCCATTTCTTTTAAATTAATTCGCCCATATAATTAATACCCCTCCTCCATTTTTACTACCATCCCTCTCCCATATTTTAAATTAATTCCCTTTTAAAATTTTCATTTCCTTCTCATTTTTAATTATTCCCATTAATTTATTTTTTTAATTAATTTAAAAAAAAAAAAAAAAGCACAGAGAGAGAGGAAAAAGAGAAGACATGAACAGCAGAGAAAAAGAAGAGAAATGACATGTGAGCAGATGGATTGAATACATAGTGAAAAGAGAAGTTTTGACATTTTGTGATTTGTCACATAAGGGTGATTTTTTGAAGAAATTTAGATGTGAAGATTGTTTGCCATCATTTTTAAACAACTCTTTGAAGAAAAAATTGAGACCTTAAAGGCTTCTTGCATAGTGTTTTCAGCTGCACATATTTTGCAGAGATATTGTATTGCATTGACATTATATTGTGAGTAGATATTGCTTCTTCATAGTTGCAATCAGTACTTGAGTTGTTGAAAAATTTTCGATTGTCCTCCATCGTTTGAGGAGAAGATTTTGTGCTTTGAGAATTCCTCGGAGTCATTTGTATTTGTTTGAAAGGAATCATATTGTAAACGGGTGCATTTTCGGTTGAAGCCGACACCCTTTCATTTTTTAGCCTAAGTTGTTGAAATGGCTAAAATAAATGAGGCATTAGAGTTGTTGAATAACCTCATTCATTCAAATGTTCATGATATGGTAAAAATGAGCAAGGATGCTCTGTGTAATATTCAAAGTTGTTTGCTAGATGCACAAGAAAAGATTGAGTTTTTGCAGTTGGAAACTTAGCTTCAGCAAGATGAACTTCAGCAAAAGAGTCACCATTATCAACCTGTTTCTGTTCAGAATATTGAGAAGGACTCTCATCAGAAGAAAGAAGATAAATTTGCAGTTGATTCCCATTCATTTCATTGTACTAGAGCAGATGTACATGCAGATGCAGCAGTTCAACCTGCACTTCCTAAGCCCATCATCAGACCTTGGGAAGAGCTTGTCCACAACAAGCATAGAACTGGTCTTGGATATGACAAGGATGTGACCTTTCATATTCCAGACTAAAATAAGCCGATCATATTTCAAAGTGCCAGATTCATGTATGACAGTTCACCTGCAGCTGTTCCAGATCATGCTCCACTTCCACAACAGATTGTAAAATGCCAACACTGTGATCAAGTTGGCCATATGAAAGATCACTGTTTTGATCTTCATCCATGCAAGCACTGTGGTTGGCACACTCATTCTTCAGACAGATGCTTCAGACACAAGCCTCCTGCAAGAACCAAGATTCATCTTGGATGGATCGCTTCTTGGAAATGGGCATTAACAGCCAAGAAGATGTTTAAGTCGCATGTTAGAACATGTTCACGAATATTGAGCAAACTTGCAGTTGAGTTTTCACCATCATCTCACCTTGTCCCTGACAGGGGGGAAAATGGTAGTTATCTACAAGCTTCGACGACAGATCAAGCGAGTCTGAGCCACAATCTCTCATTCCATGTTCAGAGTTGTAGCCAGAGACACAGCAGTTCAAGCGAGCCTAAGCCATAATTCGTCATTTCAAGTTCAGAGATGTAGCCAGAGACACGGATGCCCATGAGCATGCCTTCGGTTGGTGGAAAACCTTAAACCATCATCTTTGGTTGGTGGAAAACCTTAAACCACCACAGGTAGTAGACCTCCCTTCTTTTAGGTTGAAGGTCTCCCTTTCATATATGAGGAACACTTCCTCTAGCAGAAGCCTTCAGCTTCTTTCCAGCCTTGGTTGAGTTCCAAGAAATGCTTCAAGCATTCCAGAGTTGTTGGTAATCCTAAAACCATCACAGGTAGTAGACCTCCCTTCTTTTAGGTTGAAGGTCTCCCTTTTTTTATGAGGGACAATTCCTCTAGCAGAAGCTTTCAGCTTCTTGCCAGTTTTGGAAGAGTTCCGGGAACTGCAACAAGTTTTGTGTTCCAGTGTTGGTGGTCATCCTTAAGCCACCTCTTTTTTCCAACATTTCAGAGAGCTGATTCAGACCAAGTGCTGCCATGTATACTTTGCAGATTGGTATTATAACTCTCTTCTTGGACTCACACATACCCCTTCAGATTAAGGGCGGATGTTGGAACACCTAATCCTACATGGGTAGGTGTGGAATGCAAAAAGTCACAATGGAGTCCAAGTGACCTTGTCCAGGAATGTGAAATAAAGTCACAATGCCTTCTTTCAATCTTCTGCATCATATGAAAATGGAAAAATATAAAAGAAACCTCTTGGCTGCATCACTGTTGCTAATGGTATTCTGATCTCCTTATATGCATGGTGTTTCTGTTCTTCTCTACATACATATGTGTGCTTTCATGTTTGTGTGAAGAAGGAAATGATGGGCTTATATATGTTACAACCATTGGAAGGGAAGTACTAACATCTCTGAAACTCTAAGATGAAGATTTCCTCAAGAAGAAAAAGATGTCTATAAATGTGATTATTTAGAATGAAAATTTCATAATTTTATTCATTGTAATATAGCCAAGGAATTGAATTATTTCCTATACCCAACACCAGAATGTCAAGTGATGGTTTCAAATGGAGGAACTATACATTTCCCTAAAAAATGCCATAATATTAAGCTAACCATGGGGAAATATTTATTGAATATCCCAATGCTTTCCATTCCAATGGGAGGTGTTGATGTTGTACTAGGAGTACAATGGTTAAAATATTTGGGGACGATAGCTTTTAATTTTCAAGAACTTTCTTGAATTTTTTTTCGAAAGGAAAGGAAATCGAATTACGAGGTATCGTAGGGAAGCCAAGAAAGATAATAAGCTCTAATGTCATGACAAATCTTCTGAAGAAAGAACAACGAGGTGTAATTGCACAATTATGCTCACTAGAAGTTCCAACATCAAAATCATCTATTTCTCCAGATCTTCAAAAAGTCTTGGACAATCATTCCAAGGTGTTTAAAACTCCCAAAGGACTCCCACCTATTCGTGATCATGATCATGCTATTCATTTGATTCCAGGAAGTGTTCCTCCAAACATCAAGGCTTACAGATATCCTTATGTCAAAAAGAGTGAAATTGAACATATGATTGCATAAATGTTAGAGGTTGGTATAATTTAATCTAGCCAAAGTTCTTTCTCTGCTCCGGTAGTATTGGTGCACAAGAAGGATGGATCATGGCACATGTGTTTCGGATTATAGGGAGCTCAATAAGATCACTATTAAAGATAAATTTCCCATTCCTATGATTGATGAATTATTGAATGAATTACATGGAGTAACTTATTTTACCAAGTTGGATCTTCAGTCAGGATGTCATCAAATTAGAATGAAGACTGAAGATATTCCGAAAACAGCATTTCGAACTCATGAGGGTCATTATGAATTTTTGGTCATGCCTTTTGGCCTTACCAATGCACCTTCTATATTTCAAGGGTTGATGAATTCCATTTTCAAACCCTTCCTTAGAAAATTTGTGCTAGTATTTTTTGATGATATACTAATCTATAGAAAGTCTTGGAAGGATCATGTTGAACATGTTGACAAGGTGCTCAAACTATTGCAGGAGAAACAATTATATGCAAAAACATCCAAATGTTTCTTTGGAATACAAGAGGTGGAATATCTGGGTCATATTGTATCTCACGAGGGTGTTAAAGTAGACCCTAACAAAATTAAAGCCATTAAGGAATGGAAAGTCCCCACAACCATAAAGCAGTTGTGAGGATTTCTCGGGTTAACAGGGTATTATCGCAAGTTTGTTAAGAATTATGGGAGAATAGCAACACCTCTAACAACATTATTGAAAAAAGATGCATTTTCATGGACTCCTGAAGCAACTAAGGCCTTTGAACATCTTAAAGAGGCAATGTGCCTAGCACCAGTCTTAGCTATGCCAGACTTCACAAAAACCTTTATTGTGGAATATGATGCCTTAGGAAATGGAATTGGTGTTGTTTTAATGCAAGAAGGAAGACCCATTGCTTTTGAAAGTCGTCCAATCAAAGGAAAGTATTTACAGAAACCTATTTATGAGAAGGAAATGTTAGCAATACTGCATGCACTAAAGAAATGGAGAACTTACCTAATGGGAAGACACTTCAAGGTAAAAACTAGTCATGATAGTCTTAAACACTTTTTGGAACAAAGACTATCTTCAGAAGAGCAGCAAAAATGGGTCACAAAGATGTTGGGTTATGACTTTGAAATAATCTACAAAAAAGGAAAGCTTAATGTTGTTGCAGATGCACTCTCAAGAAGGAATGAAGAGGTGGAAGCATTGCTTTGTGCCATTTCTATTATCCAACCAGATTGGATAACCGAAGCAAGAGATGAATGGAAGAAGGAAAAAGATGTATGGACACTCATTCAAAAGTTGCAGCAAGATCCTAGTACATCTGATACATTTAGTTGGAAAAATCATTCCTTATGGTACAAAGATCGCTTATATCTTTGTAAGAATTCCCAACTAAAACAAAAGATTCTTCTGGAATTGCACACTTCTCCTTTAGGAGGACACTCAGGATTTTTAAAAACTTACCACAGGGTGAAGAAAGAATTTTTTTGGGATGGCCTTAAATCTGATATTCAAAAGTTTGTGGCGGAATGTTTGGTTTGCCGGCAGAATAAAGTGGAGACAATTAAGACCCCGGGACTTCTACAACCTTTATCCATTCCAAGTCAGCGTTGGGAGGAGATTTCAATGGATTTTATCACAGGTTTACCTAAGTCTGAAGGAAAGAATGTCATCATGGTGGTAGTTGATAGACTTACCAAGTATCCACACTTTTGTGCATTATCTCATCCATTTAAAGCAAGTACAGTTGCTACTACATTTGTGGACAGAATTCAAAAGCTACATGGAAGCCCAAGGGTTATTGTGAGCGACAGAGATCCCATTTTTACGGGAAATTTTTGGACGGAGTTATTTTCTTGTTTGGGTACTCAATTAGCTCATAGCTCATCTTATCATCCTCAATCAGATGGTCAAACTGAGATAGTAAATAAATTTTTGGAAGGATATCTTCGTTGTTTTGTATCTGATAAACAAACACAATGGGTCAAGTGGTTACCTCTCGCTGAATGGTGGTATAACACTTCCTTCCATACTGCAACAAAAATGACCCCATTTATAGCACTTTATGGATATCATCCACCATCCATCACATCATCTTTAAGGGAAAATTCGAAGGTTCAAGCAGTGGAAGATCACATCAAGCATCAACAAGAAGTTCTCCAACTCTTAAAGGATAACCTGAATTTGGCACAAAATCGAATGAAACAACAGGCAGATCAACATCGCAGGGAGAGAAGTTTTGATGTAGGAGACTGGGTATTTTTACGGCTACAACCATACAAACAAATGTCCCTCAAGCAAGCTAAGAAGGATAATAAATTATTGCCAAAGTACTATGGTCCTTACAAGGTGTTGCAAAATATTGGTACTATGACATACAAATTGGAGCTTCCTACTTCTTCGCGAGTGCATCAAGTTTTGAATGTTTCATGCTTAAAGAAGGTTATAGGGGACAAAATTCCAATTCAAACAATATTACAGAACTTGATGAGGAAGGAAAAATCATATTGGAACCTGAAGCAGTCACGGAAACAAGAACTCGACAGCTACGAAATCGATCAATTTCAGAGTATCTCATCAAATGGAAGAACTTACCCTCTGAAGATTCTACATGGGAGGATGAGAATGTTATACAGAAGAATCCGAAGCTACTCAAGCATTGAGGACAACACTTTTTTTAAGGAGAGGGGATGTTAGGTCCCTATATTACTAGTATAGTCCCTTATTGTTGTTAGTGTAACCCCCTTATTGTTATTGTTGTACCCCTGTAACCCTAATATTGTTATTATTGTGCCCTTACATTATTATTGTTAGGTCGGCTAGGATTATATTGTGTCCCCATGGTCTCCTATATATGGAAGTAGGTTTTGGTCATTTGTATCATCCAAGAATTGTTCATTTATGTAATGTAAAGGAGGTTCCCCCCTCGAAGTGGCTTATTTATAAGGCGTTGATCTCTCTTTTCTTCTATTTTTGGAGTTGGTTTCATAACAATATGTATATATAATTTGTTTTTTATTGTTTTATTTTATTCTTAAAAAGTCATTGTCCTGCTTTAGTGGCCAAATGGTGACAATGCCATTCACTAGTTGTAATTTAGCTAAACAAGTTGGCTCGTGATGAGATCCCTTGTATTATGGTTAAAGTAATCATAAAAAATTACCTTGGTTTGATATTTAGTAGTGGTAATGTTAGCCTATTATCTCCCTATGATCATGGTAAGCAAGCCCATGATGAGACCTCTTATCTTGTAAGTTTAATATATTTCTGAATTACACTCTAAAAAAAGTATAATTAATGGATGGAGAGAACCATTGAGTCCTTAAGAGTTTTGGATGAAAATTTAGAGTTAAATATGCTTAGTAACAGATAGTCTTTACTTTGTAAAAGTAAACCTTTTCTTACTGATAATAATATGAAAATAATTTGTAAAGTTTGAGGTTTGAAAGAATTTACAATTTCAATGGAAAAAAGTTTCAGAGTTCTATGATAATTATCCACTTTTTCAATTTTGTAATCATTTCTTTTAAAAATTCCTAATTTTCAAAGTAAAAACAAAAATCATAAAATGATTCAGAGATGTTAATAAAAAGTCAAAAGTATGTTATTTAACATTATTTTCTACAAACCTAAATGTGTAAATACAAATAATTTACATTAGAAGAAATGTTCTTCTAAGATTTTTTTTTTTCAAAATAAGCCCATTGAGAGGAAGAGAATCCATCTTCCCTTGTAGATCTTGCAACATAAATGTTGATGGGCCTACATGTTTAGCAATTTTAAATGGTCCAAGGCACATTTTCTGGAATTTGGTGCGCTTACCTTTTTCCTCATGTGCCTTTTCCCATTTAAGAACAAGATCTCCAACTTGAAAATATTTTTTGCAATAGAACTTGCATCAAAAGAAGATTTGACAATCTACTGATGTCGAACATGTGTAAGTTTGGCTTTTTACCTTTCTTATTCTAGTATAAGGATTTGAGACATTTTTAGTTTTAAAGAAGAGGAAGGTGTTTCTTCAATGAATTGGACTAGGGCTAGTGAGGGAAGGGCTAGATTTGAAGGAATGAAAACCTTGTTGGGTTTGTGTGATATTATTTCCATGACTAATCACGTGTGGGGTGGTAACCCACCCTGTTGGGGTCAGGGGCAGTGCCCTAGAATTTTTTTTTTGGTCCTTGTTTTCTGATGGGCGGACCCGCCCATGGTTTTGTGCATGGGTTTGCACATGGTTTTGGGGCATGATGGTTTTCGACCCCTTGTATTTTGTAGATTTGGTCAAGGGAACTACGGTTATGTTCTAATCCAGGGTTAATGGATTGGGGTTTATGTATGCTTCGGCATGTATATATATGTGTTGTAACACTAAAAGGAATATAACGAAAAATCAAGCTAGTCGTCCCGATTTGGGATCCAAGGGAAAATATCTGTGTTTATGTGTTTTATGTTTTATGCTCTTGCTATTGTTATTTTTTGTTTTTAAGATTCATTTGCAGATAATTTCTATACAGGGTTAAAACCTACATTTGGTATCGCAGTAGTTTTAGCTTCAAGGGGATGCCTTTGCTATTGAGGGGTTTTTGGTTCGGGCCTGAGGTAGACCCTGTTCAGTGGGAGATCTGCGGGATCTATTCTTGCGGTGAAAGAAGATGGCAAGCGACGGGAAGATAGAGATCGAGAAATTTAATGGTTAGAGTTTTGAGTTGTGGAAGCTCAAGATGGAGGATCTGCTGGTGGATAAGGACCAGTGGATTGCGGTAGATCTGGGTACTAAACCAATGGCAATGTCAGAAGAAGACTGGAAGAAACTGGATCAGAAGGCAAAGAGCACAATATGGTTGTGTGTCTCAGATTCAGTACTGTTGAATGTATCTTGGGAAGCTACGGCAATGACCTTGTGGGACAAGCTAGGGACTTTGTACCAATCTAAGTCTCTGGTGAATAAATTTTTCCTGTGGAAAAAAGTTGTATAACCTGAGGATGAAGGATGGAGACTTGGTGAAAGAGCATATGGACGCCTTCAATCATGTGGTAAGCCAACTATCATATGTTAATATTAAAATCTCAGATGAAGATAAGTGCATCAGTTTATTATGTTCTCTACCAGATTCGTGAGATAGTTTGGTTATTGCAATAGGTAGCAATACAACTACCTTGAATTTTGATGACATTGTCTCAGCCTTGTTGTCAGAGGACATGAGACAAAGAAATATGGAGGGTCAGAATGGGGATGCCTAATCTGTGCGAGGAAGGTCCCAAAACAGAAACAAGAATAGGGTTTTGAGTGGGAGATCTAAATCTAGAGGGAGATCTAAATCTCCTGGAAAGTTTGTAAAGATGTGCTGGAAATGCGGAAAGGAAGGGCACTACAAGAAGGACTGCAGATCTAAAGCTCCTGAGAAAGGAAAGGGATCTAATGATTCTCCTTCTTCAGAGGCAAAAACCACCTCGGATGAAGGTGGGGATGTGTATTTGGCTTCTTCTTCAAAGACACATGTACATCATGAGTCATGGTTGATTGACTCGGGGGCATCCTTTCACTTCACTCCCCATAGGGAGTGGTTCTGCGAGTATGAGAAATATGATGGCGGTGATGTCTTCTTAGGTGATGATAGGAAGGCTAGAATAATTGGACGTGGAAAATTCAAGCTGACGCTGCAAGGTGGAAGGATTAGAACACTTCCTGGTGTTCTGCACATTCCTGCATTGGCCAGAAATCTGATTTCTGTAAGCAAGATGGATGATGTAGGTGTAAAAACAGTGTTCGAGAAAGATACCTGTAAGATGGTTCAGGGAGCATTGGTATTAATGTGGGGAGTTCAGATTGGAACTCTATACAAGCTTCAGGGCAGCACTGTTATTGATGGGTGCAACAGTTCTGTGGTTCCTGAAAGTGGAGCGGAAAGTCTAGCGGTCCTTGGAGAAAATACCATGCTATGGCATCAAAGGCTTGGACATATTGGAGAGAAGGGCCTTCAAATACTGCATGGAAATGGTATGATAGAAGGTATGTCCAATATCTCTCTAGATTTCGATTTCTGTGAACATTGTGTGTATGGGAAGCAGAATCGGGTGAGTTTTCCTTCTGGTGCTAAGAGGGCAAACAAGATATTAGAGCTTGTGCATAGTGATGTGTTTGGACTTGTGTCGGTTCCATCACTCGGTAATTCTGTGTACTATGTTTCATTCATAGATGACTTCTCAAGGAATACATGGAATATTTCTTGAGGAAGAAATTTGAAGTCTTTGAAAAATTTAAAGAATTTAAGGCTCTAGTGGAAAACTAGACAGAGAAGAAGATAAAAGTGCTGAGGACAAATAATGGTGGGGAGTTCCGCAAGAAGGAATTTGAAGAGTTCTGTAAGAAGTGTGGTATAGCATGACAGAAGACTACTCCATATACACCTCAGAAAAACAGAGTTGCAGAAAGAATGAACAGAACGCTGATGGAAAAGGCAAGAAGCATGCTCAATGGTACCAGGTTAGGACAAGAATTCTGGGCAAAGGCAGTGGAGACTGCATGTTACTTGGTTAACAGATCACCTTCATCAGCGTTGGAGGATAAGACTCCACATGAGGTATGGACTGGTAAGAAACCCTCTCTTTCACATCTAATGGTATTTGGATGTGATGCATATGTACATGTTCCAAAGGAGAAAAGGACCAACTTGGATAATAAAATGGAAAGGTGCATCTTTATTGGGTATAAGGATGGTTTAAAGGGCTACAAGCTTTGGAACCCAGAAACAAGGAAGGTTGTGTATAGCCAATATGTGGTGTTTAGAGAGGTGAAAGATGTTGTTAAACATGAAGTCCTACCAAAGGAACCTGAGAAGATAGAGTTTGAGTTAAAGGAGGATGAATCAGACTCTACAACAGAAGAAGACTCAGAAGAGGAAGAGCCACAAACTCTAGTTGTGAGAAGATCAGTTCGGGAAAGAAAACAGCTAGAAAGGTATAGTCCATCTGCTTTCTATTCAATTTTTTCTTTAACTATAACTGATGATGATCCCAGAACCATCAGGGAGGCAGTAGATTGAAAGGATGGAAAACTCTGTAAGGAGGCCATGGTTGGTGAAATGACATCCTTGCATAAAAATGAGGCATGGGATTTGGTGGAGTTGCCGGCTGGAAGGAAGCCCATTGGGAGAAAATGGGTGTTTAAGAAGAAGATGAATGTAGAAGGCAAGGTGGAGAAATACAAAGCTCGGTTGTTAGCAAAAGGTTATTCCCAGGTGCCGAGAATTGATTTTGGTGATATTTTTTCTCATGTTGCCAAAGTTACTTCTATTAGATTACTTTTATCTGTTGTCGCTGCATTTGATTTTTAGGTAGAACAGATGGATGTGAAGACAACATTTCTTCACAGGGATCTGGAAGAGGAGATCTACATGAAAAAACCTGAAGGCTTTATGGTGAAGGGGAAGAAAGAGCTGGTATGCAGGTTAAAGAAGCCTCTGTATGGGTTAAAACAGTCACCAAGGATGTGGTATTAGAAATTTGATACCTATATATGGGGACTTGGCTTCACCAGAAGCAAGGAGGATCATTGTGTTTACTTTAAATTAATTGGTGAACATGTAATTTATTTGGTCTTGTATGTGGATGATATGTTTTTGATTGTAAACGACAAAGAAAGTATCCAAGATTTGAAGACCCAACTGTTCTCCAAATTCGACATGAAGGATCTTCGTGCTGCAAACTATATTTTGGGCATGGAAATTAAGAGAGATCAGGCAAAGAGGAATCTTTGGTTAAACCAGAGGAAGTATGTTGAGACTATATTGCAGAGGTTCAATATGCAGTATAGTAAACCGGTGAATGTTCTGATTCTTGTAGGTACAAAGTTGTCTGTTGAACAATGTCCCAAGACACAAGAAGAAGAGGAGGATATGTCCCATGTTCCATATGCAAGTGCAGTGGGTAGCCTGATTTATGAAATGGTCTGTACTAGACCAGACATTGAACATGCAGTGGGAGTATTGAGCAGGTTTATGTCAAACCCAGGGAAGGAGCATTGGACAACAGTGAAGCGGGTTTTCAGATATTTGTGTGGCACTAGTGATTATGGCTTGTGCTACCAGGGAACACTAGGATTGGAAAGGGAGTTGTAAATTTGTGGTTTTTTTAATGCTGAATGGGCTGGAGATCTGGACTGAAGAAGATCTACAAGTGGGTATGTGTTTAACCTATTTGGAGGTGCAGTCAGTTGGATGAGTAAAAGACAGTCTGTAGTGGCTCTTTCAACTACAGAGGCAGAATACATGGAAGCCACTCATGCAAGCAAGGAAGCAGTTTGGTTGCAGAGATTGTGTTCAAGTATGGGGTTGGTGCAGCAAGTTATAAAGATAGAATGTGATAGCCAAAGTGAATTTTTCTTGGCTAAGAACCCTGCTTATCATTCAAAGACAAATCACATTGATTTTCAATATCACTTTGTAAGATATATGGTTGAAGCTAAAAGGGTGTTGCTAGTAAAGGTGGACACTTTGAATAATGTTGTAGATGCATTGACAAAGTCTGTGAGCACTGAGAAGTTCTCTTGGTGTAGAGAAACAATGGGTGTTGCAAAGCTAGGCTAATGACTCAGTTCTCCTGTGGCCCCCTACGGAAAGAAAACAACAAGTGGGAGAATGTTGGGTTTGTGTTATTTTCTTTCCACGACTAATCATGCACAGGGGGGTAACAAGGGGGGCGATAACCCCCCCTGTTAGGGTCTGGGGTAGTGCCTCGGAAAAAAAAAAATTGGTCCTGATTTTCCAGTGGGCGAACCCGCCCATGGTTTTGTGCATGGGTTTGCACTTGGTTTTGGGGCATGATGGTTTTCGGCCCCTGGTATTTTGTAGATCCGATCAAGGGAACTACGGTTATGTTCTAATCCAGGGTTAATGGATTGGGGTTTATGTATTCTTCGTCATGTATATATATGTGTTGTAACACTAAAAGGAATATAACGAAAAATCAAGCTGGTTGTCCCGATTTGGGATCTAGGGGAAAATCTCTATGTTTATGTGTTTTATGTTTTATGCTCTCGCTATTGTTATTTTCTGTTTTTAAGATTCGTTTGCATATGATTTTGGTACAGGGTTAAAACCTACAAACCTCTTTTCCGTATACTAGATTTAAGGGAGAAATGTTTGTAGAGGCCTTATGGGTTATTCAATCAACCCATAGAGAAAATGTAAAAGATTTATGTCAATAATTTTGCCTCTGATTAAAATTTATTTGTATAATTCTTATGAGGTTTTTATTGGTTGAATTTTCTACACCGTTTCCTTGGAGATAGTAATTAGCATAATATTTGAGCTTAACCTCTCTTAAGAGAAAATTCAGTCATGTTATTGCCTGGAAAATAACATGCATTGTCAAACATAAGTGTAGTTGGTAAGCCAAACCTAGTAATAATATATTGATCAATGAATTCGATAATAGCATAAAAATTGGCTACCTTTTGTGGAATTGCTTCCACCCACTTGGTGAAGTATTCTTTTGCAGTAAATATATACTCATGCTGTTTGAAAGAGCGAGGAAGAATCTCACCTATAATATCCAGTCCCCATTGTTCAAAAGGTTTTTCAATGTTGATCAGTTGAAAAGGTAACATTGGTATTTTTTGTCTTCCTGTAGCAGTCTGACAAGTCTTGCATTTCCTTACATAAGCATGGGTATCTTCGAACAAAGTTGGCCAATAGTACCCTGCATGGAGGATTTTATGTGCAGTAGTATCTCCTACGAAGTTTCCACCAGCTGTTCCATCGTGGAGTTCCTGCAAAACCTTTTGTGTTTCAGCCTTTTCAAGGCACCTTAATAATACATAGCCGCATTTTTTTTTAATAACACATCATTAATGATTTCATATTGACACACTTTTAACCTTAAAGCTCTTTTTATTTTGTAATTAAGTTCGAGGGGAGCATACCCATTATTTAAGTAAAATATAAGATCATCATATTGGGATTCAGAATCAATTAGGCTTACCTCGGAAATGTGTACAATATTACTTGAATCCTCATCAATTGGTATGTTGGAAGCTCCAGTCAGCAATCTACAAATACCTTGTCCTCTAACAATTTTAGTTAGTTTAATATCAATATCATATTACTGCAAATATGTGACCCAATTTTCCCTTTTTTCTCTTAGTTCCTTTTGGACAAGCAATTGTCTCATTGATGGTAATGGGACTATTAATTTAGTGTGTGTTTTAGAAGAAAAGGCCTGAATTGTTTTATGGATGTAAAAAAAACAAAAGCTTATTTCTCCACCTTAGAGTAATTCAGTTCAACACCTTGAAAATTTGAACTAAAGAATGAGATGGGTGCCTCAATTTGTTGATCACTAACTTGTGTTAAAACAACAACATATGTTGTTTAAGAAGTGAAAGCATATAACATAAAATGATCAGACAAATTTGGGGTAGTTAAAGAGGGAGCACTTATAATGGCTTTTTTGATTGAATCAAAATATTCTCTTTCATTGTGGCCCCACTTAAATACTAAAATTTTCTTAATCTTGGCTTGTAATGGAAGAACAATTTGGAAAAAGCCAGGAACAAATCTCTTGACAAAATTTATCTGTCCTAGAAATGATTGCATGGATTTATTGTTATGGAAGAAATTTTAAAGATTGCCTTAATCCTTTCAGGATCAATGCAAACGTCATCTTTGGATACAATGAACCCTAAAAAGTTTCCTTCACTAAGAGTGAAATAAGTCTTTTTTGGATTTAATGAAATCCCATACTTTTGGCAATGTTCAAAGATCTTCTTTAGGTCATGGAAATGGTTGTTTATTTTCTTGGAGTAGATTGTTATATCGTCCAATTAAACAAAAATTGTCTTATTTATTTGACCTCTAAAAGCTATGTCCATAACTCTTTGGAAGGTTTCTCTTGTGTTTATTAGACCAAAAGGCATTTTTTGATAAGCGTAAGTCACCCATTTGGTTCTGAACGTAGTCTTTAATCTATCAAGTTGATAAACTAGGATTTGATTGTATCTTGAAAAACCTTCAAGAAAAGACATGAGCTAAGAAATTGCAACTAATTGTAAAATTTGTTCCATGGGTGGTAATGGGAAATTATCCTTTGGACAAGATTTATTAATATTTCTCAAATCTATACAAAGGCGTATGCCACCATTTTTCTTCCTAACTGGCACTAAATTTGATACCCATCTGGAGTGTCTAACACGAAAAATGATTTTATATTTAAGGATTTTATTCAACTCAAATTTTATTTGACTTTCAAAGTTGGGGTGAATTTTCCTTAATTTATGTTGTACAATTTTGTCGTCAGATATCATTGGGATATTGTGTTGGATAACGAATATGTCGTGTGTTCTAAGATCTTCATAACTCCAAGCGAAAAAAATATTGTATCATTTTAATAAACGAATGAAGGCTAATCTATCATTTGGTGAGAGACCTAGACCTAGATTGATGTTTTAGGGTTTGAGATTAGTTCCAAGGTTTACTAGCTCAAACCTCAAAGTCAAACTTTGAAGTTTAGAGATAGTAACCTTCTTAAATTTGTCTTAAAATCATATAGATCTTCAAGCTTGACTACAGATTTAGGTAAAGCATTTTATTCAGTTTTTTGCTTTAATTGTACCTCATGTTCATCCTCATCAACTATTTGATCATCATATGATCCTCAAATGTTAAAAAGGTCAAAATTTCTTCATCATCATTGAACACATGCCAATTGGTAACATTGTCTCGAATGGATGGTGGAAAAATTAATTCAATGGAAAATCTATCTAAACTATAATCTTCATATGGTATAAGTTTAGAGCTACATTGGGCAGAAGATCAGTGTTGGTGTTTTGAAGTCTAGGGATACGAGAGATGTCAAATTCCAAGAAATGAGAAGTGAGGGCTTGAACCAGAGATTGATAAAGTTTTAAATGGGAAGAAACACAATGAATGGTGTTTCTTACCTACTTTACAATAATTTCAGAATCTCTGAATACTTGCAAATATTTGACATTTAAATCTATTGCTTTATATAATCCTTGGACCAGTGCCTCATATTCAGCAGTATTGTTTGTGCATTCGAACTCTAATCTACATGTTAACATCATTTTTCTTCCTTAACACTGATTAATATACAAATCGCTCCCGCACCATCATTAGATCTCGATCCATCAAAATATAAAGTCCAAAATAAATTTTTAACAAAAGGTTTTTCTACAATATTTACACATTTGGAAGAATCTGATTGTGGAAAGTTTTCGATTTGAGAAGTAACCAAATTTATTAGAAATGGAGATTGTTGTGCATTGAAATTACCCAAGAATGATTCAATAGAGTATTTCCCAAGGATGTTACTGGTAAAGTCCATTGGTTCATTCTCATTCTCATCCTCAAAATCAGTTACTGAGTATTTCATGTGTTTTCCACAGTCAATTCAAATTTGATTTGACTTACCATTGTAAGGAAGCCACATATGAGACCAGTTTGTGGAAAAATAACCATGAAGATTTTCAGACCAATCTCTGCTAATAATTAAACCATAAAATTCAGGGATATTAGCAACTAGAATGTTAATTACTTGATGAACTTTTGAATTAGAAGCAAGTCTAATGAGGACATAATTCATTTCTCCTAAAACCTTGAATTTGGTTCTATCTAATTTAACATTGTGAACAATAGACTTTTGGGGTGAGATGTTTAACTTCAAACAAACAGAATATGGCCTTATATTTGAAGAAGCCTCAAAGTCTATCAGGTAATTGTGCACATTTTTATTGAAAACTTCAAAAGTTAGAAGGAAAGGAGGAGTATGTGAATTAGATATATCTTCAATTAAAATGGCATCCGAGGAATCAATATTTTCAGATGTATCATTAGGATTTTTCCCTATTCCTTTAGAGGCTTTGGATGTAACAGGAGCATGTAGAGGAGAAGAGGGTACTACATTCAATTCTTTTAATAGAAATTTATGTTTTTGTTTCAATTTAGCTACCTCATGTAGGGAGATATTTTATTTGATTTTCTTCATATCTTCGACTATATTGTATTCAATGGTGTCTGAGACTACCAAGGTCTTTGATGTAGAGGGAGAATATGAAGAATATGGGACTGATTAAGATGATGTGGAAGGATATTTTTTAGTGATAACTTTATCTTTAGCAGCAGGGGATGAGGGTTTTTGTTTCTGGATTGGCTTTGATTAGTCAATAGGACCTTTATTTCTAGTGCTAACAGGTAAGGCTTCATGGTTATCTTCATTATCAGAATTAGGGAGTATGAAATCCCATAATCCATGTACTTTGACAAGTTCCTCATCTTGAGATTATTCAGTAGATAACATTGTTTCATCTTCGTCCTCGTTCTGGTTAGATTTAGCGTTGGATATAATATTAGGTGGTTGAGGTTTAGATGTTTGATATTTCTTGAAAGATCTAAAAGGTTTCTTAGAAGAAGACTCAACTACCTATTTTTTTATTTCTACCAATTTATTTGACATATATTTAAGGTTTTTTTGTAATCCTTCAAGATCAAAAGGATCTTTAGGGGTTTTATTTTTTGGATCATCCTTAAATGTGACCTTATTTGATTTCCTTTCTTCTTGAATGGTTTTCTTCTCTAATGGAATTATTCTCTTTTCAACTGACAATGATTCTTTCATGTTCTCAACTAATTTTTCTTTGTTCTCCCTATCTACAAAAATTGCAATATTAGAAGGAAGAGAGGATATGTACCATTCAGTTTGTACATCAACACTAGGCTTTGATGTAGTTGGGATTTTGTTTAAAATTAATTAAACATGCTATTAAAGTCTTTGATCCTTTCTCCTGAATTAGCTTCGAGATTAGAGACATCATTTATAAGAGTAGTGCGGTCTTCACCAAATTTGGTTTAAAATTGTTCTTCAAATATATCCCAACTATTTATAGTGCTTGATGGTAATGAAAAGTACCATGATCCTGCTGATCCTTGAAAAGTATAAGGGAATAATATAACTACACAATATTCTTCAAGTATTGCATTGAGGTTCATGGAAATCATGAAATAATTTAGGTGCTCCTTAGCAGGGAGTCCATCATCAGGATTATACTTAGGCAACCATTTTTTTGGGTGCTTAGGTAAATTATGAAGAGGTCTAGCCAATTGAATAGCTCTAGGATTAGTCCATCACCTATTTTCCATTGTATGACCTGTAGGATTTGAAGATTTTGTAGTGGTTTCAAAGGTTAATGTAGTGGTAGAAGAAACAACCGCTAAAATTGTATTGATTGAGGCATCACTAGTTGATTGAGATGAAGAGATATGAATAGATGAGGAGATTGGTTGGGAAGAATGGAATGAAGGAGGAATGAATGATGGCATTTGTGGAGGAGAAGATGATATAATCTCACTAGAATAGGTTCGAGTTTCTGATGATGGAGTCTTCCTTCGATGGAAATGAAGAGGAAACTCAAATGGAGTTATCAATTTTTTTTCACTTTGAGATCGAGTTAACACATCAGTCTCTTGCATGATGGAGATTACACTTTCTTAAGAGGCTTCAGAAAGCACTGGCTTCTCTGCTAAAATAGAAATTTCTTCTAATTTCTTTATCAAATTCTAGACTTCAAGTGATTCTGGAGTATAATAAGAGGAAAGCTTCTTAGGAATTGAACTAGGAGATTTAGGAGATGGTTAAACAACTTCAGATCTAGAGGTAGGAGACTTTGAGCGTGGTCTTGAAGTTGTAGGCAATTTGGAGGGGGCTTGAATCTTTTGATGACCTTTAGATTTAGGATTGGACCTTAATTTCATTCATAGTCTATTAGCCCTCCTTCTAGTGCCAACAATGTTGATGCCTTGAAAATCATTGCACAACATCGAGGATAACCACCCAGCCAGGGACTTGAAAACTGTCCCTTTTCCATTTGGAATAGCGGCTTCAACTGGGGATGATGGGACGAATTTCCAAATATATATAATTGAATGGATGTGTGGTGTTTATAACTAACTATGACTTGGATGAATGGGAGTGACAACAAGCTAAATGAGTATATATACCTATCTATATCCCAGGATTATATTTATGTTTTATATGCGATCTTGAAATATGATCTTAAGTGTATGAGAATGAAGATTATCAAGAACTTAAAGAAATGAAAAATAAATCAAGTTAATTAATTTGATTAAATAGCTAATCTAATTAATTGATTATGCTTATATCGCATCAAATAACTGTATGTCTTGTATATATAGTGAAAGATGGCAATCTATGCATGTTCAATAGTGAATTGATGCTAGATTGTATTAAAAATATAAATATAACAAAACATTAAAAGGGAATTTAACTATCAATCACATAAAATAGAACAACAATATAAAGATAGAAGTACCATGTATATCTTGACTCTGCCCATGGAAAAATAGTGTTTGGTCCAGTCTTTTCTATTAAGATAAATTCAATGGTACAAAAGTGCAACTTCTCAAAAGCCTTCTTTGAAAAATTTCACAACCCTTTCTTTATAGACGTGAAAGGGCTTATATAGTAAAATAAATGTATAAAAATAGCAAATACATGAATTACTGAGGAGGTTTAAACAACTCTCCTTAAACCAAGTGAAATAAGATAGAAATAGAGTTTGTTGGGTGACTCACTTCAAGAGTGTGGTGTTGTATTTGTTGCCATTCGTTGCTTGAGCTGAAGGATATTTAATATGGGTTGAACTTCAAGAGGTTGACCTATACTTATGCACAACTGTCTTGTGTAGACCGCATTTGAATGTGGAGGTTGTCATGTGAGATAAGGTGTCAATTAGGCATCGCATCACTAGCCTTAATTGTGTGGCTTGACTAAGTACTACCGATACTTCTCCCAATCGAGCTCTGCCAATTTTCTGATGTTTTCCTCCTTTGATTTTGAAATTTCTTGCGATTGTTTCATTAAATCTTTCACATTAGGGAGATAATCAGGTGGGCATTTATCAATCAAGTTGGCAATAAAGATGTAGAAATTTGCTGAATAATGAAGATTTATTCACCGAGATTATCCTGGTCACACACTAATTCGAATTCATGTATAACACATAACCTCTTCTACTATTAATCATCACACATGCGGAAATAAAACAAGCGGTATGCGATCATAAGAACATCAAATCATCACACATATAACGCAGTATGTAATGGGGAAAGCTTATAGCTGAAAACCCCCAGCTATTTTGTATATTATAATGGAAGAGAACATGTAACAATACATAGCACAATACTCCTCACAAGTACTCAATACTATCTCCAAAAGTTACACGCAAACTAGCTCAGTTTTGAACAAGTCACGGGTTCAAAACTCCTCCACTGTTTGCCTGCCTCTACTGCGCAATCCAAAAGGATTATGGATGAGATCCAAGTTCGAATCCCACTAGCTCCAACTGCGCAATCCTCATTGGCAATCTCCTCCAATGCTTGTGCAAATCTCATGCACAACTAATGTCACAACTAATAGCAAACCGGCTCTTTCACCTATCTCTTCCACTGGTCTCCACTGAACTGTCCATGCACTGGTGTTAACTAATGTGTTCTTTAGTTGAATAATGAGTTAATAATTAGTGAATTAATTAATAATTAATTCACACCACTCATCTCTAGTGTATTAGCCAATTAAACTAAATACAACTAGTTCAACTAAGTTAAACCGAACACAACTCCCTCAACTCCTAAATCAACTCCACCAAAACTCTGCCACATGATTCTAATTGAATTCAACCATGCAATAGCTCAACCAAACCCCTAGGAATAGCGTAATTCCTTTTTCAGCTGCATGGGCCACATCCGTAGCTCAAACTGAAGTGTGCCAAGAGAATAAGATAATGCTTATAGTCCAAATATTATTAAGAGCTAATAATATTTGACTATTCTATTTTTAGATCGACAGTCTAAAAATAGAAACCGCCCAATGTCTAAAAATAGAGGTCCATCTATTTTTACCAAATCGACCAATCATCCAAGAATAGCATCCTGCAACTCCTAGACCATGCTCCATATGTCTAAAAATAGACATAGTCTAAAAATAGACTTTGCGCCAAAAATAGCCTGCGGGGCCACTTAGTGAAGGCGACTTCATTTCACTAAGCTCCATCATCTTGTTGCATTTTCAACACTCCCTCTCAACAAGATATGGATTATCTGCAACCCCTATCTTGCCTCTGTGGAACTCGAATTTTCTCCTGGTGAGTGCCTTCGTCAAGATATCAGCATCTTGATCCTCCGTGGGAATATATGAAAGTAACATGATTCTCCGCTGCACACAATCTCTTATATGATGGTACCTGATTTCGATGTGTTTGGATCTATCATGAAATACTGGATTAGCCAAGAGCTTGATGCAGCTCTATTTATCACAATAAATCACAGTAGGCTCCAAGTGTGACCCGAACAACCCGACCAGGATCTTTCTCATCCATATAGCCTCGCATGCAGCCAAGCTTGCTGCCATGTACTCGGCCTCCGCGGAACTGAGTGCTACAGATCTCTGCTTCCTGCTGTACCAAGAAATTTCTGTCGACCCAATGCTGAAGATCCCTCCAGATGTGCTCTTTCGGTCCGTTGGGCTCTCTGCCCAATCTGCATCCGTGAAGCTAGAAAGCTTCACCTCGTCCTCCTGTCTGTACCACAAGCCATGTCCCGATGTGCCTCTAAGATAACGCAATACATGCTTGCCTTCCTTCCAGAAGAGCTTGGTAGGCTTAACCATAGCTTGACTAGTTAACGGCCTGCGCCATGTCAACGTGGTAATATTGACAGAATGCATAGCGACCACGAGCGTAGGCCAGGCAGTGGCATCCACTACCTCCGCTGAAGTAGCATCCTCCTTCCTCCAATCTCCAGGAAGAGGAGTATCAACAAGCTTGCAGCCATGCATGTTGAACTTCTCTAGAATCTCCCAAGCATACTTACCCTGAGAAACAAATAGTCCACCACTACGCTGCCAGATTTCCAATCCCAAGAAATAATGAAGCAGGCCCAAGTCCTTCATCTCGAACTCTCTAGCAAGATCCTCCTTGCATGAAAGTATCAACAGCTCATCACCCATCAGAATCAAATCATCTACATACAGCATGATGATCAACAACTTCCCCTCCACCACAATCTGGTACAGGTTAGGATCCACCTCACTCTTGGAGAATCCAAGTCCGGTGAAATAACTGTCTATCCGAGTGTACCAAGCACGAGGTGCTTGCTTCAACCCATACAATGCTCTCTTGAGTCTGCACACATGCAACTCACTGTTGAAGATCTCGAAACCTTCCGGCTGCTCTATGTACACCTCCTCCTCAATGATTCCGTTGAGGAACGTAGTCTTCAAATCCATCTGATGGATGCACCATCCCATCTCTGCTGAGAGAGAAAGAATCGTCCGTATGGAAGAATACCTTGCGACAGGTGCAAAGGTCTCCTCATAGTCGACTCCCTCTATCTGTGAAAAGCCTCGGGCAACAAATCTTGCACTGTAACCTGCTCCCATCAAGCCACTGCTTCACTTTGTAGATCCATCTCGAACCCACCACTGCTTTCCCTTCCAGCCTTGCGACAATCTCCCATGCATTGTTTCTGACAATCGAATCATACTCTTCCACCATGGAATCTACCCATCGGGGTCCTCCACAGCTCTTATCTTCCTCGAGGGTCAATGCTGTCACAACACATTTGCCACCAAGAGCCGCCCTTATCCGATGTGTCGGTCCCAGTGAGGTGTCTCTGTCTGCTTGGCTGTCTCTTATGGGTGGTCAACCTTCTCACATATTGAACCGGTGGCTCCAAACACGTAGTGCGCTTGTACTGCGATGGTTGGCGGCGCCGGTGGTCTCTTCCACTCCATGAACCTCATCTTGTGGCTGATCCACATCCGAGACTCATCCGCCGTTACGCTCCTCCTGCCTTATCTGAGGTAACGGCTCCACTCTCCAGCGACACGTGGCCCCTCCCCTCATGATTGAAATTTTGACATCTCGTTGCACAACGGTCACACGGCGCCGTAAATACACACGATAGTTGTGGGCCGTATCAGTGTACCCCACAAATATCCCAACCTCTGTAGTCAGCTCCAGCTTCTTACTGGCATCCTTCGTCACATGAATGTAAATAGGTGAACCAAAAATCCTCAATGGGAAATATCAGGCTTCTTACCAGAAAACGCCTCCTCGGGTGTACTCATGCCAAGTATCCTGTGAGGACAACGGTTCTGCACATATACTCTGATATTTCATACTTCAACCCACAAACGAAAGACAGGCCACTGATCACCCAACATTACCCATCGGCACCCACGATCGTTCTGCTCTTCTGCTCAGCAACCCCGTTCTGCTGTGGGTTATGAGGTGCTATGAGCTCTCTCCGAATTCCTTCTACGCTGCAAAAGTCCTTGAATTCGGCAGAGATGTATTCACCAACATTGTCGCTCCTAAGAGCCTTCACATGCTTCCCCGATTCCTTCTCAACTAGCACCTTGAACTCACAGAACTTTGAGTGTCTCGCTCTTCTTCTGCATGAAGAAGATCCAACACTTCCGAGAAAAATCATCAACAAATATCACATAGTACCTGTGCTTTGTTGTCGAAGCTACTGAGAAAGGTCCACACACTTCTGTGTGAATTCTCTCAAGGATCGTCATGGCGCGACTATCCTTCTCGTGAAAGGTGGCTTTCACAAATTTTCCTAAGGTACACCCCTTGCACTGATCTGACTGCGCAAGAGTACCTTTAGGAAGCCCAGTAGAAATCTGCTACAGTATCTTCAAAGCTCCATGGTGAAGGTGGCCCAATCTCCGGTGCCATAGCTCGCCATCATCCCGGCTCACCACTCCTTCCGCCTTGCATGCCATTGTTGCGCAGCCATCTACTTGCAATTGATAAAGGTTTTTGATTCGAACCCCTGTCTTCCGGGTCTCTCCAGTTGTCTTACTGCGCAGGAAAGCCTTTCCTTCGCTGAAGACCACATCATACCCCTTGTCTTCCAACATTGCCACAGAGATGAGATTCTTCTTCAATCCTGGAACATGCATCACATCCTTCAATACGAAGGGTTTACCAGACTCCCTCTCAAAGGAAATGGTACCGATACCGGTCGCATTGTATCTACCATCATCGCCCATCTCGATGTGCACTCCAAGATCTTTTTCATCCAAATCTGAAAACAAATCTCAATCTCCAGTCATGTGAAAAGACACACCACTGTCCAAGAACCATACTGATCCCATCACACTTGATACCAAGCATGCGTTCAGCGAAAAATCCAGCTCAAATTGCGAGGCTAAGGCCTCTCCCGCTGCAGATCCAGCAGCATGCTTATTTTTCTTCTTCTGCGGACAATTTGTGGCATAATGTCCGTGTTGGTGACAGTGAAAGCACTTCACCTTGGACATGTCCTATTGCTTCTTGCCTTTCGCACCGGACTGAGAAGATTTCTTGCTCTTCCCCTTCTTTGCTTTGGCAGCCAAAGCGCAATTTTCTTCATCAGATGCTTTTGATGAAGGTCCATCCCTGGTACTCCGCCTTATCTCTTCTTGCATGAGATTCGACCCCAGTCGCTCCCATCCTGGCAGTTTCTCCCGACCATTGACAGAGTCCTGATAGGAATGCCAACTCTTTGGAAGACCAAGAAGAGCCAAGTCCACCAAGTCTTCATCATTGACAGTCACCCTGACACTTCCCAGCTCATCCCTGCATTGGACGAACTTCGTGAGGTATTTGGTGATACTGTCGCCTTTCTCCATCTTAATGTTCCTGAGTTTATCCTTGAGCGCCAACTTCCTCTGGTTGCTCTTGCTTTGGAATAGATCTATCAATGCTTTCCACATCAAGTATGGAGTAGCTTTTCCATGCAGGCTGGATATAATGTGATCCTTGACGCCCTCCAACAGAATCCTTTGATATTTTGCCATCTTCTTTTGCCAAGCCTCAACTTGAGCAGCATCAGCAGGCTTTGGAATTTCTTTCTCAATGAACTCCAACAACCCATTTTCATCTAACACTTCCTCCATCCAGTCCTTCCATGAAACATAATTCGAGTTGCCTTCAAGAGCATACTCCAGTCGCAATCTGTTGAAAGACATTTTCAGCTACGACACCAAGAAGACAATTTCTGCAAATTCGAATTCCACCAGCTCAAAACTCAACCGCTCCTGATCTGTGAGAACAAATTATTTCTAGCACAGAGATCGACTGTAGGGGAATTTACTAGATATATCACCTTTCAAAGAAAGGATTGATCCATGGGCTACCTGGCCCACTTAGAGACTCTGTCTACCGAAATAAATTTGTAATCACTGTGATGATCAATCTTTGCTCCGATACCATGTAGAAATTTGCTGAATAATGAAGATTTATTCACCAGATTATCCTGGTCACACACTAATTCGAATTCATGTATAACACATAACCTCTTCTACTATTAATCATCACACATGTGGAAATAAAACAAGCGGTATGCGATCATAAGAACATCAAATCATCACACATATAACGCAGTATGTAATGGGGAAAGCTTATAGCTGAAAACCCCCAGCTATTTTGTATATTATGATGGAAGAGAACATGTAACAATACATAGCACAATACTCCTCACAAGTACTCAGTACTATCTCCAAAAGTTACACACAATCTAGCTCAGTTTTGAACAAGTCACGGGTTCAAAACTCCTCCACTATTTGCCTGCCTCTACTGCACAATCCAAGTTGGTGTAATGAGAGATCCAAGTTCGAATCCCACTGGCTTGATCTGCGCAATTCTCATTGGCAATCTCCTCCAATGCTTGTGCAAATCTCATGCACAACTAATGTCACAACTAATAGCAAACCGGCTCTTTCACCTATCTCTTCCACTGGTCTCCACTGAACTGTCCATGCACTGGTGTTAATTGATGTGTTCTTTAGTTGAATAATGAGTTAATAATTAGTGAATTAATTAATAATTAATTCACACCACTCATCTCTAGTGTATTAGCCAGTTAAACTAAATACAACTAGTTCAACTAAGTTAAACCGAACACAACTCCATCAACTCCTAAATAAACTCCACCAAAACTCTGCCACATGAGTCTAACTGAAGTCAACCATGCAATAGCTCAACCAAACCCCTAGGAATAGCGTAATTCCTTTTTCAGCTGCATGGGCCACATCCGTAGCTCAAACTGAAGTGCGCCAAGAGAATAAGATAATGTTTATAGTCCAAATATTATTAAGAGCTAATAATATTTGACTGTTCTATTTTTAGCCCAGCAGTCTAAAAATAGAAACCGCCCAATGTCTAAAAATAGAGGTCCATCTATTTTTACCAACTCTACCAATCATCCAAGAATAGCATCCTGCAACTCCTAGACCATGCTCCATATGTCTAAAAATAGACATAGACTTTGCGCCAAAAATAGCCTGCGGGCCCACTTAGTGAAGGCGACTTCATTTCACTAAGCTCCATCATCTTGTTGCATTTTCAACAAAAGAGATTATTGCGGACAATTTCAACAATATTGCTAGCCACATATCTTGCTCTGTATATTTCCCTCTCTGCATGCTTCAGTTGTATGTCCCAATCATTAAATAGGATTTCTTTTTTTGGAATCCTCAATCCTGGGAAGATTTTCCTCTCGGCCTTCTGCACTATCTTTCCAAGTGATGTATTCAATAAATTTTTCATCAATGTCATCAAAGTTCGTCCTCAGATTGGTCGATTGATTCATTAGTGAATCACTTTTATCGCATAGATCATTAATGATTGTCAGCATTTTACAAAATACTACTTGTTGTTGAGCCAACAAGGTGTTGAGTTCTAGATATTATTTCTTGAAATCATCCACCTTTGGATTATCTTTTAGTTGTTCCACTGTAAAAATTATAGCTGATGAATTTGAGCATCTTTCACACCAATGTCAGATTGATGTTGTACTTTAACCGATCCAAGATTTGTTGAAGTTGTGACACTTGTGTTTGTAATTTATGGTTAATGTTTTCAATTGTCTCTCAGCAACTCTTGTTCTAGCTGAAGGAATTTTTCATTATTTTCTTTAATTAGTTGTTGGACTTTTGTAGCTTTGTCAATTGTAGCAGATACATAAGCATGTGTGAACTATGTCAACCTTGTCAGATCATTATATGGATTTTCTTGTGGACACTTCAATACTACTTCCATGGGTATATTGCAGGGACTAATGTCTATGATTGCTCAATTCTCCTCATTTTTCTTTGTTTTTGCATTACAGTCTTATGTTTGGGGCTGTAAAAGATGTCTAAAGGAGTAATTTCTTCTATTTTTAACACAATTTCAGATGTCAGGTAGGTCAGGAAGAATTCAACTCCTTCTATGCTGACAACCATGTCAATAGACCTAACAGTGAACGGGTTCTGACCTTTGCCTTGAGGCAAGATGACTGTCTCTTGAGGATCTATGATTATTACCTCTTGTTGTCCTTTAAGCTGCTGGTTAAATCGATCCCAACTTTATCCAAGTCACTGTTGACTATTGGATTACAAGTTTGTTCTTGAATTTATTTGAATTCCTATGTTCCAAATAGGACCTCATTATCCTTTGGAGGTTTCTCCAAGTTTTCCTCTTTTTGTACAATAGGTTGGGACACCTTTAAGATGTCGAGAGGAATGCTCTCCAACCTTTTTTTCTTGTATTCTTTAAACTGGGTAAGTTGTTCAAGGCTAAGACATATTCCTGCTATTCTTTCAACTTGTAAATAGTTCTCAACAATTTCAAAAAAATCATCATAATTATCATTTTCATAAATGAATTGCCTAATCTTTACTTGAGTTGTAACATTTTGGGAAATATTGTTTGGATCAAACTATCTATTAGGAACTGTAAATAACTTTAAACATTGGATTTGATCTATTTCCAATCCAACATGCTTGTAGTTGTCCAATGCATAAATACCACAATGAATGGGGAAAGTAGGCCAGGAAGCTTTTATCCTCTTTTAAGGCTTTAGAAAATCCGTGCCCTACTGTTTGGTAAGCACTTTTTGTTGTGGGGATCTTGTCTAGTATGTACAATGGGAGGACATGGGGTTTGGATAGGCTTCCATAAACTCTTATATAAGTAAATATTTCTTCCCCAAACCATTTCCCTATGGCTGTGAAGTTAGCTTGGGCTTCTTTGGATAATCTAGGGGCTTTCTTATTAAAAATAGCTTGATAGAGTGCCAAAATGACTCTGTGACAAATTCTGTAGAAACTAGATTCATACTTGGATTCTCAGAGAATATTATGGTAAATATGAATGGGAGGGGACTTGGATGGTCCATTTTCAACCCATGGTTGGAAAATCAAAAGTGAAACACATTTTCCACGATATAAGCACTCATAAAAATTGGGAGGACTATCTTGGAGGTAAAATAGAGATTCTCTCTATAGTCAAGGATTTGTGAGGCAATATTGTTTGACAAAATGGTACCCCAATCCATAATATATGAGTCTGCAACCACTTCCATGAGAGGGACCCATTCAATTTAAAATTTTCTTGTATTGGGGAACCAAAAATCCTACACATTATAGTAGCAACATAAAAGTAGGGACTAGTGAGAGACGCAGTAGAATACACACCCTTTTCATCATGCTTGTGTTTGTTAGGTTATGTCGCCATTGATTTATTGGGCTGATTGCAGCTTGTTCTCCTTTGCAAATTTCTCGAGAAAAGCCTTGTGATATAACTTCTGCGGGTCAGGTATATGATACATTTTCTTTAAATCCTCTGCTATGAATGACCCTATCAATATATCTCTTGAGGTCATAAATGTCCTATCGCCGATATTGAGATTATCAGTTATCCATTTTACCATATCAGTATATGGTAGAATCTTTGGGCGCGTGGCAATTTCGTGAAGGAAAGAGTTGTCAACTTCAGTTATAGTAGCTTCTGAAGTATTAGGGGCATCAGTTGTGGCTACTCTCTGGATCAACCTGGGTTTCTCATATTCGAAAAGCATGTACACCAATTCCCGTGAAGAAGAACCACTTTCCGCAGCACATGTAGTATCTGAAAACAATGGCGGCTTCTCTGTCACTTATGAAGCGGAAGGTGCAGGATTTGGAGGAGCCATGGGTTTATTTGCTTTCATTATATTCTTATACATTTCGGAGGAATTTTTTTTATGGATTATCCTTCAAATAAGGGAAAAAAAGGAATGAAGAACAATATCGAAGATGTGGGAGTGATTAACAATACAATCGATGTGTTGGCGAATAAAGGTTTTCAATGCGAAAGAATATAAAACATTAATTAACCAGTCATCAAATCATTTTGGAAGTTCGAAGCTGTCATACTATTATGGCTGAGAAATTATGAAAAACATGGGTTCACGTGCCTGACATGGACACTTAAACTTTTTTTAAATCAAAATCTCACATCACAGTTTTGTATGCGAGCCAAGTCTTTAAAACTTGCAACACATTTTTTTCGCTGATATGTCATCAGACTTTACCTTTTAAATAATGATTCTAAATCATTTATCGAGGTTTTAAACACTATTGGAACATTGGAAGGGGGGAGAATGATGGCAGTTTTGCGATGCGATATTCATATCGCGATCGCAATCTCGACAAGAATGAATGGCAGAAACAAGATGACGCTCGATGGAAATGCAATGTGACATATTGCATTGGGAGTTTGAAAGTGGGCACTGTGAATGGTTGTGAAAAGAATTGCGATTTGCGATTATGTGATGGATGACATGGCAATGAGCAAGTCCCGCCAATGGCTTTTTATGAAATATAACTCGTCAGAAGTCTTTTCTTTTGTTATCACTTTTTCCTCTTTTGAAAGTCTTTGCGTGCTTTATGCCTTTCGAAATATCACATCACAATTTTTAGATGGAGCACTTTACGTCTGCCCATTGTATTTTCGATTTGATAATTGTGATTTACAATGAAGGTTTTATATGAATTTTCTGCTTAAGCTTTTGGCCAATAAGATACGACTTTAATTTTTCAAATACATATACCTATCTTATAAGTCACAAAGTGTTTTAATGTCTTAATCTAAAAAGTTGAAAAGGGTCCCCATTATTTTCTAAGACATCTATTCACAAATAATGGGGAGTTGTTGAATAGCACAAAAATTGGCAATTCACTGGAAGAACCAGTTATCTCTGATTTATATGAAATTTCTGAAACTTTTAATAAGTAAAAATTCTTAAATAAATGAAAACTATTTTTGAAATATTTGGATAAGTAAAATTACTCTGAATAATCAAAACTCATCTTATTGCGATCCTTTTAAAAGCCTATTAAAGATTAAAATATTTATTTTCTATATCAGTGATTAATTAGTTATACATATAAAGCAGGGGGCTTTTTGAAACTTAGCCTTTTCATATACTCATTTTGTCATAGATAGAGCCACTCCTGCCAGTAGGTGTTCATAGCCTCGACAGGGTTACCTTTCAACCAATCAATGATCCAGTATCCCATCTATTTATCAAATTTAAATAAATAAATAAATAAATATATATATATATATATATATATATATATATATACTTTTTTTTATTGTTTTATTTTTATTTTATACTTAAGAAGCCATTGTCCTGGTTTGGTGGCCAGATGGTGACAATGTCATTCACTAGTAGTAATTGAGCTAAACAAATTGGCTCGTGATGATACCCCTTGTATTATGGTTAAAATAATCATATGTCATTACCATGGTTCGATATTTAGTAGTGGTAATGTGTTAGGTCCTTATATTAATAGTGTAGTCCCTTATTGTTGTTAGTGTAGCCTCCATATTATTATTGTTGTACCCTTGTAGTCCCAATATTGTTATTATTGTGCCCCATAAAAGCCCACTATTGTTATTTTTGTTCCTTTACATTATTATTGTTAGGTCGTCTAGGATTATATTATGACCGCACAGACTCTTATAAATAGAAAGGAGGTTTTGTCACTTGTATCATCCAAGAATTGTTCATTTATGTAATGTAAAGAAGGTTTCCCCCTCGAAGTGGCTGATCTCTAAGGTGTTTATCTCTATTTTCTTCTATTTTGGGAGCTGGTTTCATAACATTTGGCATCAGAGCTTTGGATTCTAGGGTTTCGATGATTCAAGTAGGTCATCGAGGAATTTTCGCTCTAACATTTTTTCTACGAAGTGGAAGAAGCTAAAAAAAAAACCCATTTGCAAAGAAATCCTGAGGAACCTCGTGTAAATATTTCTGATCTTTGTTCGCAATATTTTCAGAGATATGAGTCGTGGATGTTAGGGTTTTTGCATGCTCTCAAATTTCATCTCAAAGAGGTGACCTTGGGAAAATCATCATAACTCTCTCTTTGAGCAACAGATTGGAATTACATAAAAAGTGGTCGAAAGTACATAAAATGTAGTTTCTTTTTTATCAATTTTAGAGTCGAAGGAGAAAATAGTGACACGTGGCATGCCATAAAAGTTCGCTCTACTGAACCATTCCATAGTTAGGCAATTATGGGAGATTGGGCATAACTTTTCCTTGAAGAATCCAAATATGGTCAAATCTGTGGCATTGGAAAGAAGATTCAGAGGACTACTAAAGGACTGAAGATAAAATTTTAGGGATCTGAAATTACAAAGATGCATCAATTTCAATATCGAGCTCCTCAAAAACAAGAAAAATGTGTGTTATTTTTTTCCAAATTACACAAGTCTTGTTTGAAAAATCAGTTTGAAGTGATTCCAAGGGCATATTGAAGCGTAGATATTAGTATTGGGTTCTAAAATGCCCCTTAAAAATAATTCAACACACATTAAGCCTTGAGAATACTCTACTATGACTTATGATGAGGAAGAAGTGCAATATGATAAATCAAAATTAGAAGACCAAGTGCACCAAATTTCGCTCTCGCAAAGAGCAAAAACAAAATAAATGGAAGTTTTGAATAAATATGTGGAAACTAAGATGGATGGTTTAAAGAAATTTTTGGAAGCTAAGATGGATGGTTTGAAGAATGGCATAGAAGATAAGATGGATGGCATGGAAGCTAAGATGGATGACATGGAAGCTAAGATCGACGAAAAAATGAAAGGCAACGTGGAGGACATGAAGAATGATCTAAAAGTGAACATGGAAGGTTTGACAAAGTTGATACAAGAAATTATTCCTAATGTTGAAAAGGTAGTAGGTAGTAGAGGAAACTCGCGATGAGAAAAAAATAAATGTTAATCATGATTTCATAAACTCTAATGTTTGATTGAAGACCCACCATACTCCAAAGATCGATATGATGAAGTTTGATGACAAGGATCCCGTAGCATGGATACTATAGATGGAGCAATATTTTGGTCTCCATAGTGTGAAAAACACACAAAAGTTATGCATTGCAACTTTATATTTAGAACAAAACACATTTGTATGGTATTGATGGCTATGCTCTCGTAAAAAAATTGTCACTTGGGAAATTTTTACGGAGGAAATGATAACACATTATCAGGATACAAAGAGCAACACCTTCTTTAGCCAATTTTTAAATCTCAAACAAAAGGGTTAAAGGGTGGAGCACATTGAGGACTTACAAAAATTGAATATAAGGGTAACTGATATTTTAGAGGAAAACATGATTGATGTCTTCTGAGGGACTTTAGAGGATAACATCCATCATGAGGTTCACCTTGGGAACTTGATTCATTGGAGAAGGCATTCAGGTTGGCAAGAAAAATGAAAGTAAAATTATGGCGACAATGAACCCTGCCACTCACATCTATAAATATGTAAATGTTGCTACTCCTATACTTCCACAACCTACAAGCTTGACATCGCATCAATTGGAAGAAGAAACCGAAAAAGGCCTCTGCTACAATTGTGATAGAAAAATACAACATAAGTGTGTTGAGAAGAAATTATTTTACATAGATCGTGAAGAGGAAGAAGAAAATGGACAAGAAACTTCAAAAGAAGAGGATATACACTAGGAACCAACCATAAAGAAAGAAGAAATGAGTCCAACCATATCCTGTAATGCATTGGCAAGAATTACCACTCCTCAAACTCTCAACATAGAAGGACATAACAAAAATAAAAATGTAACAACTTTGATTGATTTAGAAAGTACCCATAATTTTATTCATTGTAAGATAGCCAAGGAATTGAATTGCTTCCTATACCCAACACTAGAGTGTCAAATGATGGTTGCAAATGGAGGAACTATAAATTGCTCTGGAAAATGCCTTAATATCAAGATAACCATGGGGGAATATGTATTGAATATTCCAATGCTTTCCATTCCAATGGGAGGTGTTGATGTTGTACTAGGAGTACAATGGTTACAATATTTGGGGACAATAGCTTTTAATTTTCAAGAAATTTTCTTGAATTTTTTTTCGAAAGGAAAGGAAGTTGAATTATGAGGTATTGCAAGGAAGACGAGAAAGATAATAATCTCTAATGTCATGACTAAGCTTCTGAAGAAAGAACAACGAAGCGTAATTGCACAATTATGCTCACTTGAAGTTCCAACATCAAAATCATCTATTTCTCCAAATCTACAAAAAATATTGAAAAATCATTCCAAGGTGTTTGAAACTCCCAAAGGACTCCCACCTATTCGTGATCATGATCATACTATTCATTTGATTCTAGGAAGTGTTCCTCCAAAAATCAGGCCTTACAGATATCCTTATGTCCAAAAGAGCGAAATTGAATGTATGATTGCAGATATGTTAGAGGCTGGTATAATTCAACCTATTCAAAGAAGTACTGCCCATCTAGTAGTGATTTGAAAGATGGATCTTGGTATGTGTTTGGTGCAGAGCTCAATAAGATCATTATTAAAGATAAATTTCCCATTCCTATGATTGATGAATTATTGGATGAATTACATGGAGCAATTTATTTTACCAAGTTGGATCTTCGTTCAAGATATTATCAAATTAGAATGAAGACTGAAGATATTCCAAAAACAACATTTCAAACTCATGAGGGTCATTATGAATTTTTGGTCATGCCTTTTGGCCTTACCAATGCACCTTCTACATTTCAAGGGTTGATGAATTCCATTTTCAAACCCTTGCTTAGAAAATTTGTGCTAGTATTTTTTGATGATATACTAATCTACAGCAGGTCTTGGAAGGATCATGTTGAACATGTTGACAGGGTGCTCAAACTATTGCAGGAGAAACAATTATATGCAAAAAAATCCAAATGTTTCTTTGGAGTACAAGAGGTGGAATATTTTGGTCATATTGTATCTCACGAGGGTGTTAAAGTAGACCCTAACAAAATTAAATCCATTAAGGAATGGAAAGTCCCCACAACCATAAAGAAGTTGCGAGGATTTCTCGGGTTAACAGGGTATTATCGCAAGTTTGTTAAGAATTATGGGAGAATAGCAGCACCTCTAACAACATTATTGAAGAAAGATGCATTTTCATGGACCCCTGAAGCAACTAAGGCCTTTGAACATCTTAAAGAGGCAATGTGCCTAGCACCGGTCTTAGCTACGCCAGACTTCACAAAAACCTTTATTGTGGAATGCGATGCCTCAGGAAATGGAATTGGTGCAGTTTTAATGCAGGAAGGAAGACCCATTGCTTTTTTCAGTCATCCAGGTAAAGTATTCTGTTGTTGTAGAGAAGGAAATGTTAGCAATGCTACATGCACTAAAAGAAATATACAGGCACCCACCTAATGAAGTGTCAGAGGTAAATTTATCATGATAGTCTTAAATACTTTTTGAAACAAAGATTATCTTCAGAAGAGTAGCAAAAATGGGTCACAAAGATGTTGGGTTATGACTTTGAAATCATCTACAAAAAAGGGAAGCTAAATGTTGTTGCAGATGCACTCTTAAGACAGGATGAGGAGGTGGAAGCATTTCTTTGTGCCATTTCTATTATCCAGTCAGATTGGATAACTGAAGCAAGCCTGGAGGAATGGAAGAATGATGAAAAAGTTTGGAACTCATTCAAAATTTCCAGCAAGATCCCAGTACATCTAATACATTTAGTTGGAAAAATTGTTCCTTATGGTACAAAGATCGCTTATATATTTGTAAGAATTCCCAAATAAAACAAAAGATTATTTTGGAATCACACACCTCTCCTGTAGGAGGACACTCAGGATTTTTAACATCTTACTATAGAGTGAAGAAAGATTTTTTTTGGGATGGACTTAAATCTAATATTCAAATGTTTGTGGCAGAATGTTTAGTTTGCCAGCAAAATAAAGTTGAGAAAATTAATACCCCGGGTCAGCTACAACCTTTATTCATTCCAAGCCAACGTTGGGAGGAGGTTTCAATGGATTTTATCACATGTTTACCTAAGTTCGAAGGAAAGAGTGTCATCATGGTGGTAGTTGATATACTTACCAAGTATGGACACTTTTGTGCATTATCTCATCCATTTAAAGTAAGTACAATTGTTATTGCATTTATTGAAACAATTCAAACGCTACATGGAAACCCAAAGATTATTGTAAGCGAGAGAGATCCCATTTTCACTAGAAATATTTGGACGGAATTATTTTCTTATTTGGGCACTCAACTAGCTCGTAGCTCATCTTATAATCCTCAATATGATGGGAAAACTGAGATAGTGAATAAATGTTTGGAATGATATCTTCGTTGTTTTGTATCTGATAAACAAACACAATGGGTCAAGTGGTTACATGTGGCTGAATGATGGTATAACAATTCATTCCATATTGCAGCAAAAATGAGCCCATTTATGGCACTTTATGGATATCATCCACAACCCATCACATCATCTTTAAGAGAAAATTCTAAGGTTCAATTAGTGGAAGATCACATCAAGCATCAACAACAAGTTCTCCAACTTTTAAAAGATAACCTAAATTTGGCACAAAATCGAATGAAACAACAAGCAGATCAACATCACAACGATAGAAGTTTTGAAGTAGGAGACTAGGTATTTTTACGGTTACAACCATAAAAACAAATGTCCCTCAAGCAAGCTAAGAAGGATAATAAATTATCGCCAAACTGTTATGGTCCTAACAAGGTGTTGCAAAATATTGGTTCTATGGCATACAAATTGGAGCTTCGTGCTTCTTCTTGAGTGCACCCAGTTTTCCATGTTTCATGGTTAAAGAAGGTTATAGGTGACAAACATCCAGTTCAAACAATATTTCCATAACAAAATGAGGAAGGAAAAATAATATTGGAACTTGAAGCAGTCACGGAAACAAGAACTCGATAGCTACAAAATCAATCAATTTCAGAGTATCTCATTAAGTGGAAGAATTTACCCACTTAAGATTCCACATGGGAGGATGAGAATTTTATACAGAAGCATCTAGAGCTACTCAAGCGTTGAGGAAAACACTTTTCTGAAGGAGAGGGGCATGTTAGGACAACACTGTGTAGTCCCTTATTGTTGTTAATGTATCCCCCCTTATTGCTATTGTTGTACCCCCGTAGTCCCCATATTGTTATTATTGTGTCCCATAAAAGCCCAATATTGTTATTTTTGTGCCCTTACATTATTATTGTTAGCTCGGCTAGGATTATATTGGGACCCCATGGACTCCTATATATAGAAAGGAGGTTTTGTCATTTGTATTATCCAATAATTGTTCATTTATGTAATTTAAAAGAGGTTGCCCTCTCGAAGTGGTTGATTTCTATTTTCTTCTATTTTGTGAGCTGGTTTCATAACATAATGTTAGCCTATTATTTCCCTATGGTTATGGTAAGTAGGCTCATGATAAGACCTCTTATCTTTTTTTGAATTACACTCTAAAAAAAGTATAATTAATGGATGGGGAGAATCATTTACTCCTTAAGAGTTTTGGATGATAATTTAGAGTTAAAGATGCTGGGTAAAAAATAGTCTTTACTTTGTAAAAGTAAACCTTTTTTTACTAATAATAAGATGAAAAGACTTTGTAAAGTTTGAGGTTTGAAATAATTTACAATTTCAATGGAAAAATATTTTTTAGAGTTCTAAGATAATTATCCAATTTTGCAATCATTTCTTTTAAAAATTCCTACTTTTCAAAGTAAAAACAAAGATCATAAAATGATTGAGAGATGTTAATAAAAATTCAAAAGTGTGTTATTTAACATTAATTTCTACAAACCTAAATATGTAAATACACATAATTTACATTAGAAGAAATGTTCTTCTAAGAAAATATTTTTTTCAAAATAAGCCCATTAACAGGAAGTGAATCCATCTTCCCTTGTAGATATTGAAATATGAATGTTGATGGGCCTACTTGTTTAGAAATTTGAAATGGTCCAAGCCACATTTTCTGAAATTTGGTGTGCTTACCTTTTTCTTCATGTGTCTTGTCCCATTTAAGAGCATGATCTCCAACTTGAAAATATTTTTTGGCAACAGAACTTGCATCTAAAGAATATTTGACAATATGTTGATGTCGAGCATGTGTAAGTTTGGCTTTTCCCCTTTCTTCTTCTAGTTTAAGGATTTGAGACATTCTTAGCGGTAAAGAAGAGGAAGGTGTTTCTTCAATGAATTGGACTAGGGCTAGTGAGGGAAGGACTAGATTTGAAGAAATGACAACCTATTTTCCATATACTAAATTGAAGGGAGAAGTGCCTATAGAGACCTTCTGGGTTATTCAATCAACCCATAGAAAATGTCAAATATTTATGCCAATTCTTTTGGCTTTGATCAATAGTTATTTGTATAATTATTATGAGGTTTTTATGGGTTGACTCTGTTAGATCGTTTCTTTGTGGATAATAATTAGCAAAATATTTGAGATTAAAACCTCTCTTAAGAGCATATTTAGTCATGTTATTTCCTGAAAAATAAGATGCATTGTCAAACATAAGTGTAGTTGGTAAGCCAAACCTAGTAATAATGTATGGATCAATGAATTCGATAATAGCATCAGAATTGGCTACCTTTAGTGGAATTGCTTCCACACACTTGGTGAAGTAGTCTGTTGTAGTAAATATATACTTATGCTATTTGGAAATAGTTAAGAATAACTTAGTCTAGTGTAGAGTTAGGTAAAGTGTGTTTCTTTACCATGTACATTTGTAACTTATAATCGGACGGTCACGATTCGTAGTGATCCGACGGTTATCTCTCACCTAGGTATTAACGGCACTTGATCTATGGCTTAACACCCGATTGGTCCATGATCTCTATTTAAAGAGCATGGAAGGTCATTTTTCCAGTAACCGTTTATGAGAGAAACATATGTAACTTTTCTTTTATATTAATAAATTCCTTGAAGTGGCTGCGTTGGCTCAGGGCGTGGATTGTTTCCCTCTTTGAGAGTTTTAACGACGTGATTATACTGGTGTACTGATTTGTGATCTGTTTGTGAGTGGTGACCTTTGGTTCTTGATCTACGGAACTTACCCTGTAAATTCCTACATGGTATCAAAGCTATTTTGAGGGTCGCGTCCATTGTTGATCAAAATCCGAAGCCAGTTTGACTGCATGAGAATGTCGTTTTGTAGATCTACTATTTCTGAACATTTTTGGGGTTGGAAAAATGCTCAGTTGTGTCTGGAGCATCTGTTATAGTGAGGAACACCTTTGGTTTCATGCGAAAAGGTTTCCGGCTGCCCAAGTTATGTTAGTTTAGATCTGGAGGTATAAAGCATCTTTTTTGGAGTTATATTTGTTAATAGTTATGCTTATTTCGGTTTTTTTTCCCTATATTAAGGTTTTATTTATTTGTTGGATCTATACCCTCTTCTTTGTGTATGCTCTTTACTGTGCGCCCCGTGCGATCTCGGCAAATCAGAAACAAGAAAAAGGGATTTTGTTTTGCTATGTATGCTCTTTCCTCGTGTCTTTGTGCGATCTCGGGAAATCAGAAATAGTGAAAAAAGTGATAGTTGCCAATAAGGCTAACCGAGAATCTAACATTCTACCATAAGGATTTGCATTTCGTTTCTTTTTCTTGTTTTTTGTGCGGGAAAAGGCATGCACACCTCCAATAATAATAATAATAATAATAATCCCCCCTTCCTCTTTTCTAAAATAACATAATCCTTTTACTATCTCTAATAATAATAATAATAATAATAACAATAACAATTACAATAACAATAACAATAACAATAATAATAATAATCCTCCCTTCCTCTTTTCTAAAATAACATAATCCTTTTACTATCTCACTCGGTGGGGGGTTAGTTTATGAGAATAGAGGTCTTGGGTTCAAGTCTCCTTCTCAAGCTTCTTTTGTAAAAAAAATTTGTTCAAAGGGGCAGATTTTTTTTTTAAAGAGCCGCACTTCATCCTGTTCCCGTAACTATTCTGCATCTACAACTCAGTTTTTTTCAAATGCATAACTTATTCAACTGGAAGCCGCTTTTTTTAAACAACCTAATTTTTCGAGATATTTCCATTGGAGTAGTTAGTTTCAGCTTTTCTCAGCTTCAATTAAAAAAAAAAAAATGGAAAGTGCATGCCCGATTATTCTTAAAAGCAAAAATTATTTCCAATGACTACCTCACATGGTGGATATACTTAGAAGTAAAGGACTTTATAGAATAGCCACAGGGCTAGAAAGTAAACCTTATGATGATGATAAAGTCGCTAAATGGGAAAATAAACAAGATCAAGCACGAGGGTTGATAGGAATGTCCATTGCTCAAGATCTTCGATTTCATATCCTTGACATTGACACCCCTCATGAAGCCCTGGACAAGCTAAATATTGTCTTTGGCATTCAAAATCAAATCAGGGCCCATCAGCTTGAAAATGAGTTGCTTACTTTGGACCCCAATAATTTCTCCTCTATTGAAGATTTTTTGTCCAAATTCAAGACCCTCAGAGTTCTTTTAGAAGGTTGTAAGGTCAAAAAGGAATATGGTAGCCTCATCTATTGCATTCTTACTAAGCTTGGCCCTGCATACTCTGTATTTGTTTCTGCCTTCCATTCCACTAGAGAAGCCATCATTTCTTCAGGAACCACCTACAAGAATCCCTCTTTTGATGCCTTTTGTGATTCTTTGATAAGAGAACAAGAAAAAATTTTACACCTTGGTCTTATCACTGCTGGAAACGCTTCTAAGAAATCCTTAGTAGCCCAACATCAATCATATCAAAAGAATCCCAGGAAGCAGTATCCTAAAAAGTATGGTTCGAAACCAAACAAGGGTCCTAAGCAATTTCAGCCACAAATTGAAAAAGCAACTCACCAAAATGATAAGGCATATAAAAACAAAGGAAAGAAGACAGATAGACATTGCAAATTTTGCAATCGTGATGGCCATTTAGATTCCAAATGTTTTAAGAAGATGGAAGCCTTAAAAGCAGCAATGAAGAAGCACAACATCAATTTGGAGCACTCTTCACCTTCATCTTCAGGCATGGTACTTTTTGCTTGTGGTTGTCAAGCATCAAGATCTGGTTATGCATTAAATGTATCTTCTTATTCTCCTTCTCATGAGTGGCTCATTGATTCTGGAGCTTCTTACCACATGGCTAAAAATAAATCCATGTTTTCTTCTTTAAATGATTGTAACACCAAACATATTTATGTTGGTGATGATAGATATCTTAGTGTTGTAGGATCTGGAACCATTCATCTAGATAATGGTCAGTTTAATGATGTACTATGTGTTCCTACCTTGTCATGCAACCTTCTATCTGTTTATCAAATAACTCATTTAGGTGAAGGGAAAATAGTATAATTCTCACCTCATGATGTTGTAATCAAGGACCTCAAAGATCCTAAACATATTTTAGCTACTGGCATTGCTGATGATTCCACAAGGTTGTATAAGTTTGACAACTTTGGGTCATCATCTCTTCCCTCTGTTGTTTTTACTCATAATGATGTGAGAAAACTTTGGCATGAGCGATTTGGTCACTTAAAATATCGCTCTCTTCAAACTCTGTGTAAGGAAACTATGATGACGAGCCTTCCTATGGTATCTTGTCGGGATGGAGTTTGCTCCGGATGTGTACTTGAAAAACATCATCGGGAAAGTTTTGAAAAATGTGCCTCTTGGCATGCTTTAGCTCCTTTGCATCTTATGCACAGTGATTTATTTGGTCCACTTCCTATTGTTTCTTTCTCTGGTTGCAAGTACTTCTTAACCTTCATTGATGATTTTTCTAGACGCACATGGGTATATTTCTTAAAACTCAAGAGTGAAGTTTTTAACATGTTCTTGGCCTTTAAGGCCTTTGTTGATCCAGGTGGATATCGGTGGCCACCCACCTATTCCATTTGGACCCACACCATTAATTCTTGCAGCTTTTCAAATTCAACACCACTTACTATTTTTAGTAGCTTTTCGGGTCCTGCACTCCCGGAGCCGTTTTGGGGCCTTAATGATCCAGGTGGATATTGGTGGCCACCCACCTATTCCATTTGAACCCCCACCATCAGTTCATTTAGTTTTTAAGTTGCAGCACAACTTACTATTTTTAGCAGTTGTTCGGGTCCTGAACTTCCGGAGCCGTTTTGATGCCCTAAACGACATTTTTTAGGAAAATCGGGAGCAACATGGGTCCATGGACCAATGTTGCTCACATCAAAAGTTGTATTCCTCGGATCGACCTTTATAATGAGCTATTGAGCACGTCAAACAGAGATCGGATGCCAAATTTACGTCCCCGGGAAGTTGAAACACCAACTTACCCAAATGGGGGCCCACAGTTTTGGCGCTTCATCTCCTAGAGTTAGGTTTTTGGACTTTTCAGTTTTTTCCATTGTTTCTCAATAATAAATAGGCCCTCAAGCCTCATTATAACACAGTTCAGAGGTCTGTAGCCAGCACATCTCTTCTCAAATATTCGCTACCAGCACCCTAAGTATTTTATTTCCATTATGTCTGTAAGCATATTTATGTTACTTGATATTAATGAAATGACGCATTATTTTCGCTGCATATCTATGTTTATGGCTATTTCTGTATTCTGTTGCATTCTTGCATACATCCGGATCAGTGGTATCGGAGCGGTCGACTCTTTCTTTGTTTTTCTTTGCATGTCCCCAACGCAGTCAGGGTATAAGGAGTTAGGGCTCGATCTGGTTGAACCCTTGCAAGATCAGCCTATGAAACCCAGACGACTTCCCATGGCAAAAGAAAATAAAGACAAGGGAGTAGGAGATCCTATCAAAATATTGCTCAAGGAGGCCCTCGAGAAACAAAGGAACGTGATGATGGATAACTTTGCTCAGATCCTTCAACGACCACCCACCTACGGCGCATCTGCATCCAAAAACCACTCTGGAGGTGCCACTCCCTTCAAGGTATAGGTAAAATTTTATATCCCTATATTTGAAGGCCAAATAGATGCAGACGCCATAGATAGATGGTTGAATTTGTGGGAAGGGTATTTCTCGGTCCATGATTTCTCTGACCGAGAGAAGATTATTTTTGCACTCCTCAAAGCCACCACCCATGTCAAAGACTGGTGGGAAACCTACCGTGAGCAAGAGGATGAAGGGGAAACCTCTCTATTCTTAGCCACACCCACTTGGAATTCGTTCCGAGATGGCATCAAGGAACAATATTACCCCGTGGGGAGCTATGAGGACAAATACATCCAATGGACCACACTGCGGTGTAATGTTCCAAATGGGAAAAAATAGGCTCAGTAGGGAATATATTAATATATTCCACTATGGAATCACAACAATATGGAATCACACCAACAGATCTAAACCAGAGATAAATTGGTTGGGCATTTACTGGTTATATCACCTCTAAAGAGAGGGTGAAAACTAGAGGCTTCCTGGCCCGTTCCAGACTCTGTCTATAGAAGATTGGTGAAACACCGCAAGTGTGGGAATGAAAAAATCCTCTTGGATTTTTCTGCCCTTGGGAACCTTAGATCTACAGATCTAAAGAATGGATCCAAAGAGAAGCAAAAACCAAATAAGTGAGAAGCGGGAAATTCCACTCTCAGGAAAATCTGCAATAGGCTCAAGGAGGACGCCGTATAAGCAAGCCAGTGTAAAAATAACACAGACCAGGGTTGTGTTCCCTTATTTTAGGCTATGTGGGACCTCCATGCAGAGTTTCAATGAAAAAAAATGAGTTTATAGGGCTTAAACAGATCTCCCACAATCAACACTAGTTGAAAATTAACTAAAGGAGAGAGTTGGGTTAATGGAGAAACCCTCCTTCAGGAATTGCGCAGTTTCTGCTGGAAGTCACTGGAAATCAGTAATTAAACCCATATTACATTATGGCAGCAAGAAATCAGATCCATAATGAAGTTCCCTTGTAGAAGCATTAATTTTACATGAAGCAAGAGCAAGAATCCTTCAGAAATGATGGCTGAAACACATGGAAAAGATGCAGAAAGACTTGACAGCGTCCTACATGAGGAGCTTCAGCTACTGTAGGTTAAAACTCAGATCTACAACTGAAAATTGGCTGAAACATCAGATCCATACCAGATATGGAAACTACTCAGCCTTCTTAACAAGATCCCCTTGGGGTTTTATCAAAATAATGCATAACAAAGTGTAGATCTAGCTTTTAATACACTGAACTGCAGAAAAATTCAAATATTTCTGAAGATGGCTTTCATTACATTAAATATAAGATCTGAAAGTGAAATAAGAGTAAGATCCTCTTCTGGGTGGTCACAAGACACCCTCCCTAAGAGAAATCTCCTCTAAACAACTAGATCTTGCAGATCGAGTTCCCCCACTTGCTGCAACTCACAAGCAGCTGAAAAACCCTCAAAAGAACCAGCACTGCTATAGAGATGAAGCTTGGCCATAATGCTAGATAGTGGAGAGATGCATCACAATCCCCTCCAAAGAGCTACTCCATGGAAGGAGAGAGGATTCCTAAAAAGGAAATCCTCTTCCCTTAGGTTAAACAACCAAGAGACTTGAGTTGCTGCAACAACTTCTGAAATTCTTCAACAACCTTTTCTTATTTCCTCTCCTTCTTTTTATAACATGAGGGCTTGCCAAAACCCTAAACCACCTTCTTCAACTTATCCTCTTTCACACATGAGATCCTCTTCTAGAAGTATGTTGTGCTTGATGGATTAGCTTCCCTCCAATCTTCGCTGTAGGTGGGGCCAAGGTTGACCCATTCAAATAAGTTTCCCCTTTTCACATTTAGGGGTGTTTAATATAATAGCCCAGATTTGTCCCCTTTCACATTGGACATGTATATATTCTTAACTTAGGAGTTTAATAAACATCCTTCACATACTTTTATTCATGAATAAAGCAAACTAAAGTTAAAACGCAATGTTCCCATTAGCTGCAAAAATTGGGAACATTACAATCTCCCTTGGAAAAATGTTGCTTGCCCTTAAGCAACTCTTATTTTAGATGCAAACCATCCATTCCCTCCAAATGGCATCCTCATAAGGAAGGCTTCCTCCATTTGCAACAATAGGTTATGTATGTTTGGTTCCAGATTTGTCTTCTACCAATGCATGAGATGACTTCCACTGTGAGGTTAGAGGTCCTCTCCTTATCATGAAGTGCAAGATGAAAAATACATGATGTCCAACACCATCACAAACACATGAGAGACATAAATTAAGGTAGCTCCTCCCATAAAGGAAAAGCTTCATCATGCAAAAAATTCCTCCATCCCATGTTTGTGAACTTGAATAAACATTGCTATGCCTCCATTCTTAGTCTTGTTGGCCTTTTTGGATCCAAACTCCATCATTCCAGCGTTATGCAAAAGAAGAAGGAAAGGAGTAATATGGGTAAACAAAAGATGTCAAACCATATTCTCCCAAAAGCAACCACCATTGCAAGGCCCTTTGCTACCATCCTCCATGTAAGATGGACAAGCCATGCTTCCCAAAAGATGATGTGCATGCCTTCTTTGCTGCAAGTTATCTTTGTTACATAAGGCATGAACCAGAAAATTATGAGTCATGGGGTGGTCACCATACTCATTCAAAAGCATCAAAGCAACAAGGGATATTTTTGCCCTCTTTCCTCCTCATGTGCATCATGAAACCAAGCCATGCTAATGGACATATGATATGTCACATCAGCCCAATACCAAGTACCATCATCAATGCACATCTTGAGATGATCATGCCAAATTTCTTACCATTCAAAACACACAGACATAGGAGATGTCATGTGGTGGCCATACCTTCTCAAGTGAAACAAAATTGTACATGCCTTATCTTGCTGCAACATATCATTGAAATCTAAGGCATGATTCAAAAAATAATGAGCTATTGGGTAGCAAACATACTCACCCAAAAGCACCCATAGCAACAAGGACTTTGTAGCCTTCTTGCCTCCTCAACATGTGGATCTTGGAGTAACAACAAAATGATGAACATGTAAAATGCCTCATCAACATAGGACAAGCAAGCCCCTTATACCACATCATGTGGGAGTCATCCTTCCTCCCAAGCCAAAGTTCATTCATGAAATATACCTCCAACAGAAATGCATGGGAACATATGAGACATACTTCAAGCATAGGTGAATACATGGACATAATATTTTGCTTGTGATGTCCAAATATTCTTCTAACAATCACATCATCCATGCTTCCTCTTCATGTAATATACCAATTATGTACCAAGCATGAGATAAGAGAATGAGAATATTTGGGTAAAGCTCATGCTTAGCCCAAGGTAACCAGCGCTGCCATGCCTCCTTATACATTTCACAGCTGCTCTTCAAGGCATAGATCAGAAAAATATGCACCTTTGGAGAGTGATAGGAGTCTTCCCAAAGGCAACCAATGTAACCAAGCTTGTTGGTCCATATATGTCTGTAAGTGATCATGTGACCCCTTGCTCACCATCCTCATCCACTCACTCAAATATGGAAGTTGAGTGATGTGTTGCAAAATCATGGCATTCTCCTTTTGCAGAATACCATCTCCTCGAACCCACTAAAGAACTTTGCATCTCATGAAATACTGAAATGCATCTTGGTTGAGATATCTTAGTGAGACCTTCCTCTCATGTATGATCCTCCAAAACCAGTGAAGCTTTGGATCTGAAACAATACCTTCAACAAGCTCCAAGAATGATGAAGCCTCTTTGTCACAGCCACTATTTGACAATGTTGTGATATACCTTTGCTTCAAATCAGCATTTTGATCTAACCCTTGGCTATGCATGGATCTTGAAATAATATGGGCTGAAATCTCATGCATACCTTGGATCAAATGATATATGGGAACCTCTTGACAGAACACAAGAGTTCCTCCATTCGGATCAATGATGCCTCCAACTGCTGGTAAGAATGATGGCCTCCTTTCTTCAAGTATACCAGCGCTACAATATTTCTTCTCCTCCTCATGCATCTCTTGATTCATGCATGGGACCCCATATGATAAGAACTCAAGACTACCTTGCAAAGATGCAAGTGCCTCTTCTCTAGATGCAAGCTCCTTAGCAGCAGGTAGTGAAAATGGAGATCTCTTGCCCAAAGTGACAATATTGACATTCTCCTTTGTTCCTTTAGGAGATGTCTCTTTGTAGCTCATATTTTTCCTCTCTTCCTCAAACTCCTTGAGATTTTCTTCAATACTCTTCAGTGTTTGAAAAAGAAGCAATGATATCTCTCTTCAGTCATTTTCTCTGCCTTGTGATAATAGGAAGTGTATGGCTCTTCCTCTCCATCTTGAAACCGTTTAGGAGTTTCTTTGTATCTCTTTTCTTCATTGCTATACCTCTCACCTTCTTCAAATAAAGTGGGCATAGTGGATCTATGAGGAGATATTGGATCCTCCAGTCTTCTACTTTGCTGATAGGAATTTCTAGGGCTTCCTTCTTCTTCTCGAAATCTCATGCAGCTCTTACTGCAACTTGCTTCTTCTCGAAACCCTCTAGGAGTCTCACTGCTTATTCTCTTTCTCTTTTGATTTACCTCTTGAAAGAGGCCCTTCTTAGATCTAAAAAATAATGAGAATAATCTCATCTGCTCCATCCTGTTGTTCTCTGCTTCTGCTCTTTAATTCACTGGTAGCTTGATCTCACAGGTTGTGCCAGAGATCATGCTATGATACCACTGTAATGTTCCAAATGGGAAAAAATAGGCTCAGTAGGGAATATATTAAGATATTCCACTATGGAATCACACCAATAGATATAAACTAGAGATAGAATAGTTGGGCATTTACTGGTTATATCACCTCTAAAGAGAGGGTGAAAACCAGAGGCTTCCTGGCCTATTCCAGACTCTGTCTATAGAAGATTGGTGAAACGCCGCAAGTGTGGGAACGACAAAATCCTCTTGGATTTTTCTGCCCTTGGTAACCTTAGATCTATAGATCTAAAGAATGGATCCAAAGAGAAGCAAAAACCAAATAAGTGAGAAGCAGGAAATTCCACTCTCAGGAAAATCTACAATAGGCTCAAGGAGGACCCTGTATAAGCAAGCCAGTGTAAAAATAACGCAAACCAGGGTTGGGTTGGTTCCCTTAGTTTAGGCTATTTGGGACCTCCATGCAGAGTTTCAGTGAAAAAAATGAGTTTAGAGGGCTTAGACAGATCTCCCACAATCAACACTAGTTGAAAATCAGCTAAAGGAGAGAGTTGGGTTAATGGAGAAACACTCCTTTAGGAATTGCGCAGTTTCTGCTGGAAGTCACTGGAAATTAGTCATTAAACCCATATTATAGTATGGCAGCAAGAAATCAGATCCATAATGAAGTTCCCTTGTAGAAGCATTAAGTTTACATGAAGAAAGAGCAAGAATCCTTCAGAAATGATAGCTGAAACACATGGAAAAGTTGCAGAAAGAATTCACAGCATCCTACATGAGGAGCTTCAGCTACTGTAGGTTAAAAATCAGATCTATAACTGATAAATGGTTGAAACATCAGATCCATACCAGATCTAGAAACTACTCAGCCTTCTTAACAAGATCCCCTTGGGTTTTTATCAAAATAATGCATAACAAAGTGTAGATCTAGCTTTTAATACACTGAACTGCAGAAAAATTCAGAGATTTATGAAGATGGATTTCATTACATTACATATAAGATCTGAAAGTGAAATAAGAGTAAGATCCTCTTCTGGGTGGTCACAAGACACCCTCCCTAAGAGAAATCTCCTCTAAACAACTAGATCTTGCAGACTTAGTTCCCCCACTTGCTGCAACTCACAAGCAGCTGAAAAACCCTCAAAAGGACCAGCACTGCTATAGAGATGAAGCTTGGCCATAATGCTGGATAGTGGAGAGATGCATCACAATCCCCTCCAAAGAGCTACTCCATGGAAGGAGAGAGGATTCCTAAAAAGGAAATCCTCTTCCCTTAGGTTAAACAACCAAGAGACTTGAGTTGCTGCAACAACTGCTAAAATTCTTCAACAACCTTTTCTTATTGCCTCTCCTTCTTTTTATAACATGAGGGCTTGCCAAAACCCTAAACCACCTTCTTCAACTTATCCTCTTTCACACATGAGATCCTCTTCTAGAAGTATGTTGTGCTTGATGGATTAGCTTCCCTCCAATCTTCGCTGTAGGTGGGGCCAAGGTTGACCCATTCAAATAAGTTTCCCCTTTTCACATTTAGGGGTGTTTAATATAATAGCCCAGATTTATCCCCTTTCACATTGGGCATGTATTTATTATTAACTTAGGAGTTTAATAAACCTCCTTCACATAACTTTATTCATGAATAAATAAAACTGAAGTTAAAATGAAATGTTCCCATTAGCTGCAAAAATTGGGAACATTACATGCGGCAACAAAGGGATCAAGATGTGCACGAACTGACGAATCTGTTCCATACCCTGCACACAAAGTTGGGTATTAAATATTCAGAGATACATTTGGTGCTCAAGTACCGCAGTTGTCTACACAAAAAAATTCAGGAGGAAATGGAGTTCCTCGACATTACATCTCTTGGCACGGCATATCGCTATGCCGCCAAGATCGAGCAGAAATTTAAGCAGAAGAAGCGAGACTTTGGATTTGTGAATCTGAAAGGTGCTCCCAAATCGAAGAACAAGGGGCAAGGCCAAAGTGGTGCTACTCAGAACAACACCACAAATCAAAAGAAGGACACAGGGAAGTAGTCTGAATTTCATAACAGCCCCACTCATAGCACAAACGAGTGTCGAGCCAAACAGTCTTTGGTGGCTGAACTAAAGGCACCCGAATCAGATGCATTTTCTGATCCTGAGTTAGAACCAGACAAAGGCAATGACAAAGGGAAGCAGATCATTGATGCGGATCCCAATGCCATTGTTGCCACCACCAAGATCCAGAAGGAGGGTCCAGAGGATCCAGAGGAGGGGGAGCGCCTCTTCCAGTCGCAGATGTGGGTGAAGGGTTCTCCGCTGCAGTTTCTCGTCGATAGCGGAAGCCAAAAGAACCTCATTTCAGCAGACGTCGTGAGGCGGCTCGGCCTACCAACCATAGCACACCCGCAACCATATACCATCGGGTGGCTCCACCCAGGGAGAGATCTCCGCATCCGCCAGCAGTGCCGACTTCCATACAGTATCAAGCCATTCACGAATGAGGTATTGTGTGATGTTGCTCCTCTTGATGTAGCTGATGTATTATTGGGCCAACCATACTTGTGGAGGTGACATGTTGTGTATGAGTCTAGGCCTCGTGCTGTTATTATTACTTTGGGAAATAACTTGTACAGGATACCAGAGGTAGTACTTCCTCCTGTCATCTCTTTGACTACTGCAAAACAACACAGTAAGATTGTTTCCCAAACGAGGAAATTCATTTTCCTTACAAATCGCTCACAGGGAAATAAGAATATTGGGGCCACAACCTCGAAACAGGGCTCCCCTGTGCGGCTGCAGCAAATGGAAAAATTCATGGAGGAATACGAGGACATTTTCTCCTCACTCCCAGAGGTTCCTCTACACTGTCAGGACAAGCACTCCATTGATCTGACTCCCAACGCACCACCGCCTGATGTTGCCATACATCCTGCAACTACACATACAGAATCCAAACATGTACTGTCTGAGGCTGATAAAGAAACCAAATTTACTAAATGCATCCAAGATGTCTACCCATTACCCTACCCACAGTCCATGACATCTTCAAACAAATCTAATACCCAATTCAATCGAATTTAGAATTTGCTTCATCTCGTGGAGGATCTCAACGCAATGAGGAACATCGTTTCCTATGAGGGAGGAATGATCCAGGATATCGTGGCCACCTAAATCATTCCATTTGGACCCACACCATCAATTCTCATGTTTTCACATTCAAGCATCACTTACTATTTTTAGCATCTTTTGGGTCCCGCACTCACGGAGCCGTTTTGGGGCCTTAATGATCCAGGATATTGGTGGCCACCCACCTATTCCATTTGAACCCCCACCATCGCCTATCTGGCTTTAAGTTGCAAAGACACAACTTACTATTTTTAGAAGTTTTTCGAGTCCCGAAATTCTGAGGCCGCTTTGAGGCCCTAAACGATGTTTTTGGGAAACTGAGAGACCAACATGGGTCCATGGACTGATCTTGCTCACATCGAAAGTTGTACTCCTCGGATAGATATTTCTAATGAGCTATTGAGCGCGTCAAACGAAGCTCAGATGCCAAAGTTACATCCATGGGAAGTTGAAACACCAACTTACCCAAACAGGGGCCCATAGTTTTGATGCTTCATCTCCTAGAGTTAGGTTTTTGGACTTTTCAGCTTTTCCATTGTTTCTCAATAATAAATAGGCCCTCAAGCCTCATTGTAACACAGTTCTGATGTCTGTAGGTACCACATCTCTTCTCAGAGATCGCTACCGGCACCCTAGCTATTTTATTTCCATTATGTCTGTAAGCATATTTCGGTTATTTGATATTAATGAAATGACACATTATTTCTGCTACATCTCTATGTTTATGGTTATTTATGTATTCTCATGTGACTCTGTGATAACCATATCATTTGTTGAGAAACAATATGGACATCAAATTCTTAAGTTAATATTAGACAATGGTGGAGAATATGTTAACAACAAATTTATCAACTTCTGCGCTGAGCATGGCATTCAATTGCAACAGATTGTCCCATATACTCCACAAAAAAATTGTGTAGCTGAAAGGAAGAATCGCACCATAAAAGAAATGGCTAATTGTATTCTTCAATCTAAAGGACTTGGTCTCAATTTTTGGGCAGAAGCCATTAATTGTGAAAATTACATATTAAATCGCACTCCTACTAAGGTTTTCAAGAATATAACTCCAAAAGAAGCTTGGAGCTCAATCAAACTAGATGTAAGTCACTTTCATGTTTTTGGAAGTGATGCTTGGGCCCTTATTCAAGATGCAAAACATAAAGCCTTAGAACCTAAGACTAAAATTTTTATTTTTGTTGGATATTTTGAATATGTCAAAGGTTATGGACTTATTCAACCAAAACCAAACATATAATCATTAGAAGAGATGTAAATTTTGATGAAAAATATCAGCCTGCGAGCCTAGTTTGATGGGTGTGCCACCTTTGGCCTATGAGCCTGAATTCAACATATTTTCCACCTCTCTCTCTCTCTTCTATTTTTAATAGCATTCCTTCTAGTTCAGATGATGACAGTGAGGATGAAAATCCTCCTCCAGCTCATGAAATTGTTCCTTATAATCCACCACTTCCAAGATGGGTCCGCTCTACTCGGGATGTGGCAGGTTCTCTTGCAGGTGGCCCTGCTAATGGATGACGTCCATGTTCTCAGTTCAAAAGAGCCTCTTCCTTATTAGCTCAAGTTCCAAAAAAAATTGATCCAGAAACCTTTGAAGAAGCCTCTGGTCATCCAGATTGGGATGAAGCTATGAATGAAGAGTATCGTTCCTTATTGGCAAACAATACTTGGTACCTTGTTCCTCTTCCAAAAGGAAGAAAACTTGTCAAATGCAGATGGGTTTACAAAACAAAGTTTGGACCAGATGGAAAACTGGATAGACATAAATCTTGTCTTCTCACTAAAGGTTTTTCATAAGTTGAAGGCATTGACTATACTGAAACCTTCTCCCTTGTTGCCAAAATTAATTCTATCTTCCTTGTTATTTCCCTTGCTGCCTCCTTTAAATGGGAAGTCCATCAAATGGATGTTAAATCCGCCTTCTTACATGGAGATTTCCATGAAGAAATCTACATGGAACAACCCCCTGGCTTTGTCCAAAAAGACTCTAGCCTTGTTTTTCGCCTTAGGAAGTCTCTCTATGGTCTCAAACAAGCTCCTCGGGCTTGGTATTCCAAAATGGATAGATTTCTCTTAGATAATGGCTTTTGTAGTTGTCTTTCTGACAAAACTGTCTACACCAAGAAGGTGGGTAATTCCTTCACCATTCTTGTTCTTTATGTTGATGATCTTATCCTTACTGGTCGTGATCCAAACCATATAAAGCATGTGAATTTAGCCTCAAAAATAATTTTGAAATGACAAGATTTAGGACACTTTCATTATTTCCGGTCTTCAAGTCTTGCAATCCAAGGAAGGCATTACCCTCTTTCAGTCCAAGTATGCTTGTGATATTCTACACGACTTTCACATGGAAGACTGTATGCTTGCCCCTTCTCCCTTTCAGTCTGGAGTCAAGCTTTCAGTCAACTGTACTACCCCTGAAGTTGATGCTACCTTATACCGTCAACTTTTTGGTAACTTTTGTATCTAACCTATACTAGTCCTGACCTTTCCTTTGCCGTTGGTCTTGTTGCTCGGTTTATGCACCAACCTCAAGAAAGTCACTGGAAAGCAGCTAAAAGAATACTTCGATATATTCGAGGTACAGTTCAGTATGGGATTCATTACAGTGCAGGGGCATCTCCCTTGTTGATTGGTTTCACTGATTCTGATTGGGCTGATGACCCTGATGATTGGAAGTCCATTGCAGGATATGTGTTCACTCTTGGTTCAGGACCTATTACTTGGTCTTGTAAGAAAAAAAGTGCCATCTCCCTTTCTTCAACAGAAGCAGACTATCATGGTGCAGTTGAAGTCAGGAAGGAAGCCATGTCGCTTCGTCAGATCCTGTCTGAATTCGGTCTTCACAGCAGCATCCAACTACACTTTGGTGTGATAATCAAAGTGCCATTCAACTATGTAAAGATCTAGTTCAACATCAGCGTATGAAACACATTGAACTCCACATACACTTCATCGGAAAGCTCATTCATGATCGTGTTCTTGAAGTGCAGTATTGTCCGAACAATGATCAAGTAGCCGATATCTTTGCGAAGGCTCTCACAGAGGCGAAGTTTACCAAACTTCGATCCATGCTTGGAGTTCAGGAAAGTTGTCATTAAAGGGGGATAGGCTCTAATGCCTCCTTCCTTCTCCTATTGTGTCACTTTTGTAAATCCTTCAATCCTATCCCAATTTGTTCTTAAGGGGGGATGTTAGGATATTTCGACACATAGGAAATAGGCTCCTTTTGTGTCACCTTTGTAAATCCTTCAATCCTATCCCAAGTTGTTCTTAAGGGGGGATGTTAGGATATTCCGACACATACAAAATAGTTAAGAATAACTTAGTCTAGTGTAGAGTTAGGTAAAGTGCGTTTCTTTACCATGTACATTTGTAACTTATAATCCGACGGTCACGATTTGTAGTGATCTGGTGGTTATCTCTTACCTCAATATTAACGGCACTTGATCCGTGGCTTAACACCCGATTGGTCCATGATCTCTATTTAAAGAGCATGGAGGGTCATTTTTTCGGTAACCATTTATGAGAGAAACATATGTAACTTTTCTTTTATATTAATAAATTCCCTGAAGTGGCCGCGTTGGCTCAGGGTGTGGACTGTTTCCCTCTTTGAGGGTTTCAACCACGTGATTATAATAGTGTATTGATTTGTGATATGTTTGTGAGTAGTGACCTTTGGTTCTTGATCTACAAAACTTACCCTGTAAATTCCTACAGAAGAGTGAGGAACAATCTCACCTATAATTTCCAGTCCCCATTGTTCAAAAGGTTGTTCAATGTTGATCGGCTGAAAATGTAAGGCTGGTCTTTTTTGTCTTCCTGTAGTAGTCTGACATGTCTTGCATTTCCTTACATATGCATGGGTATCTTTGAAAAAAGTTGGCCAATAGTACCCGACATGGAGGATTTTATGTGCAATAGAATCTCCTTTGAAGTGTCCACCAGCTGGTCCATCGTGGAGTTTCTGCAAAACCTTTTGTGCTTGAGACTTTTCCAGGCATCTTAATAATACAATCATCTTTTTTTCTGAATAACACATCATTAATGATTTCATATCGACTGGATTTTAACCTTAAAGATTTTTTTTTTTTGTAATTAAGTTGGGGGGGGGGAGCATACCAATTTTTAAAGTAAAATATAAGATCAGCATATTGGGATTCAAAACCAATCAGGCTTACCTCAAAAATGTGTACAGTATTACCTGAATCCTCATCAATTTGTATGTTGGAAAGCTCGAACCAAAAATCTACAAAAACCTTGTCCTCTAACAATTTTAGCTCGTTTAATATCAATATCATAGTCCTGCAAAAATGTGACCCAATTTTCCCTTTTTTCTCCTAGTTCCTTTTGGAAAAGCAACTGTCTCACTGCTGGAAATGGGACTATTACTTTAGTGTGCATTTTTAGAAGACAAGGCCTGAAGTGCTTTATGGATTTAAAAACAAAAAAATCTTGTTTCTCCACATCAAAGTAATTCAGTTCATCACCTTGAAAATTTTAACTAAAGAATGAGATGGGTGCCTCAATTTTTTGATCATTAAGTTGTGTTAAAACAACAACATATGATGTTTCAGAAGTGAAAGTATATAAAATAAAATGACCAGAGAAATTTGGGGTAGTTAAAGAGGAGCATTTATAATGGTTTGTTTGATTGAATCAAAAGCTTATTTTTTATTGTGGCTTCACTTAACGACTGAAATTTTCTTGATCATAGCTTGAAATGGAAGAACAATTTGGGAAAAGTGAGAAACAAATCTCTTGAAAAAATTTATTTGTCCTAGAAAGGATTGCATGGATTTCTTGTTATGGGGTATAGAAATTTCAAAGATTGTCTTAATCCTTTCAGGGTTAATGCAAATGTCTTCTTTGGATACAATGAATCCTAAAAGTTTTCCTTCACTAAGAGAAAAATAAGACTTTTTTGGATTTAATGAAATCCCATATTTTTGGAAACATTCAAAGATCTTCTGTAGGTCATGGAAATGGCTGCTTCTTTTCTTGGAGTACATTGTTATATCATCCAATTAAACAATAATTGTCTTATTTATCAAACCTATAAAAGTTATGTCCATAGCTCTTTGGAAGGTTTCTCCTGCATTTATTAGACTAAAAGGAATTTTTTGATAAGCGTAAGTCCCCCATTTTGTTTGGAACGCTGGTGGGGGGGAGAGCAATGGCAGTTTTGCGATGTGATATTCATATCACGATCACAATATCAGCAGGAATGAATGGCAGAAATAAGATGGTGCTTGGTGGAAGTGCGATGTGATATATTGCATAGAGAGTTTGAAAGCAAGTGCAGTCAATGGTTGTGAAAAGAATTGTGATTTGTGATTATGCGATGGATAATGTGGCAATGAATAGGTCCTGAAAATGGATTTTTATGAAATATAACTCGTCGGAAGCCTTTTCATCTGTTATCTCTTTTTCCTCTTTTGAAAGTCTTTGTGCGCTTTATGCCTTTGGCGATATCACATCACAATTTTTAGATGGAGCACTTTACGTCTACCCATTGCATTTGTGATTTACGATGAGGGTTTTATATGAATTTTTCGCTTAAGAATTTTGCGAATAAGATACGACTTTAATTTTTCAAATACATATTCGTATCTTATAAGTCACACAGTGTTTTATTGTCTTAATCTAAAAAGTTTAAAAGGGTCCCCATTATTTTCTAAGACATCTATTCGATAATAATGGGGGGTTTTTAAATGGCACAAGTGAAAACCACTTTTTTTAGTGCAAAACTTGAGGAAAGGTTTGCACCTCGAGAGATTTGATCACACTTGGCGCTTGATAGATCCAAAGTTAAGGTGGATTTAAGTTGGTTTCGGTCATGTGCGTCCAAGAAAAATCTATCGAAGATATGATTAATTTTATTGATGATATGTAAATATATCTAATATTAATATAATCATTTTAAATATGCTAAGTATGTTTGAGATTAACCTGGTCATTTTAATTTTAAATTTTCTTAGTTACCTCAGTTTGGTGAGATGATAAATATTGTTTATAACTTTAATGATGAAAATGATGAAATAAAAATTTTGAATGCAAAGTGACAATAATAGTGTTGAATGATAGAAAATGTGAAGAATAATAATGTAGTCAATTATAAATAATCTTCATTGTGATCAATCTCAAACTATTTTCTTCTACTATTCTTATTGTCACCCTTGTTAGTTTTGTCATCTTTTCATATTGATTATATGAAAAGAACAGTTGAAATATTAAACCATTTAAATCTTTAGATCAAGATGTTGTAGTAAACATCATACCTTGTCTCGCTTTCTCTCTAATATTAATAGGTTGAATTACTATAACACAAAAATCAATGTACATTCTCAATAATTTTTTATTCCTACACTAAAATAAATGCACATTGTTAATCCAATCACTTTAAAATTGATGTACCATCATACATCCAATTACTTCAAATCAGAAATCAACATCTACACTGAAATCAATGCATCTAATGCAAAAAATAAAATAAGATTAGAAAACAACTTTTACACTGAAAACAATGCATCTAATGCAAGTAATAAAAAATCATTAGAAATCAACATCTACAGTCAAATCAATACATCTAGTACAAGTAAGAAAATTGGATTATAAACCAACATCTACACTGAAATCAACACATTTAGTGCAAGCAATCAGATGGGATTAGAAATCACCATCTACACTGAAATCAATGCATTTAGTGCAAGAAATCAAATAGGATTAAAAATCATCTACATTAAAATCAATGCATCTAGCGTAAGAAATAAAGTAAGATTATAAAAAAAATTTACACTGAAATCAATGCATGTAATGCAAGAAATCAAATAGGATTAGAAATCCACATCTACACTCAAATCAATGAATCTGGTGCAAGCAAGCAAATAGGATTAGAAACCAACGTCTACGCTGAAATCAATGCATTTAGTGCAAGCAATAAGATATTATTGGAAATCATGACTTGCACTGAAATCAATGCATTTAGTGCAAGCAATCAAATAGGAAGTGCAAGCAATCAAATATAATTAGAAATCAACATCTACATTGAAATCAATGCATCTAGTGCAAGCAATCAAATAGGATTAGAAATCACCATCTACACTGGAATCAATGAATTTAGTGCAAGCAATCGAATAGGATTAGAAGTCATCTACATTGAAATCAATGCATCTAGTGCAAGGAATCAAATATCATGAGAAATCAATATCTACACTAAAATCAATGCATCTAGTGCAAGCAATTAAATAGGATTAGAAATCACCATCTACGCTGAAATAAATGCATCCAATGCAAGAAATATTCTTCCCTCGCTCCCCCCTCCATCTATATCTATATCTCCCCTATCTCTCCTTTGTCTCTCTATCTCATCCCCCCAAACAAACACGCTCTCTCACTCCATATCTATCAATCTCTATGTCCTCCCCATCACTCTCTCCATCTCTCTCTTCTTCCCTCTCTTCACCCTCCATCTATACATATATCTTCCCCTTCTCTCCCTCTCCCCCGCTTCTATGGGTATTTCCTCCTGTTTTCCTCTCTCCCTCTCTCTCCATCTTCCTTATCACTCCCTCTCTCTCTCTATGTATTTCTTCATATCTGCCTCTCTCTTTGATAAAATTTGGATCAAGGACCTAAGTGATAGGTCAATTTTAAAAGTGTTCGAAAATGTGTCGAACCCGAGTGACCAAATAGATCTCGTATTCTTGATTCTGGTGTTGCGAACGGTTCAAAAAACCGACACCGTATGAAGACGCTATCGCAATTTGAAAAGTCCAGTAAACTGCAATTTTTGGCCTTTGACCAAGTTTGACTAGGTTTTGGAAAAATCAAAAAAAGAATATTCTTGGAATATTCTTCAAAATATTCCCTAGATTCCTTAAGGGCCAGTGAGATCATGGCAAGTGGCAGATGTTCATTGGACAAGGTGTTGTATGTTGGAATTTTGGGCGAATCATATGCCGCAACATGGCAGGCCCGGAGGCCGTCACGTGGCCCAGGAATGGTGTAATAAAATTATGGTCAGACTCCACCAGAGTCGACCCCAAGACCTCCTGCACAGCATGTGGGGTTCTTACTGCCTCTCCTATGGTTATTTCTTAACCATAATGTTTTTGTGTTATATTTAACATTGGCATAAAGATGTGTTGGGGGAGCGAAGGGGCTAGCCCCTCCCCATACGTCCTTAGCCCGTGAACCAAGGGCCAAGACCTCTAACGGTTCATCCTACTCACAAGCTTACGATTATGTTTGTGTGTTCACATGGTTAAATTCCAAGGTTTACGCCGACAGTTTCGTGAACCTGTTTGCAAACACCAGTTCATTCAAAACTATCCCATGGTTTATGTTCATGGGTTCCGCCAAATGTCAACGGTCACCGCGGAGGGGTTTGGGACATGTGCCCAACCAACATACCCATAACATTTAATATAACAGTTAAATTCAGCGGAGCTTTTGGAATGCCCTAAAATTTACAGATTTGGACAAATTTAGTGGGGTTAACTGTTGCTCCTCCACAATTGGTGGAGCTGATTTAGGTGTCACTGGATAAAAATTGAATAGGCTCTATCTTGAGCTAGATTCAACCATTCTGGGAGTGAGAATAGTCAATTTCGACTATCTAAGACATTCCAGACTCATTGGTGAGGGATGTAGAGCCATCAGAGGAATTTTGAGCAGGTTTTTTCTTTAGAGAAGTTCTAGAGGCCACCAAGGCCATTGGGGTCAGCAGCAGAAAGAGTCCTAGCCAGGGCAACTAGATGCCTTACTCAAAGATCCAATAGTCAAATTTGGATGATTCAAACATTATGGAACTAATGGTGTGGTTTTCAGAGCCTGTAGAGGACCTTTTAAAGCCTAGTTGCTTTAGATAAGTTCCGAGGGCCACTAGGGCCATTAGGTGCTAGCAGGAGAATAAGGCCTATATAGAGCAACCAATATCCATTCTCAGCAAACCAATAGTCATTTCTGACTATTTTTATACTTTAGAATCCATTTATGGAGTTTACAGAAGATTTTGAGGACTTATGAAAGTCAATATGCTTCAAAGAATTTTTTAGTGACCCTAGAGCCAAGGTGTGCCCCCAAGTGTTGGAGGCGTAAACGGAGCAGCCAGAGGCCAATTTATGCAAATGAATAGTCTATTCTAACTATTTAAAACATTATGAATCCAATGAAACAATTTTCAAATCCATTTGGAGACTTTTGAAGGTCTATATGCCTCAGGGAAGTTTTTGGCAGTCTAGGGCCATCAGTGGATGGAGGCCTGTATTGGGAAGCCAATGCTCATTTTGAGCAAATGATTAGTCTATTTTGGAGGTATGATGTATGATGGAGAAAATAGGTGAGGTTTCAGAGACAGAAAATGATTTCTTAAAGGGTTAGTGCCACAATGAAGCTCAGGGAAGCTTAAGGCACTGACAATAGAAATCAAATCCAAGGGGACCTAGATCTTTCTTCAGAGTGATGACAGCCATGACAGGGGTATGATGATATTATAAACCCAATAGTACAGCCCAAATAACCATTGGAGTTGATTTTTAACTTGTAAAAGATAATTTTCATCATAATCCCAAAGAGCGAAGTTAGTTGACAAGAGCTCAAGGAGACGTAACCCATGATATTCAAGTGAAATCCTATATTAAATTTGTTGTTATGTGTTGATGCTTATTTTCTACATTATATTGTTTTTGCACATGCTTAATATAAGAAAAAACAAATGTTCTTAAAGAACTTCAACAGTTAAAAAACATACACCTGTTTTCAAGTATAAAATTTCGCACATTCATGTATAAGCACGATCATTTATTTGTTTAACTGAGTGGGATTTTCTTGCACAAAATCATTTCAAGTTATCCACCCATTTTCAAATGAGGTTGGTATCGAAGCACTAGGTTTCTTGATTGACAGAGATTAAGTTGCTTGCTTGACAGAGCACTAGGTTGCTTGTTTGACTTCAAAGGTGTTTAACATTGCAAAGAGTATTATTGTTTGCAAATTGACTGATGCTTACAAGTTTGAGTTTTCTAGAGGTAAAAGGAAGGCTATTGTTAGCTAATTCTAGAAGAGGATAAGAAGGAAGAAGGCTGAAGGAATTCTCCCTACCCAAAGGACCTCAAGGCAACCCTTGAAGCACAAGTGGGTGTTTGCAAAAGGCTGCTTGAAGAAGAGCTTGACTCTGCAGCCATTTTGTTCATAAGCTTTGAAAATTTCTTTTGAAAGCTTTGTGAATTTTTTGTTGAAGATATTTTGTTCATTTACATAATGATGACAACTTCATCAAGTGATGTTTCAAAATCCTCCTCTTTCAAGAGATTCTTTGATGAAGACATCAAGTGAGACTTCTGCATCCATAAGGACAGGGGGCAAATTCTGTTTGAAGATAGAAAGGAAAGCACTAGACTTAGTGAGAAATTGGTTGCTATGAAGCAACAGAAGTAAGGATTTCTTCAAATAATGCATGAGATGGAGATGCAGCTCCATCAAGCCCAAGAGACCTAAACCAAGAACATGCTTGAAGCAGAGGTAAATCACTCCAATTTGTCTTCAAATTCCTCGTCCGATAGATGTGTAGGTTCATTTGAAAATCACACTAGAGGTATAGGGTCCAAGTTGATGTTAAAAATGGGCTATGAAGGCAAGGGTTTAGGAAAACATGCACAAGGCATGATTGATCCTATTTTGGTTGAGGAACATTAGGGGAATTTTGAGGTCTAAAATGGGCCTCCTAAGAAAAATGTACAACCAAAATAAACTTTATAAGAACCAATAGGATTCAAGATGACGATGTCAACCATGGGGGATGATTCACGATTTTTTAAGTAAAAGGGTAAAAAGATTAAATAATAATAAAATAATAAAAACTACTTTTTCAACTTATCTCCCAAAGTTTTTACTCAAATTTCGAGCGAGAGTACTCGTTGGATGTAAAATTTAATTCATTATCAAAGGAGTACACATTTTGCATACTTTTGATGGACCCTTCTACACGAAAAATGAGAAATACATGAAAAAAAGTGATTGCAATCACGTTTTTCATGTATTTCTCATTTTTCGTGGAGCAGGATTTATCGAAAGTATGCAACATGGGTACTCCTTGGATGAGGAATTAAATTTTGCATCCAACGAGTAATTCTACTCGAAATTGGAGTAAAAACTTTGGGAGATAAGTTGAAAATACGAGTTGAAAAAGTAGTTTTTTCTTTTTTTCCCTCTAAAATTTGATGATGTAATCAAATATTATTTTATTATTTCCACTATTATTTTATAATTTCCTTAGGAGGGCCATTTTAGACCTCAAAATTCCCCTAATGAGACCTAAGAAATTTGGTCTTGGTTCTGTTCAATCTAATGACAAAAACTCTACAGCCATGAAGACATCTGAGACAACTTCAAGAAGAAATTTTTTTCCAAGTTCTAAACCACAAACATGTCAAGTTTGTTTTCAAGTTGATTGCAATTGTTTAAAGCCTATATTGCAGCAAGATGTTAATATACATGCATCTTATGGGGAGCATGAGAGTTCCGACAACTATCAAGACATAAACACTAATGTTAGTCTTCAAAAGAAAGCTGGAGCCTCTACAAGTGTGCCTCCTCATGAAGGCAAAAAAATGGACATGCAAAGCAGCAATCGAGGTATAATTCTTCCCATAGTCAAGTTGATTATGTTTATGATAAGCATGGCAAATCTGCATGCAAGAATGGAAGAAAGAGTTGTTGTGTATATTGCGGTATGTTTAACCATGATGTTTCAAGATTCTAGAAGAGATAGAAGGCATATAGGAAACAATTGAAGCAAAGGAAACTTGCAAATAAGGTGCAAAAGACTTCCACACATTGCCAGAAGAAGGGACATGTTGTTGCCCAATGTTGGACATTGCATCCAACTAATCATCCCAACCAATTGCAGCAAGAGGATAGAAATACTAGCGAAATTGGAACCAAAGATTCCATCATTGATGTGAGAACAGATGCTTCACATGAAGAATATTTTCAAAAGCAAAAATTGCCATGGAAGTGGCTTGGTAAGAAGTGGTTTGACTTCTTAAGTCAGTAAGACATACATTTATTTGTACATATGAAAATTTCAGTTATGTATGCATGTTTTTTGTTGTAATGTCACGTTTGTTTGAGCCGTCTTGGATCGATTATCAAGGACGTGATGTTCAACAACCTTCTATAAATTTCTCGCCAGAAATTTCTGGGTGAGTTCAAGGAAGACAATTCTTGACAGGAGGACAAGAGCATCTAAGCAGGGAAAACGTTGACTACCTTTGAGTTGGGCTCAAAATCAATAAGCCATGTAAAGAAAAGTGTATGGAGGCTCGAAAAGTGGGGGTGTTTGATCCGGATTTATGCAGGAACGCAACAGAATAAACATATAACCATAAATACAGAGATGCAGTGGAAATAACACTTCATTTCATTAATATCAAAGAACTGAAATTTGCTTACAGACAGAATGGAAATAAAACTAGCTAGGCACCGGTAGCTATCTCTCGAGAAGAGATTTCCTGCCATGTGCCCTCGAACCCGAGCCACACGAGGCTCGAGGGCCTATTTATCATTTAGAAACAATGGGAAATCCTAAACAGCCAAAACCCTAACCCTAGGAGATGAAGCGCCAAACTATGGGCCCTGTTTGGGTAAATTGGTGTTTCAACTTCCCAGGGGCGTAACTTTGGCATACGATCTCCGTTTGACGCGTACCATACCTCGTTAGAAAGATCTATCCGAGGACTACAAATTTGGAACGAGCAACATCGGTCCATGGACCCATGTTGCTCTCCGTTTTCCCCAAAAACGTCGTTTAGGGCCTCAAAACGGCTCCGGAAGTTTAGGACCCGAAAAACTGCTAAAAATAGTAAACTGTGCCGAAACTGAAAAACTGAAATAGACAATGGTGGAGCCCCAAGTGGAATAGGCCGGTGACCACCAATATCCACCTGGATCATTCCTCCCCCCTTAGGAAGCAATGGTCCCCATTGCGTTAAGTTCCTCCATGAGATGAGGAAATTTCTGCTGAACTTGGTCCCCGGTGAACCACTTTCCTTGGTGCAGGAGTTGGCCAGCTTTGACAACCCGATATAGTTGGATCTTCTGCTGGCGAGTGTTCTTGATTTGCATGTACATGATGCAATCTGTGGTGGCCTGTTCCATGCAGTCTGGATTTAACTCAGTTGGTGTGAGTTGTTCTGCAATGTCCGAGGTGTCCAGTAGAGGTGGGAAGTAAGGACGAAGGCGATCCACATTGAAGACTGGGTGCAGATCAAGGAATGGTGGAATACTGAGCTCGAAGGCATTGTTCCCTACAGCCTTGGTGATGGTGTACGGCCCGTATCGGAGCGGGCGAAGCTTGCGGTGGGGTCCAGTGAGGCGCTCCTTCTGCAAATGTAGCCATACTTTGTCGCCCACCTGGAAGTTGTGTGGCACCCGGTGTTGATCATGGCGTTTCTTGTACTTGGCATTGGCTCTGTCCAATATATCATGAACCTATTGGCGGATGTGTTGAATGCGCTCGATGAAGCTACTTGCTTTGTCAACTTCAGACTGGACATGGGCTGAATTGGCCTGAGCAGCTGCAAATGGCATGGCCACGTCAATGGGACATAGTGGCTGGAATCCCAAGCCCACCTGAAAGGGGCTATGGCCGATTGAACTATGGAGAGCCCGATTATAACTATGTTGTACATAGGGGAGGCTCTCGTCCCATGTGCGTGGATGCTTTGAATTGTACATGCACATAATGTGTACAATCATTCTGTTGACGACCTCTGTCTGGCCATCTGTTTGGGGATGGAAAGCTGTGGACTTGGTGAGCTTGGTATCCAACATCGACCAGAGGCTGGACCAAAATGTGCTGAGGAACCTGCTATCCCGATTTGATATGATAGACTGTGGGATCCCAAAGTGCACCCACACTCGTTCAAAGAAGAGTTTAGCAGTGGCTTCTACTGTGATATTCTTCTTGCAAGCCGCCATAATGGCCATCTTCGAGAATCTGTCGACGACCACAAAAACACAGTCATTTCCATGCTTAGTAGAAGGCAGGCCCGACATGTAATCCATGGAGATGGATTCCCAAGGTCGACTAGGGGTAGGTAGAGGAGTATATAGGCCTTGCTTCTTGATGGTCGGTTTGGCAATGGCACAAGCAGTGTAGGATCTGATGTGCTTCTCGACATCCTTTCGAAGGTTCGACCAATAGAAATACTTCTGCAGGATTGCTACTATTTTCTCGACCCCGAAATGCCTAGCGACTCGACTGTAGTGTGCTTCCCATATCATCTTTGCATGCTCACTTGAAGGAACACAAAGGTGTCCCATGTGACATAAAAGTGCATCTTGGAGGTGAAAATTTGGAACTTGCGTACCCCCCAAGAGTGCCTTGTAAGTTTGGCCGAATTCTGGGTCACTCTCATAAAGAAGCGGCCAATCAGAAGTCTCGTGCCCACAAGAGTTGAGCACAGTGGTGAGCGCCACGATCGGTGGTCGGCTGAGGCAGTCTGCAACATGATTGGTGCTACCCTTCTTATACTTGATGTTCAAATGAAACTGTTGCAGATATGTAGACCACTTCTGATGGCGATCATTCTGCAACTTCCCTTGTGTCCGTATGAACTGCAGGGGCCTGTGGTCTGTGTGGATGATTGTTTCCTTCCCCAAAATGTAATGCTTCCATTGTCGACAAGCTTGCACAATGGAGTACATTTATTTGTCATATGTGGGGTACTTGCGAACTGTGTCAGACAATGTCTCACTGTGAAATGCCATTGGATGTCCCTGTTGAGTAAGAACTGCCCCAATAGCATAGTCAGAGGCATCTGTCTCGATCTCAAATGGCTGTTGCAAGTCTGGTAAAGTGAGCACTGGGGCAAAACAGAGGCGGTTTTTCAGTTCTGTGAACGCCTTCTGTTGAGGTTCCGACCAAAAAAAATTTGCTCTTGCTCCTCCCTTGGTGACTTGACTCAAGGGCCAAGTGATATGAGAGAATCCCAACACGAACCTCCGATAGAAATTAGCAAGACCCAGAAAGCTGCGAAGCTCTGTTATAGTGGTTGGGGCTGGCCAATCCCGAATGACTTGGATCTTGGCCGGATCCACATGCACCCCCCTTTCATCAATAATGTATCCTAGATATTGAACCTGGGTCATGCCAAAAGTGCACTTCTCCAAATTGGCACACAACTTGTGTTGCCGCAGTGTTTGGAGGACTTGTCGGATGTGGTGAAGGTGCTCTTCCCAAGTCCAGATGAAGATCAAAATGTCATCCAAGTACACCACTACAAATGAGTTGGTGAATGGCCGCAAGATGTCATCCATCATCCTCATGAAGGTGGCGGGAGCATTCGTCAACCCGAAAGGCATGACCAGCCATTCGAAAAGGCCTTCCTTGGCTTTGAAGGCAGTCTTCCACACATCTGAGGGTTCAATTGGTACCTGGTGATACCCAGACTCCAGGTCGATCTTGCTGAAATATTTTGCACCTTTGAGTTGGTCCAGAAGGTCATCAATCCGTGGGATTGGGTACCTATTCCGGACAGTGATCTTGTTCAGTGCTCGATAGTCAATACAAAGTCTCCACGTCCCATCCTTCTTCTGTACCAACACGATCGGGCTCCCACAGGGCGATGAACTTGGTCTGATGTGACCTTTCTGCAACAGCTCCTGAATCTGCCTCTTGATTTCATCATTCTCCAGAACAGAGCGCCGATAGATCGGTCCATTAGGCAGCGGCGCACCGGGGGTCAGATCAATCGGGTGCTTGACCTGACAGTGCAGAGGAACCCCTGTGGGTGAGGTGAATATGTCCCCGTACTCCTCCACAACCTTATCCATTTGTTGTTGTTGTGCAGAGGAGCCCTGTCTGGAGGTCGTGGCCACAGTCTTCTTCTTGCCCTGAGAGCGGGTCATCAGGAAAATGAATTTCCTGGTTTGGGAAATGAGCTTACTGCACTGTTTTGCAGTAACCAAAGAGATAGTGGCAGGAGGTGTTACCTCTGGTATCCTGTACAACTTATTTCCCAAAGTTACAATAACAGCACGAGGTCGAGACTCATACACAGCATGACGCTTCCATAAGTATGGTTGTCCTAATAATACATCAGAAACATCAATAGGAGCAACTTCACATAATACCTCATCCGTGAAGGGCTTGATGTTATAGGGAAGGCAACACTGCCGGCTGACGCGGAGATCTCGTCCTTGGTGAAGCCACCCGATGGTGTATGGATGTGGGTGAGCTGTGGTCGGCAAGCCCAACCGCTTCACGGCGTCTGCTGAAATGAGGCTCTTTTGGCTCCCATTGTCAACAATGAACTATACCGGGGAGCCCTTTACCCACATCTGGGAGTGGAAGAGACGTTCCTCCTCCTCTGGATCTTTCGGTTCCTCCTTTTGGATCTTTGTAGTGGCAACAGTGGCATTGGGCTTCGCATCAATAATCTGTTTCCCTTTTTCATTCGCCTTTTCAGGTTCTGATTCGGAGTCAGAGCATGCATCTGACTCAAAAGCCCTCATCTCGGCCACTAGCAACTGCTTCGCCCGACACTCACTTGTGTTGTGAGTGGAGCTCTTATGGAACTCACACCACTTTCCCGTGTCCTTCTTTGGCTTTGCGGTGCTATTCTTTTCTTGTGGCTTCGATGAGTTGTCTTTAGCCGCCATGCCTTGGCTCTGTCCTTTGTTCTGCGGTTTGGAAGCACCTTTCCCTTGCTTTTGATTCGCAGATCCAAAGTCTCGTTTCTTCTGCTTGAATTTCTGCTCAATCTTGGCAGCATACCGGTATGCTATACCAAGCGAGGAGATGTCGAGGAACTCCATTTCCTCCTGAATGTATCTGTGCAGACAGCTGCGATACTTTAGCACCAGATGTTTCTCTGAATTTTTGATACCCAACTTTGTGCGCAGAGTATGGAACAGATTCGTTAGCTCATGCACATCTTGATCCCTTTGTTGTCGCAGCGTGGTCCATTGTATGTACTTGTCCTCATAGCTCCCCACGGGATAGTACTGTTCCTTGACGGCATCTCGGAAAGAATTCCAAGTTGGTATGGCCGAGAACAGAGAGGGTTCTGTCTGGTCCTTGTTCTCACAGTAGGTTTCCCACCAGTCCTTAACATGGGGGGTAGCTTTGAGGAGTGCAAAATAATCTTCTCCCGGTCTGAAAAGTCATGAACCGAGAAATATCCTTCTAACAGATTCAACCATCTATCTACGGCATCTGCGTCTATTTGACCCTCAAATATGGGAATGTCAAAATTTACTTGTACCTTAAAAGGAGTCGCGCTTCCAGAGTGGCTGCTGGATGCAGATGCGCCGCCGGTGGGTAGCCGTTGAAGGATCTGAGCAAAGTTATCCATCATCACGTTCCTTTGTCTTTCGAGGGCCTCCTCGAGCAATATTTTGATAGGATCTCCTGCTCCCTCATCTTTCTTTTCGTCCCCCATGGGCGTTCGTCGAGGTTTGCGAGGTTGATCTTGCAAAGGTTCCACCAGATCAAGCCCTAGCTCCTTATACCCCGACCTCGTTGGGGACATGCAAAGAAGGATCGAGAAAAAGCAGACCGCTCTGATACCACTGATCCGGATTTATGCAGGAACACAATAGAATAAACATATAACCATAAATACAGAGATGCAGCGGAAATAACACTTCATTTCATTAATATCAAAGAACTGAAATTTGCTTACAGACAGAATGGAAATAAAACTAGCTAGGCGCTGGTAGCTATCTCTGAGAAGAGATGTGGCGGCTACAGGCCTCTGAACTGAGTTACAATGAGGCTCGAGGGCCTATTTATTATTTAGAAACAATGGGAAATCCTAAACAGCCAAAACCCTAACCCTGGGAGATGAAGCGCCAAAACTATGGGCCCCGTTTGGGTAAATTGGTGTTTCAACTTCCCAGGGGCGTAACTTTGGCATACGATCTTCGTTTGACGCGTACCATACCTCGTTAGAAAGATCTATCCGAGGACTACAAATTTGGAATGAGCAACATCGGTCTATGGACCCATGTTGCTCTCCGTTTTCCCAAAAAACGTCGTTTAGGGCCTCAAAACGGCTCCGAAAGTTTAGGACCCGAAAAACTGCTAAAAATAGTAAACTGTGCCGAAACTAAAAAACGGAAATAGACAATGGTGGAGCCCCAAGTGGAATAGGCGGGTGACCACCAATATCCACCTGGATCAGTGTTGTAATCTCATCTACTGAATAGATCAGGTAATCAGCCTTTTGGGGTCCAAAAGATTCCCAATGGGGAGGTGTGATCAGATTTTGATCAAGGACCTAAGTGATAGCTCAATTTTCAAAGTGTTTGAAAGTGTGTCAAACTTGAGCAAATGGATAGATCTTGTCTTCCTGATTCTGGCACCATGAACGGTTCGAAAAACCGACACGATGTGAAGAAGTTATTGCAATTTGAAAAGTCTAGTAAACTGCAATTTTTGGCTTTTTACCATGTTTGATTGGATTTTGGAAAAAAAAAAGAATATTCCAAGGAATATTCCCAAAATATTCCTTAAGGGCCAGTCATATCATGCCAAGTGGTGGATGTTCATTGGACAAGGGGTTGTACATTGGAATTTTGGGCCAATCATAGGCCGCCACGTGGCCCAGGAATGGTGTAATAAAATTTTGGTCGAACTCCATCGGAGTTGACCCCGAGACCTCCTGCACATCACATGAAGTTCTTACCGCCTCTCCTATGGTTAGTTCTTAACCATAATTTTTTGTGTTATATTTAACATTGGCGTAAAGATGAGTTGGGGGAGTAGAGGGGCCAGACCCTTGGGCCATCCCCTCCCCATACGTCCTTAGCCCATGAACCAAGGGCCAAGACCTCTAACGGTTCAACCTACCAGCAAGCTTATGGTTATGGTTGTGTTTTCACATGGTTAAATTCCAAGGTTTACGCCGACGGTTTCGTGAACCTGTTTGCAAACTCCAGTTCATTCAAAACTATCCCATGGTTTATGTTCATGGGTTCCGCCAAACGTTAGTGGTCACCACGGAGGGGTTTGGGACATGTGCCCAACCAGCATTCCCATAACATTTAATATAACAGTTAAATTCGGTGGAGATTTTGGATCACCCTAACATTTTTGGATTTGGCCAAACTTAGTGGGGTTAACTGTAGTTCCTCCACAAGTGGTGGAGTTGATTTAGGTGTCACTGGACAAAAATTGAATAGGCTTTATCTTAAGCTAGATTCGACCATTCTGGGAGTGTGAATAGTCAATTTCAACTATATCAGACATTCCAGACTCAATGGTGAGGGTTTCAAAGCCATAAAAGGACTTTTGAGTAGTTTTTTTTCTTCATAGAAGTTCTAGAGGACACTAGGGCCATTTGGGGTTAGCAGCAGAAAGAGGCATAGCCAGGGTAGCTAGGGGCCTTACTCAGAGATCCAATAGTCAAATTTGGATGTTTCAGACATTATGGAACTAATGGTGTGGTTTTTAGAGCATGTAGAGGAATTTTTAAAGCCGAGTTTCTTCAGAGAAGTTCTAGGGGCCACCATGGTCATCAGGTGCCAGTAGGAAGCCAGTGCAAATGAAAATGAATAGTCTATTCTGACTATTCATTTTGAAGCCAATTTATACAGGCCAATTTATGAAAATGAATAGTCTATTCTGACTATTTAAGACAATATGAATCAAATGAAAGGATTTTTAGAGCCATTTGGAGAATTATGAAGGTCAAGATGCCTCAAGGAAGTTTCGAGCAGCATAGGGCCATCAGTGGATGGAGGCCTGTATTGGGAAGCCAGTGCTCATTTTGAGAAAATGATTAATATATTTTGGAGGTATGATGTATGATGGAGATATTAGGTGAGGTTTCAGGGACAGAAAAATATTTCTTAAAGGGTTAGTGCCATAGTGAAGCTCAGGGAAGCTTAAGGCACCGACAACAGAAATCAAGTCTAAGGGGACCTAGATCTTTCTTCATAGTGATAACAGCCATGAGAGGGGTACGATGATATTCTAAACCCAATGGTACAACCCAAATAAACATTGGAGTTGATTTTGTAACTTGTAAAAGATAATTTTCATCATAATCCCAAAGAGCCAAGTCAATTGACAAGAGCTCAAGGAGACGTAACCCATGATATTCGGGCGAACTCCTATAGTAAATTTTTTGTTATGTGTTGATGCTTATTTGCTGCATTATATTTTTTTTTCACATGCTTAATATCAACAAAAAAAATGTTCTTAAATCACTTAAACAGTTAAAAAACATACACATGTTTTCAAGTATAAAATTCTACACAGTCATGTTTAAGCACGATCATTTATTTTTTAAATTGAGTGGGAGGTGATTGCGCAAAATAATTTCAAGTTATCCACCCATTTTAAGATCACTCTCCCCTCCAAATCCATCTCTCTTTCCCTCCCTCTCTCCTTCTCACGCCGCTCCCCACCTTCTTCGTTTCTATCTCACCCCCAAACATACACACACTCTCTCTCCATCCCACCCTTATCACTGCCTCTCTCTCTATATATCTCCTTATTTGTATCTTGATCTCACCCCTAAACATACACACTCTCTCTCCATCTCTCCCTTGTCACTCCCTCTCTCTCTCCACTTCTCACTCTCTCTGTCTTTCTTATTCCCTCCCTCTCTTCCCCTCCAACTCTATCTCTCTATCCCTCCCTCTCATCTTCCCTCTCTTCAACTTCCATATATATATATATATATATATATATATATATATATATATATATATATATATATATATCTTCCCCTTCTCTCCCTCTCCTCCGCTTCTATCACCCTTTATTCCTATTATCCTCTCTCCCTCTCTCTCCATCTTCCTTATCACTCCTTCTCTCTCTCCATGTCTTTCTTCTTATCTCCCTCTCTCTCCCCCTCCAACTCCATTTTTCTTTCCCTCCCTCTCTCCACTCTCTCACATCCTCTTGCTTCCTTCCTCTCTATCGCTTTCTCTCCCACCTCTCTCTCTCTCTCTTCACCTTGCAATTTTGTTACTATATTCCACCCTCTCTCCTTCTCTCCCCCTTCTCTCCATCTCTCCTTCTTTGTCTCTTTATCTCACCCCAAACATACACACTCTCTCTCCATCTCTCCCTTTTCACTCCCTCTCTCTCTATCTCTCCTTATTTGTTTTTTTATATCACCCTTAAGCATACACTCTCTCTTTGTCTCTCCCTTGTCACTCCCTCTCTCTCTCTCTCCACTTCTCACTCTCTATGTCTTTATTATTACCTCCCTATCTCCCCCTCCAACTCCATCTCTCTATCCCCCCTATCTCGTCATTACTCTCTCTCCTTTTCTCTCCTACCTCCCTCTCTCTTCCCCCATCTCTCTCTCCCTCTTCCCTCCAATCCTCTCTTTATCTCTCTCCCTCTCTCCTTCTTTCTCTTGTCTTCCATCTTTGTGTTCCCTCTCCCACTCTTACCCTTGTCTACCTCTCTCACTCCTCTCCCCCTCTCTTTCTTCATTCCTCCTCTCCTCTCTCCTTCAATTTATCTCCATCTCTCCCTTGCCACTCCCCCTATCTATCCACCTCTATCACTCTATGTATTTATTCCTCCCCCCCATATATATCTAGAGTTAATATATATCATGATATATTAATATATATTATTATATATATAAATTAATATTGTATTAATCCAAATTTATTAAATTTAATAATATCAATATTATAATATATTAATATGAATGTTAGATTTAATAATAATAATAATAGTAATATGTTAATAATGTTTTTTTCTCAAGGTATTAATAATAATTCGTCCCATAGGATTCACCTAAATAAAAACTATTTTTTGAGTGTTCGTAAATATAAAGCAGAAATATGAAAAAAGTGTTTTATTTATTTATCATACCTCTAGTTTATTTTTATTTTTATTTATTTACCATACCTATGGAGTAAGTATAAAAAGAGGTTTTATTTATTTACCATACCTATTTTTTGAGTGTTCAAATCCATGTTAAGAGGCAGGGATAACTATTATAAATATATTGATTATAATTGAGCTGACACTTGAAATGTTTATTTACATTACATCTACACATGTAGCCTATACTCCAACATTTATTACATTACATCTTCACATTTCCCCTATACTCAACATTTCAAATGTTTACTTACATTACATCTACACATGTGCTCTATTTTGGGTTGTAGCACACCTATCGACACAATTAGAATGGAGAAATTTAGGATTTGAGGTAGCCATGTGATTATGATTGGTATGTTGTTTCTTCTAGTAGTTGCTAGGATTGTTGCTTCTATGATCACACATTGCTACCCACATAATTTCAATTTATGTTATAATTTTTTCGAATTTTCATCTCCTCGACATTTATGTTATGTTATAATTTTGTCAAATTATTTGTGTGAGTCATATTTGAATTTCAAAACCCTCCTATACCGTTAACACATGCATCTAGTATAACCATGCCATATTTCAGTGCATACAAGCACAAACTAGAAAATTGCAACGTTGGCCCCATTCACAACCCCCTCTACAAGGGGTCAATTAATTAAAGCATAATTTTCACCTTGCGAGGCACATTTTTTTTTTCAATTGATTAAATATCTACTAATTTGACATTTTGGGCATTCTTCTTTCAACGCACATTCTCCACAATTAGGACATGAATGAATATCTTGATACTCCATTACAATATATTTCATAATGGCATGTAAATCTCGTTATGTGCGAGATAAAACATTTGATGATGGTAACAAAAATTCACCTAACAATCAACAACATAATTAAAAAATAAGTACTACTTAATATAAATAAAATTAATTTTCCATATTGCATCCAAATTTTACTGAGAGAATACTTGTTTTGGAGCCTTCATAAAGAGGTTTTGTTGCCTTATCAATTAGAGGTCTATCAAAAACACCATCTACTAGGTCATTGTCATCATCCAATCCAACATTATTAAATGTCTCCTAGATCAATATATTTGTCCCCAATTCTTCCACTGTGTTATTAGCATCATCATGTTCTTCTATATGATCATTTAACTAGATCTTCAATATTCACTCCATGTTCCTAAACATAAGCATATATAATGGCCACATCATATTGATCCATGGCCAATGCCCTAGGGCATTGTTTCTTTATAATTACAAACAATCAAGTAATATTAGTGTATATAACAAATCTTTAAACAATTCAAACTTTAAAAGTAAAATGCAGAAAAATAAAGACAACAAATCAATGATAAAGCTTGTGCAATTTATCAATATGTTTATGAATATGTCGAAAAAATAAGAAAATTATTAGTTTTCTTGACATTTAGAAAGAGAGACACTGCGTGAGATATATATTCAACCAACCAAAACAACCTATTCTTCTTTCGCATTCATCACTATGTCATATTTTTTCTTGATTTCACTTGGAGACCGCAAGTTTGGTGTCTTTGGAAACTTTCCCCAACCCTGCTAATTCAAGACCACAATTTAATTTATTAGGGTTTTAGAGTTGAGAGATTAGGGGTTAACACATTAGAGGTTAAGAGTTTATTGTCATTCAAGCGTTAGGGGTTCCTAGGAGTTGGTAGCCTAGATGGAGCAATTAGCTTAAGTGAGAGTGTGAAACAAAAACAACAAATCAATGATGAAGCTTGTTCAATTTATCAAGATGTTTATGGAATATGTTAAAAAAATTTAGAAAAAATGTTACTTTTCTTGACATGTACAAAGAGAGAGACTTTGTGAAATAGATTGTCACAACCAACAAAAATAACCTTTTCTTATTTCACCTTCATCATGATGTCATATTTTGCCTTGATTTCATTTGGTGACCATGCAAGTTTTTAGGTCAATGGCAACTTTCCCTCTAATCCCTAGCCATTAACACACCCCTAATCTCAAAACCATTAACCATCCCTAACACCTTAATTGGACCCAAACCCTAACCCCTTAGACCATGTCTCCATAATGCTTTACACCTTAACCCCATTCTCCCTAATTAAGCCTTTAACCCTTAACACCTAAACCATTCAACCCCAAACCCTTAACCCCTCACCCCCTAAGCCCCATTAACCTCTAAATATCCTAAGCCCTAAACCCAGTAAACCTAACTTAAACTGTAACCCCTAACCCCTTAACCTATTAACCACCAGGTACCCTAACTTGTAATTTAAAATTGAATTTTTTATAATTTAAATATTTTAATATTTTAAAGATGTAATTTTATGATACAATTTATATAATTTTTTTGATTGATATTATTTCAAATCTAATATTTACTATTAAAAAGTTTTAAATTTTAATTATACAAATAATTACTTTTGTATTCAATATGTTCAAATTCTCTACAATGTTGTTTAGTTTTTCTTATTAAAAGTCTCCTCCTGTTGTAGCCCTTACCTCTAGTAAAAGGGGCATAATATTTTCCATCATCCATTCTTCCTTACCAAACTTTCAATATTGATTATCTTCAAAAATCAATTGCAACTTAACTATTTGTAATGCCATTATATATAATATTTCTTTCGTCAAATTTCCGTAATCCAAAGATTATGGGGAGACGTTTTAAAAAATATATTTTATTACTTATTATTAAAAATAATATTTTATTATTATTTAAGAAAATGTGTACTCTAGTAAAAGGGGCATAACATTTCCTTACCAAACTTTCAATATTGATTATCTTCAAAAATGAATCGCAACTTAACTATTTGTAATGCCATTATATATAATATTTCCTTCATCAAATTTCCGCCATCTTTCCGCCATCCAAAGATTATGGAGAGACGTTTTAAAATATATATTTTATTACTTTTTATCAAAAATAATATCTTATTATTATTATTATTATTTAAGAAAATGTGTACTATAATTTAATTTTATTAAATAAATGTTAAAAAATTAAAAATCCAAGCGTTACAAGTTCTTAGGAGTTAGTAGTCTAGTTATATACACCAGTAACCCACCTATAGGTAACATCTAAACTATAAACCCCTAACCCCTTAGTCTTATCTCACTAATCCTCAACACCTTATCCCCATTCCTCCTGAGTAAGCCCTGAAACCTCTAAGCTTTATGCCCTTAAGTTGTAATCCCCAAACCCTTAACCAATACCCCTATGCCCCTAAATTATTAACCCCTAAATCGGCCTAACCCTTGAACTTAAACCCCTTAAACCATAAACCCAAAATTTATAAAAAAAAGAACAATATAAATACATATAATGAATAACTTACTAAAGGACGATATTTATACCCACCTTCAAGTTGTTCGAATTCTCTACAATGTTGTTTAGTTGTTCTAATTAAAATTCTCCCCCTGTTGTAGCCCTTGCCTCTGATACAAGAGGCATAACATTTTTCATCATCCATTTTTACTTACCAAACTTTCAATATTAATTATCTTCAAAAATAGATAAAAACTTAAATATTTAACTATTTCTATTTCTGATGCAATTTATAATTCCATTATATATAATATTTCTTTTTCCATATTTATGCCAACCGAAGATTATGGAGAGACATTTTATAGTGGCAAAAATAATTGACCTCCTCCACTATCGATATTTCGATATATATATATATAGATCTGTGTGTGTGTGTGTTTGACTTGGTCAAACATGACTCCAACGGACGTAGCGTGCCTGTCAGATATCTGACATGTACATCAACACATCAGATATCTGTCGTATTTATGCACAACCTTGGATATCCGATATCCGATGCTGCTCGGCAACCAATATTTCCAAGGCTATTGAGTTTATTGTAGCCTAATTTGACTCAGCTAAAAGTCAAGAGAGGTTCTGAGAAATTCAAATTTATTGAATAACAATTGTTAAAATTTCAAGAAGACCTGTAATATGCTCAAAAGGATAACCACAAGCTCAACGAGGATTCATCATCACATGTGCACTAGAACCAAAATCAAGGAAGCAGCAGCATTGGAGGTGTAATCTAAGCCAGAGGAGTAGCAAAGAAGAAAAGCATGCAGTGAGGGTCAAGTCGGGCTTATTCACGTGCAGAACAGTTCAAGAGTCAGGCCGACTGATGCATTTAGAACAATGCACACAGGTCAGAGTCGAGTCGTGCAAATATATGTGCAGAACAGTGTTCGGAGGCCAAATTGCAATCGCATGTGGAAATCATGCCCGTAGATCACAAATTGCACATCGTAAGCTCAGGAGGAATGGTGCTTATGAATCTGTTATGAATGCCGAAATGCAAAAAGAAATAATGAAGAGGACGCGATGGAAGTTATCACTAAATTGTAAATGTTTTTTTTAAGTCTGGGTACATGGGTTTTTTTTTTGTAAAAATTACATCGGAGGGAAAAAGCATATTATAACGTAAAATGATGGAATGCTGAAATGCGACAGAGGAGAGGACGTGATACAGTTGTTCAAAGGTAATGAAATACCTTTCAAAATCCAGACTTACGAAAGTTACAAAAGAAATTCTGAACTCAGGGCAAACTCGGGTAAGAAAATACCCGACGCTACGGGCATAACAGCGGTATGTGTTTGCAACAGTTTATTAATCAAAGACTAAACGTTGCGGGCATGAGCGGAAGAGGCAAAGTCGGGTAGCAGGTGACATGATGACAGTGTTCAAAACGCAAAATCAGGGGCAAACTCGAGTAGAGACGTGTTTATGTAGACTATTAAGATATCACAGCCAAAATGGGAGACACATCAGCACCAAATCAAATTCAGCAAAAGGATAATATTTCAAGTTTATTTTTTTTCTTTGTTAAGATCGAAGGTACAATGATGTCCTTGATTGCAATGTAATAAGTAGTTTAACAGTTTAGGGAGTCTAGGAGTTTCAAGAAGCTCGAACAGTTACAAAAGTATTTTGTTTGTATTTAAGGAAGGGAGAAAGAGAGAGGCAGGGTTCCGAGTTTTGGACCTCTTGGGGATTACATTTTGTACTTCTTTTTCTAGTGGGTAAATGAAAGAAGCAGCAAGTTTCCTGCAACTGTTGATGGTGATTCATGTTTCTTGTGTCATTTTATGTTGTTTCTTCTTTGAATGAAGTGAAGTAAAGAAGCAACTGGTCTCTGATTTACGTTTGTAAGTAAGAGTTAAATAGCCTTAATAGGAGCTCCTTCACTCCATCTCTTCTCCGTTCACAAATTCTCTTTGAAACTTAAAAGTAATAGATTACAACATATTATTTTGAGTTTCCCCTCTCTCCACAAACTCCTTCTGAAACTTTAAAGTAATAGATGATATGTTTACAGTGTTATCAATCTATAATTTATAAGATTGGCAAGACTAAATTATAAAGAACAACATCAAAACCACTTGAAGCCCGGGATCTAGCCCTCCTAGACTCAGAGAGGGATCTCTCTATAGGATTTATTTTTTTTGAGTTTACTGATATAGGCTAGTTAAATTGAGTATGGGAGTTGTTTTTGTTTGATTTTTCATGGTTGAATTGTAGGTGTTTCTTTAAACAGTTTCCATTGGGCTATGGAGTCAAAATAGGTTGGGAGTATACATCAAATCCCAGAGCAACGACAAGGCAAGATATATATGAATACTGGTGTTTATAGCTGAGTGGAATTATGGGATGGAGAAGAGTGATTTATATAATGACTTAAGAGCAACTAAGAATTCTTAAAACATACATCAGAAGAAAACATTAAAATCGTAAAGACAGTCAGAATTAAGGTACTCTAAACAGTAAATCTTAATCTAACCTTCCTGTTTTACAATTAGAGTTTTAAATGAGGCACATGAAAAGATTACAGTGGGAAAACATTAAACATGAATAAGGAAAAACATCACCAGGATAACACCACATGAATCTTGCAGACTAATCTCTTTATTGATGCTCCAGATCAAAAAGAGTGAATACTTGCAATGAAATTTGCTTACAAACTAGGGTCCAATCCCCTAATACTGAATAAAATGCTATATTTAAACTATTTGGAACTTATTGCCGTTATCAGAAGGGAAATCTATTCATTTATTACAAAGTAATTGATATCTGATGTGAGCGTCTCACGCATGGACACTTCGGAACTATCCCTCTAATAGTTGTCCAAAGTCACTATGGAATCGTCACTCAATGTAACGACTTCTAAATAGATGTATGAAGTCATCATAAAACTGTTTATTCTGTGTTGTAGCAGACTGTTGTGTTGGCAGATTTAATACTGTTGAGCTGCTCTGATACACTGGATCTACTGACATAGATACTTCGTTGAGCTTCCTCCTTTGTCTTCATGTTGCGTCACCATACTCCCTGGAGTCTACATAATTTTTCCCAACTCTCTGGGGTATGAATCTTAGTTCTATTCAACTTTCGGTAGACTTCATCAGTTTTAGTGTACTTCGCGAATGTTGGTCTCAACTAAAAGACGTGTCTAATCTCATGTTGTATGAAGACATCGTTGTTGATAACTTCATAGAAGGCTTTCCCTATCATAGTGTTCTTCATTTTTGTATGCTTAGATGTATCCTTTGAAATCTTTGTGAGCCTTTTTACATAATCTGTCCTTGGCATCAGCTTATCATTGATAACAAATAAGGAAGGCAATCCCTTTCTGTTTAGTGGCTCAATCCTATTGAAAAACCTACTCACTCCAATCTCCAGTTGATGACATCTTTCTTCTAGCTGTACAGCTAGAGTCTTCTAATTCAACACCCTTTTTACCTCCAGTATTGTGGTTGTTATGTCTGCTACTTCCAACTGCTCCAATTCACGACTGCTTTTAGAATTCAGGAATTTAATGATCTTGTTGGAAGTTTAGGGCTTATCTCCAAGTTCATCATTTGCTTTTCCGATGGCAACTTTCACTGATTCGATTAAATCCCTCTGTTCAAAAATAATTTTGATTGATGGCCATATATCATTCACATATTCAATTATATCTAGCCAAATAATTGCCCTGACTCTCCCTACCATATTTCCAATTGAGGATTCCTGGAGTGGCTTCTGCAAACCTTCATTTAACCTTGTGCTAATCTGTAACTCAGTGGCATGTGTTGAATCTTTCCTTTTCATCTGATCTTGAAGGTCTCTGACTTGGTCTTGTAGCTTTTTAATTTATGTTACTTGTAAGGACATGTTCTCCATCGCTTTAGCTAACTGCTCAGTGCCTTCACCATGTGTACCTGTTATTGATATAGATGTTGGAATAACTGTGAGAGAAACTGCCCAAAGGGGAATCATGGCCTTAGCAGCTTCTTTTTCTGCTCCCTTCACTGCATCTCTTATTGTCTTATGTATTTCTTTTATCATTTTCTCCATCTCACTCTCCATTTTTTAAGTTGTTCTACTTGTTAGACGAACAATTTCATAAACTTTTCCTTCTGTGTTTGGTTTGCTTCTATCTCCTTGGTCATAAGATCTTTTGTCATTGCCATCTTGAGCTGCCTCCTTAAAGCAGCTATATCTGCATTCTTTTTCCTCACTAGTGTTTCGACCACTGCTAGGTTTGATGGATTGTACCCAATTTGCATCACTAAATCCTCTAGGGATTTAATCTTTGTGTCTTTGGCCATGGAAAATATCATTTCCATATTTAGCTAAGACTGTGTGTTGGACAATGTAACTTGCAACTTTGAGAGGATCATAGATGTACTGGTCAGAGTGGAGAAGATCATCTCTCCTGTCTGCTTGTGCATCTCCATTTGGTAAATTGGATGAATTCTATTTACATAAAAATCAAAATAGTTCTTCTTGTAGTCTGCTGAACCTTTGGGTTGGGGAATTTTTGCTTCCAAGAATGCCATCTTTATTCTTCCCTTCTTAGAGTCAAAAGTTGATAGAAGTCTACTATGGGAGTTGCTTGTTTGTTTCCAAAATTGATTGTATGTGTTGGTTTTAGGAATTTCATTCCTCCTTTTGATTTCTTTGAAAGTATCATAGATGTCTTCTTCTTTTTGTCCTTCAGTGGAGCTAGGAGTCTGCACATTTTGTTGTTGAAAAGGAACAGTGGTAGAGGATGTTGAGAAAACTCTTTGGCTGCCTACTAGAGAAGAACTTGGTGAATCTCTGATTGTGATGATAGTTTGATGGTCCTTCTCGCTTCCTTTGTCAATTTCCATGTGGACTCTAGCCCTCTTCCTATATTTCATTTTGAATTCCTTGGTGGAGGGATTGATATCCATGTCTATTTGATCTTCCCTAGTCCTCTTTCTCCCTACTTCCTTTTCCGGTTCCTTTCATTTGTCATCTTGTGTTCCTACGGTCTTTCTGCCTTTTGGAGTAGGTGTTTGAATTCCTGAAATAGAGATGACTTCCTCCTACCTATTGAAGTGTGCATGCTAACCATTCTTCTGTATTCATATACTGTTCAATTTCCAATTTGTGAGAATGGATGTAGGGTGTGGACTTGTTCTCCACCCTCTTCTTGGAGATGATCCCCATTGGATAATAGGACCAAGTGAAGCTATGTATGAACTTCATCTCCTTGAAATTTTTATCAGCCTCATCCCCTGTTGCTCTGCTATTGCAAATAAATGGACCAAACTGTGATTTGATCCTAAATTGTGACTTCTTCTTGGTAGAGACAAAATGCATCTCATTTACATTTATCATTTCTCTAATATATTCAAGTGCAAATATTCTCATAGTGAGGTACTTGGGAAGTTTGTATGGGGCCAAATCACTGCCATAGACCCTAATCTTTGTGTAGTTTTGGTAGAGGTACCAGTATGTCATTCTAACCTGATCTGTTAGCTGCATCACCTTCTTTGTCTCTTCACTAACCCTTGGCTCTACAGAACTGACGAGTGCACTGATTGCTGGGTGAATAAAAAAGTCTACAAAGGTTTTGTAGGAGTAATTCTCCTGCTCCTTCATCAACAAAGTAGTCCAGAATATCAATGATTGGGGTTGAGAATCATCATTCTACTTCATCATATCAAACTGAAACATGCTAGATTGGAAATAAACAAACATGTACACCAATACAGAGGTCTATTTGAAGACCTCTTTTGTCTAAAACTTTAGGAGTTATTCATGAATGGCATCTGCGAGAAATTGTGCATAGTTGAACATGATTTTGGGCTGAGAATTTGAAGAGCGAATAGACAAAAAACCAATCATGGCATCATCTACCCATTGATCATTATGACATCCTAACAAGTAAGATAAAACATAGATGGTGTGTTGGGTCATATTAGGGAAGAGGGATGATGGATATGGGGGATTCTTGGAAGGCATTGGTGCATTGGTGGCCATGAACAATTCTAAGGTTTTGGCCCTGCTGGTGAAATCTAACTTTTGGTATAAATCTACAAGAGCCTCATATGAAAAAGGGACAATGTTCTCAACAATGGGGTCTTGCATCATGCTTTGGATAGATGTGGCATCAATAGTAAAAAAAATTTCCCCTGATGGATTAATTATGGTTCTCTCGTTGATGTCATAACACAATTGGTATTTTCTGATAAACTCTGAACAACTATGAGTTCTGGGAAAAATGTAAAAAGGCAATTTGGTCTCCCAAAGTCCTATATCATCTACTTCTTCAAGCAATTTATCCTCAAGCCTGCGGTAGACATCGAACAAGTCAAAGTCAGACTGTGTCTCGTGGATCTTGTAATCTCGATCTGCTAGGGCTATGTGATATAAATCCACCTGAGGGTAGATCATAGGGTTAAAGGGCTCTTGGTCTTTCTTGGGAGGCGTCTTTTATCTTCTATAAACTAGTGCTCAATCAAAAATCAAAAATGGGATGACAGAAAGGGGAATAGATAAAGGGAAATTGCCACAGAACATAATTTGGGGAAGGGAAAAAGGAACAGGGACAAGAGTTACAACAAAACCTAGATTGAAAATGTAGAGAACTGATGATTTCTCCTTTATAAGCACTGCCTCTTCTTCAATTGTGGCTCTTTGTGCTTTACCTGCGAATTCAAAAATATGCCCCAATTTCAACAATAATCAGTAGAGTAAACTATACTGTTATGCCGGATTTGAGCCTTATTACTATGATTTTGTGGCCATGGATTTTGGCATGGATCTGTTGGATAACGGACTAGCCATTAATGGCACAACGGTTGTGCTGTCGGGGAGTGATGAAATTGGATGGAGGGAACAGGCAAGAGCGGACGTGACACCAATGGTAAGTTGAGAATTGAATGAGCGCGATGGTTTTGACAGTGGTAGAAACCACTTTTTGGAGGGGGGGAGGGGCGGTGAGTGGTAATGGCTCGAAGGGGGGGGAGGGGGTGCAAAATACTCATGAGGTGACGCGTGGAGGGGATGGAGGTAATGGATACAGCTTATTTTTGACCCCCCCTTTATTAATGTTTGGTGGCCGAGGGGGGCCTGAAAAGCATTGTGGACCATCTGATGTGTGGGGGGCGAGTGGAGATGGTGGACAAGGTGGACGCTATTTAACGTGGAGGTGATATGTGACATGATGGAGAAGAGGTGATGTGGCCAGGAGGGGGGACCTGCTGATATCACAAATCGCAAATCGGAAGATTTGGTTGTGAGCGGTAGAGGTAAATGTAAAAACTTGTGATGTGCGTAGTGCGGGGGTGATGTGGTAAGGAGGTGGGACCCGCTGATATTGAAAATCACAAATCAGAAGATTTGAATGTGAGTGGTGGAGGTAAATGTAAAAACTTGTGATGTGCGAAGTGCGAGGGGTGACGTGGTAAGGAGGTGGGACCTGCTGATATCTCAAAACACAAATCAGAAGATTTAGTTGTGAGAAATGGAGGTAAATGTAAAAACTTCTGATGTGCGAAGTTCGAGGGGTGATGTGTTAAGGAGGTGGGACCCGTTGATATCACAAATTGAAAAATCGGAAGATTTAGTGGTGAGCGACGGGGGTAAATATAAAAACTTGCGATGTGAGAAGTACGAGGGTGACGTGGTAAGGATGGGTCCCATTGATATCACATCGGGGAGTTTGTGAAATAGCGAATGAATGGCAAGGAATTTTCTTGATAGGCCGATGCGAATTGCGATTTGGATCTTGGCGGGACTTGTGTGGGACTTACGATAAAATTTAGACATAAGGTATGCTTCAAATGATTTCGGAATCCAAATTTTTAAAACATAGCTCCCTTTCCACCTTTTGAGTGTAAACACCCCCTATTTTGATCTTCATCCATCATAGGAAAAATGAGATTTTGATGTTGTACCTGGTGGAATAAATTTCAGCTTTTCCTTTCATTTTTTCTCCTCCACATATCTACCTACCCAACTACTCATCTAACATTTTTTCTTCCTTTGTATGGTGCATTTAGACTTGCAAACCCTGAACATTTTTCTTTTGAAATTCTAACCTAACCCCTATCCCTTATTTCTCCTATTTTTTCATATTAAGTTGTTGAACCAATCTCATTTTCTACCTATCTACTAATAAGCCAAGATTAAATAGTTTAGCAAATCTTTATTTTCTAACCTATCAACAGAAATTGAAAATTGTTCAATCATGATTAAACTGTATGACTAGACAAACCTATCTAATGAGTCACTGGCATTTGAACTTGCAGCACTTTCAGTATTATTTCTTTTTGGGGTTTTTCTTTCTTTTTTCCTTTTTCTCTCTTTTTTTTTTCTTCTTTTCTTTTTATATCCTCTTTTCTTTATTTTTCATATTGTTTATTTTAAATCATTTGAATTTTGAAAAGCCTTTCAATAATGAACATTTTGCAAGAAATATGAAGTATCCAATCACCTTGAGATCCTATAATTTATAGGGTACTAACAGTGGCTCCAACTGGGAATGGTGCTTCTTGAAAAGAAGTGTCAAGAACTTGGGACCAGTAGCCTTGGATGCTTCTTTTTCTGCAAAAAATCTAACTGGTTTCCTTTCTTCTTCAACTGATTCCTTTTATGTTTTTATATCTTCTCATCAAACTAGGCTTAGGGCCTTCACTTCAGGCTTCAACCTTGTCCAATGAATTATTAAAAACTGTAAGACAATGGTGTTTACGATGACAAAAATTTAACCTGAGTTTTAGAAGAAATATTGTTTCAGCATCTTGCCATTGACAGGACCTCCATATACTTCTGTACCATCCAACTCTTTGAGAAAATAAGCATTATTTCCCCTGAAATCATGAATGATTTATGGCCCTTGCTAAATATTATCAAAATCTCCATGCTTGCCTTTATCCTCTCTTCTAGAATCCCATCTCAGAACTTTGTCACCTAGATTGAAATCATTGGCCTTGGTTATCTTGTCAAAGATCTTTTTGATATTATCATGCATCACTTGGGTTTTGTTGTAAACCACTTCTCTAGACTGCTGCAATTGAATGGTGTCATTAATCCTCCTTTGAATGTCACTTGTTTCAGCTTGTACTTCTTGGATTATCTTCATTACTGGAACACCCAAGGAAGAAGGGAACATTGCATCCATTCCATAAACCAATTGGTATGGAGACATGCCAACTGATTTCTTTGTGGTGATCCTAGTAGCCCAAAGAGAATTGATCAACTTATCGTGCCATGATTTTTTATTCTCCTTCATAAGCTTTTTAATGATGTTTACCAGGCTTTTATTTGAAGATTCAATGAATCCATTAACTTGAGGGTAATTGGCTGTTAAATGCCCCAATTTTATATGATATATGTGACAGAAATCAACCATCTTTTTGGATCTAAAGGCTGCAGCATTGTCTATAATGATTTTTCTAGGACAGCAAAATCTAGAAAGGATGTTGGTTTCTAGGACTTTTATAATGACAGAGTCGGTGGAATTTCTAGAAGGGGTGGCCTATCCATTTGGTGAAATAATATGTAGCAGTGAGGATCCATTTATGTTGGGCAAAGGATGGGGGATGAATTTCTCCAATGAAGTCTAGTCCCCATTGCTAGAAAGGGATTTCTACAAAAATAGATTTTAGGGGTAAGGGTAGCATCTTTCTCTTTCCTTCAAATATTTGACATTTATGACAAGCAACAACCATCTTATAGACATCAGGAAAAAGGGTGGGCCAATAAAAACCAACTCTCATGATTTTGCTAGCGGTGGTTTCCTAGGTGAGATGGCCACCACAGTCACCTCCATGGAACTCCTGCATTACTCTGTATGCATCATCCTTCAATAAACATTTAATAAAACACCTCCAATATCTTTCCAATACAAAACATTTTCCAAAATGCAGAATTTAACAGCTTTAAGCTTTAGAAACTTGGCCTTTGTTTTAGATAGGCCAGGAGGAGCATTCAAATTAGAGACTACATACAAAATATCAACATACCATGGAGAATTTAGGAATTCTTCATCAATTGGTGGAGTCGCCAGTTCCTTTTGATCATCTAATGAGTGTACCATGTTGATGTCTAGGGCGTGAAAGTTAGATTTTGCCAACAATTCAGCTAATTCTTAGCTTTTAATCAACTTGGTAGGCTTTATTTCCAAATCATATTCTAAGATCACTGCAATCCATTTTCCTGTTTTTCCATCAGGACCGTTTTGTGTTAGGATATCTTTGACAACTGCATTTGGAACATAAGAAATGATGTGTGAATGTAAAAGATAGACTCTAAAATATTTCAACGCTTTAATCAAGGTGAAAGCCTGTTTTTCCATGATATTATATTTCAATGATGCATCTCTTAGTGCCTTGCCAAAAAAATCTATGGGCTCCTCATGTCCTTCACTGTTTTTCTATAATAAAACAGCAGCAATAGTATGTTCAGAAGGAAAATATAAAATCATGAAATCTTTGGTAAAATCTGGACTGATTAGTACTGGGGCTTTGTCAAAGCCAACTTGACTAAGTCAAAGGACTACTTTGCTTCTATGGTCCATTTTATTGTTGATCCTTTCTTTAGCATATTGATAATTTTCCTCAAAAGTTCTGCTAAGTTTGGTATAAATCTCCTCAAAAAGTTGATTTTCCTAATGAATGATTGGAGTTCTTTAAGATTTTTGGGATGGTTGATTTTTAATATCTCTTCAATTCTGCCAGGATCAATTTTGATTCCTTCCTGAGAGATAATGTGACCCAACATTTTTCCTTCTTCTAACCCAAATAATTTTTTCTTAGGATTCAGGGAAATTCCAAAATTTCCACATTTTTCAAAAACTCTTCTCGAGTGTGCTAAATGTTCTTCATCAGTTTTATAAAACACAGTGATGTCCTCCAAATAAATCACAATAAAGTGGCCAATGTCATCAGCAAATGCAATGTCCATGGCCCTTTGAGAGGTAGCTCCAACATTAATTAATCCAAAGGGCATTTTCACATACATGAAATTCCCCCAAGGAGTTGTAAAAATTGGCTTACCTTGGTCATCAGGGTGTACTAACACTTGATTGTAACTAGAGAAACCATCTAACAAAGATATCCTACTCGAACCCACTACCCTTTACAATATGTGATCCATCTTTGGTAAAGGGTAATTATCCTTAAGAGATACTTTGTTAAGATTTATAAAGTCAATACAGAGTTTAATTTCACCTGTTTTCTTTCTAGTTGGGACAATATTGGAAACCCATTTGGAGTATCCAAGTGGCATTATGATTTTTTATTCATAAATCTTTTTAATTTCTTTCTCAACTAAAGGCATCAAAACAGGATTTATTCTTTGCAATTTCTATATGAATGGTTTTTTATTTTCTTTAATTGGAATTTTATGTTGAATGATGCTGGTATCATAAGACTTCAAGTCCTCATAGCTCCATGCAAACACATCAATGAATTCTTTGAACAGGGCCATATATCTCCTCTTCGTAATAGTAGGCATATATTTAGACAATTTGATGACTTTCGAGTTCTGTTCAGTGCCTATATTACATTCCTCAATGTTTGTTCCAGTTGGTTCCATTTTGGGTTTCTTGGCCACATCATTAAAGTCAAATAATTCCTCTAAAGGGGCTAGCCCTCTAGGCAGATTATTATCTTTGAGTTGGAGTATTTCAAATTCTTCTTTTTCAAGGTCTTTCTGATTTTTTGTATTTTGTACAATTTTGTTAGCTGGAATATTGACATTGGTATTTACATCCAAAACAGTAGTTTCTAGAACAACAGTTTTCTTTCCCCCAGTACTTTGTTCATCAATAAGATTGTCTTCCTCATAATCCATGTCTACATTATTGTCTTCAAATTCACCTTTAAATTGTAGGAATATTTCGATTTGTTTATCACTACCAAAAACTTGCCAGTACCTCATGTTATCTGGCACAGAAGGACAATGTTTGACCTCAATCGTATGTTGTTTGTTTGGGTGAGGCAATTTACAGGTACTTGCTGAAAAATCCATGCCATTTGCAAGGACATTCTAGTTTCTAGGGATTACTGCTAGATCATATTCCTCAAAAGTTCTCAAGAAATCAAGGACAACATTTCTATAAGATCTTAATCTAGGATGTTTCACTGCATACAATCCTTTAACTTGTTTTATGACCAACTCAGAGTCACCATGTGCAGAGATCCTTTTTTCCCCTAGTTTTTTCAGCATTTGTAATCCCAAAAGAAAAGCTTCATATTCAGTAATGTTGTTTGTGCACTGAAAATTAAATTTTTTGAATGACCCTGTGCACTATTGTCTCTTGTATTATACACCCAAATGCCTGCCCCTGAGCTAGCTTTGCCACATGAGCCATGAAAACTCATGTTCCAAAGATGTTCATTTGCTAGATCTAGTTGCTCAGTTTGTATTTGATTGTAATTATTTTATGTGGGTTCCTCTTCTATAAGGGAAACTTGTGAATCAATGATTCCATAATTATACAAAATGAAAGAATCAAGGTCAGTGTGAACAGAGTACAAAGGGTGATTGAGAGGTGTCTCTTGGCTACTTACCATGTACTTCATTAATGTTTCCCTATAAAGTCTTCTTGATTGACCAAACACCGGAATTGTAGTGTATGTCATATCTAGTTGCAGTGTCCCTTGTAATTTTGCTCCCCATGAGTGAGATAAAAGAATTCCATATTTAGGGGGAATGTCAGCTAGAAAAATGTCCATCACTAAACTCTTTTCAGGTATTTGAGCTAGAGTGACACAAATATCCTTAATCAAACCTAGGCACTTAAATTTTCTAAAATCAAAAGAATATAAATCTTTATAAGGTCTAGTGATTTCGAGGCCAAGTTTCTCCATGATATCCTTTTGCATAAGGTTGTGTGAGGCACCCGAATCCAACATGTCATTATGAATTATCTTGTCATGAACATTTAAGCTGACATAAAAAGGAGGGACCCCTCCTTCCTGTGGTCAGCCCTCAACCTCTCGCCCAAACAAAAGTTGAGGCTAGTTATCACTCAAATTGACAGTATATGTAACCTCCCCTATATTTAACACTTTCAGGACCTGAGATATGTAGGCATTTTTGTTGATCAATTCAATGAGAGGGATAGAAATCTTCACTTTTACAAGTTCACTCTCTATACTAAATGGTGTTTGAGTTTTTGGTGGGTTTGACAACTCGATTCTTTCAGCCTCTATTATTTGGGCAACTTCAGTATGTTTGCTTGTATTGGGGATGTCTGTCTGAGCATTTCTGGCAGGAATATCTACTATTTTCTTGGTACTGCTTTCTATGTTTTTCTTTTCTGATTTATTTGCATTTTTATTTGTGTTTTCTGTTGTTTTCTTGACTTCAGATTCAGATACTTTCTTTGCAGAATTTTTTGAATCCCTCTTATTAGAAATATTTAAACCTTTCTTGCTCGTTAATTTGTATTGTCTGTGGACCTCCATAATGGCATTCTCAAAAACCAGTTTGTAATCATCAGATTCTTAGAATCTGAGGTTTGTTTGGGTTAGTGAAAACAAGTCTTGTTCTTCTTCAGTGAGAAAAATATGATCATCTTCATTAATCCCCATTAAATTAATATGATTTTCCTCAACTTCCTCCATTGTTCGTTCATCATCATGCACATATTTTTCTTGAAAAGGAGGTCCAATCTGCTGACCAGGACCTCTTCGCTCTCTCTATCTGATTTGTGGAGGGTTTCTCCTCAAGTTTTGATTTCTGTTTTGGGGTGTTGTTTGATTTTCTCTGGGTATTTCTCTTTCATTCAAACTCATCCTTTCATCCTTTCCATCATCCTTTCCATAGTCCTTACCAAATGGTCAATTTTGGCATTAGATGTAGAGGCTACGAGTTCTTCTCTTATTGTGACTCTCCTTTCAATCCTCATCCTAGCCTTTTTTGCTAACAAATTGGCTTCTACACTCACAACATATTTTTGCATTTCCTCTAAATTTGATGAGTCTCTTTCTCTAAGCTGATAGGTCATGTGTGGGTCAAATCCATCCGGGAATTTAAGCAGAACTATCCCTTGGGGTGGTCTCATGTTAGCAGGGAGTGCATTGTATAGGCTGTTAAATCTAGTGCAGTAGTCTTGCACACTCTCTTCTGGAGATCTCTTAATGGTTTCATATTCTGATAAGATCTGCAATGGGTTTTTCTTGACTTCCCATCTATTTATAAATGCTTGGTGGAAATTAGGGAGATCATGAATACTATTAGGAGTTAAAACTCTAAACCATTTTCTGGCTTCACCTCCTAAACTCTGGACAAAAATTATCAATGTGACACTCTCATCATCAATTTCTTAAGGTCAAAACAATCATTCATTTTTTCTATATGTTGTTGGGTTGTTACAGGACCAGTGTTATCAAATTGTGGAATCTTAGATTGGTAATCCTGGGGCATAGGGGGTAAAGGGACTAGTAACACCAATGAGGCATATTTGGTTGCCATGATTGGTGAAGGTGGTGGCGGAAGACAAATAGTGGATGAAGTAGGATGGGTAGAGGTATGAAAAATGGATGGATCAAAAACTGTAAGGTCAGTCCAATTCTGAGATTTGGTTCTGAATAGACCTAGTTCGAAATGAAAATCAATTGAATGTCTTGTAAAGTGACAAATCTATCAGGTATGGAGATAGATCTATGAAGAACTCTGCTACTGGTTGGACTTTCCATTTCGGGAAGTTTCCTCAATATTTTCTCAGGATTATCTACGATAGGAGGAGGATTTGGATTTGGGTGGGATCTGGTAGAATTTATTTTAGGAGCCAGAACTTAGCTCAAAATCACAGACATTGAATATTGAAATAAACCAATCTTTAAAAGAAATTTGTATCATTCAGTGCTTTTTAGCTGGGGTTTGCTGAATACGGATGAAAATTGAAAATTTTCAGTCATGTTCCCAGTATGGTCACCAATATGTTATCACTCTATAATTTGTAAGATTTGAAAGAATAAATTATAAAGAACAACATCAAAATCACTTGAAGCCCAGGATCTAGCCCTCCTAGACTGAGAGAGGCATCTCTCTATAGGATATAGATTTTTTTTTAGTTTACTGATATTAAGCTAGTTAAATTGAGTACGAGAGTTGTTTTGTTTGATTGTTCGTGGTTGTATTGTAGGGGTTTCTCTAAACAGTTTCCATTGGGCTATGGAGTCAAAAGAGGCTAGGAGTATACATAAAATACCAAAGCAATAGCAAGGCAAGCTAGCTATGAATATTGGTGTTTATAGCTGAGTGGAATTATGGGATGGAGAAGAGTGCTATCTGTAATGACTTAAGAGAAACTACGAATTCTTAAACCATACATCATAAGAAAACATTAAAATTGCAAAGATAGTTAGAATTAAGGTACTCTGAACAATAAATCTTAATCTAACCTTCATTTTTTACAATTAGAGTTTTGAATGAGGCACGTGAAAAGATTACAGTGGGAAAATATTAAAAATTAATAAGGAAAAACATCTCCAAGATAACACAACACATGAATCTTGCAGACTGATCTCTTTATTGATGTTCCAACTCAAAAAGTGTGAATACTTGCAATGAAAAGTTCTTACAAACCAGGGTCCAACCCCCTAATACTGAACAAAATGCTATATTTAAACTATTTCGAATTGATTTTCGTTATCAGAAGGGCAATCGGTTCGTTTATTACAAAGTAACTGATATCTGACATGAGCATCTCACGCATGGACACTTCAAAACTGTCCCTCTAACAGTTGTCCAAAGTCACTATGGAATCGCCACTCAATGTAACGACTTCTAAACATATGTCTAAAGTAATCATAAAACCGTTTATTTTGTGCTGTAGCGGCCTGTTGTGTTGGCAGATTTAATACTGCTGAGTTGCTTTGATACACTAGATCTGCTAACGTAGATCCTTCACTAAGATGCCTGCTTTGTCTTCATGCTACGTCGTCATCCTCGCTGGAGTCTACATAATTTTTCCCAACTCTTTCGGGTAGAAATATTAGTTCTGTTCAACTTTTGGTAGACTTCATCAGTTTCGGTGTACTTCACGAATGTTGGTCTCAACTGAAAGACGTGTCTAATCTCAAGTTGTATGAAGACATCGTTGCTGATAATTCATAAAAGGCTTTCCCTGTCATATTTTTCTTCATGTTTGTATGCTTGGATGTATCCTTTGAAATCTCTGTGATCCTTTTTACATAGTATGTCCTTGGCATCAGCTTATCATTGATAACAAATAAGGAAGGAAATCCCTTTTTGTTCAGTGGCTCAATCCTATTGAAAAACCTACTTGCTCTAATCTCCAGCTGATGACATCTTTCTTCTAGCTGTGCAACTAGAGTCTTCTTATTCAACACCCTTTTTACCTCCAGTATGGTGGCTATTTTGTCTGCTACTTCCAGCTGCTCCAATTCATGACTGCTTTTAGAATCCAGGAATTTAATGATATTGTTGGCAGTTTGGGGCTTATCTCCAAGTTCATCATTTTCTTTTCTGATGGAAACTTTCACTGGTTTGATTAAATCCCTTTGTTCAAAAATAATTTGGATTGATGGCCATATATCATTCACTAGTTCAATTATATCTAGCCAAATAATTTCCTTGACTCTCCCTACCATATTTCCAATTGAGGATTCCTAGAGTGACTTCTGCAAACCTTCATTTAACCTTTTTCTGATCTGTAGCTCAGTGGCATGTGTTGAATCTTTCATTTTCATATGATCTTGCAGGTATCTGACTTGGTCTTGTAGATTTTTAATTTTTGTTGTTTGTAAGGACATGTTCTACATAGCTTTAGCTAACTGCTCATTGCCTTCACCATGTGTACCTATTATTGATGTAGATGTTGGAATCGCTGTGAAAGGAACTGCCTAAAGGGGAATCGTGGCCTTAGTTTCTTCTTTTGCTATTCCCTTCACTACATCTCTTATTGTCTCCTGTCTTTCTTTTATCCTTTTCTCCATCTCACTCTCCATTTTCTTGAATTTTTCTTCTTGTTCGACGATCAATTGCATCATCTCTGCCTTATGTGTTTCATTTGATTCTGTCTCCTTGGTCATAGGATCTTCTGTCACTGGCATCTTGAGCTACCTCCTCAAAGCAACTATGTCTGCATTATTCTTCGTCACTAGTGTTTCGGCCACTGCTGGGTTTGATAGATTGTATCCACTTTGCATCACTAAATTCTCTAGGGATTTACTCTTTGTGTCTTTGGCCATGGAAGAGATCCTTTCCATCTTCATCCAAGATTGTGTGTCGAAAAAAATAACTTGAAACTTTGAGAGGCTCATAGTTGTACTGGTTAGAGTGGACAATATCATCTCTCATGTCTGCTTGTGCATCTCCATTTGGTCAATTGGATGAATGCTCTTTACATCAAACTCAAAAGAGGTCTTCTTGTAGTCTGCTGCACCTTTGGGCTGAGGAATTTGTGCTTCCAGGAATGCCGTCTTCATTCTTCCCTTCTCAGAGTCAAAAGTTGAAAGAAGTCTACTCTGGGAGTTGCTTGTTTGTTTCCATAATTGATTGTATGTGACGGTTTTAAGAATTGTATTCCTCTTTTTGATTTGTTTGAAAGTATCATAGATGTCTTCTTCTTTTTTTCCTTCAGTGGAGGTAGAAGTCTGCACATTTTTTTGTTGAAAAGGAACAGTGGCAGAGGATTTTGAGAAAACTGTTTGGATGCCTGTTGGAGAATAACTTGGTGAATCTCTGATTGTGATGAAAATTTGTTGGTCCTTCTCGTTGCCCTCATCAATCTCCATGTGGACTCTATCCCTCTTCTTGTATTTCATTTTGAATTCCTTGGTGGAGGGATCGATATCCATGTATGTTTGATCTTCCCTTGTCCTCTTGCTCCCTACTTCCTTTTATGGTTTTTTTCCTTTGTCATCTTGTGTTCTTGTAGTCTTTCTGCCTTGTGGGGTAGGTGTTTGAATTCCTGAAGTAGAGATGACCTGCTTCTCTGCCTCTTGAAGTGTATCTGCTACCCATTCTTCTTTATTCATATACTGTTCAATTTCCGGTTTATGAGTATGGATGTAGGTTGTGGACTTGTTCTCCAACCTCTTCTTGGATATGATCCCCATTGGATCATAGGACCAAGTGAAGCTATGTGTGAACTTCATCTCCTTCAACATTTTATTAGCTTCATCCCCTGCTACTCTACTATTGCCAATAAATGGACCAATCTGTGATTTGATCCTGAATTGTGACTTCTTCCTTGCAGAGACAAAGTGCATCTCATCTACATTTATCATTTGTCTAATATATTCAAGTTCAAAGATTCTCATAGTGAGGTACTTGGGCAGTTTGTATGGGGACAAATCACTGCCATAAACCCTAATCTCTATGTAGAGGTATCAGTTTGTCTTTCTAACCTGATTTTTTAGCTGCATCACCTTCTTTATCTCTTCACTATCCCTTAGCTCTACAGAACTGCTGAGTGCACTGATTGCTGGGTGAATAAACAAGTCTACAAAGGTTTTGTAGGAGTAATTCTCTTGTTCCTTCATCAACAAAGTAGTCCAGAATATCACTGATTGGGGCTGAGAATCATCATTCTACTTCATCATATCAAACTGAAACTTGTTGGATTGGAAATAGACAAACATGTACACCAATACAGAGGTGTATTTGAAGACATCTTTTGTATGAAACCTTAGGAGTTGTTCATGAATGGCATTTGCAAGAAATTGTGCATAGTTGAACATGATTTTGGGCTGAGCATCTGAGGAGAGAATAGACAAGAAACAAATCATGGCGGTGAGCTGGTTACACAACAATTTGGTGAGTGGTATTGGCGCAGGGGGGTGTGAAATGCCCCAGAGGTGAAGTGTGGAGGGGATGGCGGTAATGGATACCGCTTATTTCAGAAACCCCCCCCCCCCTTTCTTAACGTTTGGCGACTGAGGGGGGCCTAAAAGCATTGTGGACCATCCGATGTGTGGGAGGCGAGTGGAGATGTCAAATAAGGTGGATGATATTTAACGTGGAGGTGATATGTGACACGGTGGGGAATAGGTGACGTGGCCAAGAGGTGGGACCCGCTGATGTCACAAATTGGAAATCGAAAGATTTATTTGTGAGTGGCGGAGGTAAATGTAAAAAATTGCAATGTGAGAAGTGCAGGGGTGACGTGGTAAGGAGGTGGGACTCGCAAATATCGCAAATCGCAAATCGGAAGATTTGGTTGTGAGCGGCGGAGGTAAATGTAAAAACTTGCGATGTGTGAAGTGCAGGGGGTGACGTAGTAAGGAGGTGGGACCCGCTAATATTGCAAATTTCTAATCAGAAGATTTGGTTGTGAGCGACGAAGGTAAATGTAAAAACGTGTGTTGTGTGAAGTGCGGGGGGTGACGTAGTAAGGACGTGGACCCACTGATATCGCAAATGGAAAAATCGGAAGATTTAGTGGCGAGCAGTGGGGGTAAATGTAAAAACATGCAATGTGTGAAGTGTGGGGGGTGACGTGGTAAGGATGGGTCTCACTGATATCGCATCAGGGAGTTTGTGAAATAGCGAATGAATGGCAAGGAATTTTTTCGATAGGTCGATGTGAATTGCGATTTGGAGCTTGGCAGGACTTGTGTAGGACTTAGGATAAAATTTAGACATAAGGTATGCCTCAAATGATTTCGGAATCCAAATTTTTAAAATATAACTCCCTTTCCACCTTTTGAGTGTAAACACCCATTATTTTGATCTTCATCCATCATATGGAAATATGAGATTTTGATGTTTTACCTGGTGGAATAAATTTCATCTTTTCCTTTCATTTTTTCTCCTCCGCATATCTACCTACCCAACAAATCATCTAACATTTTTTCTTTCTTTGTAGGGTGCATTTAGACTTGCAAACGCTGAACAATTTTCTTTTGAAATTATAACCTAACCCCTATCCCTTATTTCTCCTATTGGTTTAGATTAAGTTGTTGAACCAATCTCATTTTCTACCTATCTACTGATAAGCCAAGATTAAATAGTTTGGAAAATATTTATTTTATAACCTATCAACATAAATTGAAAATTGTTCAATCATGATTAAATTGTATGACGGGACAGATCTATCTAATGAGCAGTGGCATTTGAACTTGCAGCACTTTCAGTACTATTTATTTTTGGGGTTTTTCTTTCTTTTTTCCTTTTTCTCTTTTTTTTTCTTTTTTTTCTTTTTATACCCTCTTTTCTTTATTTTTCATACTTTTTATTTGAAATCATTTGAATTTTGAAAATCCTTTCAATAAGAAAACTTTGCAAGAAATATGAAGTATCCAATCACCTTGAGATACTATAATTTATAGGGTACTAACATACAACATTTATTTCGAGTTTCCTCTCTCTCCATGAATTTCATATAAAACTTAAAAGTAATAGATTATGTGTTTACAACATATTACTTTGAGTTTCCCCTGCAGTTCTTCTTTTCATTCAGATATCAGCAGTCAATGGCATTGTGAAATATTTTATTATTCCAGATCATTATCAGTTTTAGAAAACTAGTTTCCATAGGGATAGAACAAAGACCTCATGATAAAATCATTTCTGTGACACACTTTTAAAATGTATTAAGCATTGATTCCTTTCACAATCGAGGGATTTTCTCTCAAGATACAACATTTTCTGGCGCCGTTGTCCGGGAAAAAGGCACGAAGTAATTTTTTCCTGGGTATTGAAATCTATTTCTTGATGGTAAACAAGATTTAGATACAAATTTGGTTGTTTATTCTTCACCTGGCTACTCCACTGATGAAGGTTTCATTAGATGAGGAATTCTACGAGCAATAAAATTAGAAATCACCGTGGAAAATACAGATATTAGAGTTTGAATCTTTTAAAGGAAATTTTATTTTTCACTCTCAGTTTGGTGGTCTATTTCCCCTTACATGTCAAGAATATTGTTTCCTTCTTTATATTCTCAGAAGATTAGAAGGCCCAAAATGTATATGCTTTATGGGAGAAAAAAGAATTTTCTTCCGATTGTATTATTGATCTTGACACAACTTTATCTCCTAAATATGAGAGGAGAGATGAATTTTGCATTACAATTCCTAAAGATAATCTGTCACAGTCTGGGCATAAAGGTGAGGATTCATCATCTTTGGGTGATAATATTCTACCTCATCAGTGATCCACTTCTTTCTAGCTTGGAACCAAAGTGATTTTCAAAACCTTGGTGCTCCCCACAATTCTCTTTCAGTATCCTTCAAAAGGATTCAAATTTTTGCCAAGTTTTTCTGGAGAGGAGGAGGATATTTCAACTAAACAACATATCTTGAAATTTGAGTACTTTCTAGACAAATTTCAAATTATTTATGAAGACGTGGATTTAAGGATGTTTTTTCATTCATTAAATTAGGGTGCTCAGCAATGGTTCCAGCGGTTGGAAGCAAGTTCCATTAGTTCATGGCAAGGTTTTCAAGATGTATTTCTTATATATTGGAGCGATCATAAGTCATATGAAAAACACCTTTTGGAATTATATTCTATCCAGAGGCAGAGCAATGAATCAATCTCTGAGTTTAATTGGAGGTTTCAAAAAATGTATTTCAGCATGCCAATGGAAATTCGACCTTATGAAGTTGTAGCTATGGTTTACTATTTGAGGGCTCTTTCTGTTGTCTTGGCTTTTTATCTCAAGAAGAGAAAGCCTTGCACTCTAGAGTTGATGTTTCTTTATGCACAAGAAATCTAAGATAATGTGTGGGCTTGTAGAAATTTTTCCTGTCATATAGAAAGAACAGGTTTTTTTGAAGACAAGAGGGCCTGTCAAGGAAACATTGGAATATATTTACAAGAGAATGCAAATTTAGAGAGGAACAAGGAGTTTAAAAAGGTGTTGAAGGATTCTCGTATTGTTGGAACACAAGAATTTAAGCATTCTGAAGATTCTGGCCAAAAATCCATTGCAACAACTGAACTACACGTTGAAAGCCTGGAAGATCATTACATTTTTCATAATTTTAATGATTTTGTGAATAGAGGAGAAACTAGTGGAACTCCTCAAGTGTGTTTGCAGGAGGGGGAAGATTTTTGTCAAGAATTGGAATTATACGAAGAACATCGGTATTATGAGGAACAAACTTTAAATTTCTCTTTTCGGCCTAAATGGTTGTCAGCAGAAAACAACAATCAATCTTCTCACATACAAACTCAAATTAAGGAGTCAAACAATGAAGGAAGCTGCCCTGTTCAAAGAAGTCTACATCAACAATATGTTCAAGAAAAGGAGGCAGAAGAAAATTGGTCTCATCAGTTCTATGATCCAGTAGCAGGCTATATGGAAACTTTCTTTTGCCAGCAACAAACATTTATACAAAGGTATGTGCAAAGCTTTGTATCTGGAAAATTTTCATGGTATCTCCCTATTATGATCTTCAAATTTCAATAGTATGGAGGCATTAGGTCTAACATGCAGATGTTGGATTGGTGCCATTGGAAGGCTGACTTCACCTGATTGAGTTCAAACATGAACACATATGTTGGAGTTGTGCATAAATAAGATCAGAAGTTGAGCACTTTTAGTTGTAGTATTTCTGGTTCAGTATTTTCAGTTTAAGAATAAAGGAAGGAGTCCAAAGTGTAGCAGGTTTCGAAAGGATTCCATACTGGATCAACTCCCATTTTGGATTTACTCCATGCCCAATAAAGGCTACTGATCTACAGGTGATACTTGACTCCATACCCAATAAAGGCTATTGATCTACAGGTGCTCCTTGACTCCATGCCCAATAAAGGCTACTGATCTACATGTGCTCTTTGACTCCATGCCCAATAAAGGTTACTGATCTACAAGTTCTCAGCACTTTCTACCAAAGTGATGTCCCCAATTGGAGCCAGATGTTGTAGCATCATTTGACTTAGATAAAAGTCAAGAGAGGCTCTGAGCAATTTAAGGTTATTGAGGAACAGTTGTTAAAATTTCAAAAAGGCCTATAATATGCTCGAAAGTATAACCACAATCTCAATGAAGATTCATCATCACATGTGCACTCAAACCAAAATCAAGGCATTAGAGGTATAATCTAAGCTAGAGGAGCAATAAAGAAGGAAAGTGTGCAGCAAGGGTCAAGTCGAGCTTATTCCCGTGCAAAACAATTCAAGATTCGGGCCAACTGATGCATTCAAAACATTGCACACAGGTCAGGGTCGAGTCGTGCAAATATACGTGCAAAACAGTCTCCGGAGGCCAAATCACAATCGCATGTGGAAGGCCTGCCCGCAGATCGCAAATCGCACATCGTAAGCTCGGGAGGAATGGAATTATGAATCTGTTATGAATGCAAAAATGCGAAATGCGATAACAAAATGGATGTGATGGAAGTTATCGCTAAAGTCTACAGTTTTTTTTTAGAGTCTGGGTACATGGGTTTTTCCTTTGTAAAAACCACATCAAAGGGAAAAGCGTATTATAACATAGAACGTTGGAATGCTAAAATGTGACGGAGGAGCGGACGTGATACATTTGTTCAAAGGTAATGAAATACCTTTCAAATTCTAGTCTTATGGAAGTTACAAAGGAAATTCTGAACTCAGGGCAGGCTCGCGTAAGAAAAGACCCAACGCTACAGGCAAAACAACGATATGCATTTGCGGCAGTTTATTAATCAAAGACTAAACGCTGTGGGCACAAGCAGAAGAGGCAGATTCGGGTAGTAGGTGACATGATGATAGTGTTCGAAATGCAAAAGGAGGGGCAGAGTCAGGTAGAGATGCGTTTATGAATATTGTTAAGATATCACAGCCGAAATGCAAGGAGACACATCAGCAGAAAATCAAATTCAACAAAAGGATAATATTTCAAGTTTATTTTGTTTTTTTGTTAAGATCGAAGCTACAATGATGTCCTTGATTGCAATGTAATAAGTAGTTTAAAATTTTAGGCAGTCTAGGAATTTCAAGAAGCTTGAGCAGTTACAAAAGGATTTTGTTTGTATTTAAGGAAGGGAGAAAGAGAGAGGCAAGGTTCCGAGTTCTAGACCTCTTGGGGATTACATTTTGCACTTATTTTTCTGATGGGTAAATGAAAGAAGCAGCAAGTTTCCTCCAATTGTTGATGGTGATTCGTGTTTCTTGTGTCATTTTATGTTGTTTCTTCCTTGAATGAAGTGAAGTAAAGAAGTAGTTGGTCTCTTATTTACGTTTGTAAGTAAGATTTAAATAGCCTTAATAAGTGCTCCTTCACTCCATCTCTTCTCCCTTCAAAAATTCTCTCTGAAACTTAAAAGTAATAGATTCTGTGTTTATAGCATATTATTTTGAGTTTCCCCTCTCTTCACAAACTCCTTTTGAAACTTTAAAGTAATAGATCATGTGGTTACAACATATTATTTCTAGTTTCCTCTCTCTCCATGAATTTCCTATGAAACTTAAAAGTAATAGATTTTGTGTTTACAACATGTTACTTTGATTTTCCCCTGTAATTCTTCTTTTCATTCAGATATCAGCAGTCAATGGCATTGTGAAATATTTTATTATTCTAGATCATTAAGGGTTTTAGAAAACTAGTTTCCATAGGGATAGAACAAAGACCTCATGATAAAATCATTTATGTGACACAATTTTAAAATGTCTTAAGCACTGATTCCTTTCACAACCAAGGGATTGCCTCTTTAGATACAACAGATTCATTAATACATTTTAAGTACAGTGTTGGGAGAAGCACTTGGAAATAGGCTTTGGCGGTCAACGCTATAAATAATTTCTCCGGTGAACAGTTTTCGTTTAATAGGGATGGGTTGATGTCTCTGTACGTCATTCATCATCCATGGCCAGATGATCCACCATGAGCATGATTGATCCGAGATTTGAATTTTATTTATATTTTTAATTTACATGCCCATTCTATTTTGAATTTGGTTGTCTTTACTCTGCGTCTCGTCTGGTTGTATCGGGATCACTCACTCTTTGTATTATCAATGAAATCTTCATGCCATGGATTATGCAGACCTATGAAAAGTATGGTGTGCCCAATTTTTGTTCAATACACATGGGGACATTTTCCATGACCCTCCTCATCTCTGTTGCGGCTTTGATATCTCACAACGCAATGTAGAAAGAAGGGGACAACGTTGTTCTCAGCACGAATTTGTCGAGTCCCCTCAGACTCAGTAAGAACGAGATTGTAGCCTGTTTATTCGATTCTGACATGTCGAACCCACTAAATATTTTTCAAGTTGTGAGGCTTGTATGACTGAAGATGAGGGCAAGGAGGTGAAAAGACGAGCAGAGAAATGAAGGAGATGGCTTCAAAAGCTATGGGAGAGGGAGGATTTTTGAAAACAAACTTGCAAGGTTTCGTGTCTGAGATGCAGAAGCTGATGACAATGAGAGCCTACAATGGGAAAACAGAAATTGCTAATACAAAATCAGTGCTCGGGATTTCAATGACCGTATGAAGTTTTAGGTGTACAACGAATATGGGCTTGAGGTGATAAGAGAAATGACAGTACAGTTAATTACAATTTTATAAAAGTTCTGTGCATTATTCTTTCAGCATTCGATATGGTCCATTATACCAGATGTAGTTACAGGTCCATTATATGGGCTGCTATGATTAAAGCTAGAAATTTTTAAATTGTACTTGCACTTAAATTGTAATAAGTCATTACCAAAATTAACAAGATGCTTAATGATTTGTAATGATAAAATAATGAGTCAATAGGTTGTTCGAGCTTCGAATTCCATGTTATTCGGCTTTATAGCGAAAAAGGATGGACATGTTGACCCTTTGCATTCACAGGTGACAGAATCTCGATCTCACAATTGTAAGCCATGATTATGGATAAAGATAGTGTTGTTTAAATTTTTATTTAATAAAAAATTAATCCCGTTATAATGACCTCTTAGTAATTTTTTTGGGGGATAAGTTGTAATATTTTGTTTTTTTTAATGTATTTTTTATTGTTTATATAGTTTCTTTATCTTGGGTAATTTTTGGGGGGTTAAGTTGTAATATTTTGTTTTTTTAAATGGTTTTTTGTTATATAGTTTCTTTATCTTGCCTAACTGTGTGGGTATTTGAATTGTACAGAGAGCAACAACAAATTCCATATACTCCAACTATTTAAATCAAAGTATTTTTTCATTTATCATTGACAATTTATGGAAAGTTTACTGGATGACGAATATTGACAATTTATAGAAAGTTTACTCTATGATGAACATAGGTGGATGAATAATTTTGTGTGATATTTTTTTAAAATTATGATTAAAAATTGGCATATATTAATTTACAATAATTAATTAGTAAATATTCATTTTAATCATAAATTTAATTATGGATTTAATTAGTAAAAAGGATCAAACCCCTAAAGTCCAAATTTTTTTGGAGTGCAATTAAACTTTAAAAAAAAAAAATTGCACCTCTAGAGATATCATCTCTAAGTGCTTGATATATATATATATATAAGCTATGGATGTAGCAATCATGGAGGATCAAATTTATAGATGGAAAAACTCTTTTAAGGTGCAAAATTTGAAAAATACTTACATGTCTATCTTAGCGGCAGATGTAGCAAGCACAGAGGATCAAATTTCTGGATGGAAAACCTCTTGTAGGGCGCAAAACTTGAAAAATGTTTACACTTCAAAACATTTGATCCCTCTTGATGGTTGATATATCCATGGTTATAATGGATCTATATTTACTCTCTCTCTTCACAATTGTATTTTTGAATGCATAAACATATTCAATGATTTGGAAATATGTCAGACACTTTAGTTTTGTAAACTAGACAGTATAAATTTACAATTCCAACAAATCTTTGGATTTTAGACAAAATCACCTAAAATAATATCAAAGGCCAAAAGCTAAAATAGTAAAGCCACATAAAATAGATGACATTATTTTTAAATAGACAACTTAAAATATTTTTTGTAATTAATATGTTTTTAAATACTTAAAAAAATTATTGAATTATTTTACTTTCAACAAATACAATTACTTTATGCTTTCTTTGAGTATTGAAATTAACTAATTTGAATATTTGAATATTTTATTCAAATATTATATTGAAATATATGTAAGATTAATATTAAAATAAATTAACTAATTTGAATATTTAAATAGTTTATTCAAATTTTATATTAAAATATTATATACTAAATTGATATTAAAATAGTTTATTCAAGTTTTATATTAAAATATTTGTAAAGGTATAAGAATTATACATATTCCTTACATTCAAAAGTGAATATATATATATATATATATATATATATATATAACTTTTAATTACTTTATTTCTTTTAAAAACTTATATAAACTATGTTTCTTCACATGAAAATTAAAATGTTTTATTTATGGCTAAGAGTGAGAGTGAAATATTTTTATCATAATTGCTAAGTGAAATTAGGATTATTGATGTTTTATAATGTTTTTTATTAAAACTAATCAATTATGTATATTCATTTTTGTTTTTCTTTTTATAATTGACATTGTTTTTTATCTAGAGAACATTTTACCTTTATTTTTAAAAGGCACATGTGTCGACTTTATGTTGATCACCGAGGTAATCATACATCGTCCTCTTAGAATAAGGCTGGTTTGGGTGTTATAATTTTTTATTGTTTAAACTGCATTTTTGAATGCATAAACAAATTCAACTTATTGAAAATCTATTTGAGCATTTGGATTGTGGAAAGGATGCAGAAGCATATGAAGCATTCGAAGATTGTGACCCCGCTCACGAGAAAGAATTATATGATATTGTTTCTAACTATTATGGGGTTTTTCAGGAACCAAGTGGGTTACCTTCAAAGCGCAATATTTAACATGGAATTCATCTCCAACAAAATTATCCTTTACCTAATGTGGGTATGTATATGTTTGCACAACTTCCCATTAATACAGCGTAAGGAAAATGTTGGGGATGGACTCTGACATCGGTTTTGACTGTCAACTCGTGGACATAATTTCTTCCGCGAACACTTCCTAGGAAATGGGTTGATGTATTTGTAAGAATCAACATTCATCATCCACCATGCCGATTCCAGATGCATCATCCACCATGCGTGTGATGGATTTAAACTGAATTCATTTAAACCTCTATAAAGATTTGAATTTTCCCATCGATTTTTTAAATTTGTCCGCCCATTCTATTTTGAATCTAGTTGTCTATACTTTGAGTCTGGAACGTGTCTAGTAGTGTTGGTTATGGTCAAATTTATATCATCGGGATCGATTTTCCAGTGCACTCAACCGAAGGATCTCTGGAATGTGGTGTGTGGATTGGGGACGAAGTTTCGTGCATCCAGATTCAATTGAAGAAATCAAAGAATTTTTGAAAATTTCAGTTGATATTTAAATGAAGAGCTTAAACCTGAGAACCCATTTTCTCTATGGGGTTTTATTCACTTATTTGTTACGTAGTAAGTTCAAGATTTGATTTGACTTATCGTCCTCTGAAAAGGCTCTAATAATGGCAGAAAACACAAACTAAGGGGTGTTGGAAAACAACGTCAGACCAGAGGAATTGAGGAGGGTTTTCTCGACCTTCGACAAGAATGGCAATGGGTTGATCAAAAAACAAGAGATGAGAGAGTCCTTTTATAAGCTCAGGTTGTGCATTGGTGAAGAGGATTTGGCCCCCACGATTCGAACGATGAATGTGCATTAAGCGATTAAGCCTAATGTGACTCTCACATGACAGAGACATGGTTGTAAATAAAATAATTCAAATGGGCATTGGAGGATTCCAATGAGGCCCTTCAAATCGATGCCAGCCATCTCAAAGTTCTCTACAAGAAGGGTCTCTGCGAAGGCTGAGGCATTATAAGGCAACATGCAAATGTTTGAAGTAAGAGAAAAGGACCATTAGTGGGAAGAGAGAAATAAAATAGGCACTAGGCCATGTTGAGATCCTCCTTACTTTGATACCTACCACTTCCCACAGTTTCAATCCAAGTGTAGGAATTGGGGCTTCAATTGCAAGTGTCAGAGATGCATTTGGAGCAATCTCTCATGACATCCCTAAAGCACATAATTACGACATATTTTGAGAGAATGCATGACGAAGCAGAGGATGAATTGATGACTAAATGGTCTGGTCAAAAACCATTTGATCTAGATATTTTGGCATGGGCAGAATTTGCAAGGATCTCTATAGATGCAAAGAGGTTCATTGAGAGATCCCTACTATTAGAAGAAGAGATTCATTGGATTCGTGCACTCTTTATGATTGCATATTTGGTAGGATAACAATCCAAATGCTTCACTCCTGTGATGGTCAATAACTTATTTCCTTCTTATCAAAATCTTATGGAGGTAGTCTATCCAATTAGTTTTACAATGCTACCTCTCCAATGCAATTCACACAAGGCCCTAATTATTCATCTAGGGTTAGGGAATAAATTTAAAGAAAAGGAAATAATATAAGTTGTGATGACCATTAAGGATTTTACGACTAGTGCCTGGCCATTGGGAGGTTAGGAGTCATGAAAGATTTCAATATGGACAATTTTCTACCCAAGGAGACCCTAAAGAGAAATTTCACTAGCCCTTTTAGATATTTATACTTCATAAACACGTGTTAATAGATTTTCAAGGATGAAGATGAAACAATCCTCTAGGAACATTCATTCATTCATTATCAAATAAGTAACACATGCAAAAATTCCCAATAGTTACAATCTAAAATGATAATTTTAACAATTACGGCACATTAATAACCATGAGATATTATTCCATGCATTAGACATTAGTTTATTTCACAATTTTATCATAAATAGCACTTACATGATAATGAAGAGTACATCCATCCATAAAAATTCCATCAGGAAGCCCCAAATATGAGACAAATTATCCAAACATAAAAACACATTCATAAACATCCAAAATTTTCCATAAATTGCAGATTTGAATTCTCTCAAGCAGGGCGAAAATCCCAGTCATGACGGTTTGCAATGAGAGTAATTATCATGCATTTATACAAGAGCTAGTAGTTCGGATTTCTAAAGAACAAGCCCCTAAAGTGTCAAAATAAGGTGAAAAACCCTTGGTTACAAGCCAACCAAGATAGCTTAAACATTAATCATTATTTTGTTTCTCCTTTTAGCCAATGTTATCCATGTGAGGTGCTCTCCAATGCTAGGTTGAGGTCTCTTGTGCTCAATGTGTGGGAAAGGGCCTCAAAAATGATGATGAAGAATGACATCCCCTCCATATGATGCAAAACATATCCAAACCTCTATTTCGGCTTTGTGGGCTCTAAATGGGTCCCATGGGTCTGCAAGTTTCTCATAGTCAAGTCGATGATCCATCAATGAGGGCAAGCATTAGGGGAATTTTGAGGTCTAAAATGGGTCTCCTAAGAAAATAATAAAATAATAGCTAAACAAATAAAATAATATTTATGATTTTTCATTTCACTTTTGGCACCACAATCCATGTAACCATAGTTAAATTCAATTCAAAAGTTGTATCAAAATAAAATTAATAAAAAAATTGTACTGATGTGACTATAAATAAGAATGAGTTTTTCAAGGAAAAGTCATGATCATTGAACAACTAATGCATTTGTCCTTTGTACTTAAATAACTTAAAATATAAATTTATAAATTCTTAATTATATTATATGCTATTAATTAAAAATTATATTATTTAAATTGTATAATAACATGTAATTAATATACTATATAAAAATAATATAATATAATATAATAAATGTATAGGGATATGCATTATTTCATTCAAGAAATATGAAATGACAATAATATATTTTTATTCAAAAAGTGTGAAATGACATTTATTATGAGTGCTTTACTTTGACTTTAAAAGTACTTGAAGCACTACCATGGTTAACCATGAGTTTTTATTCACCATTGAGAATGTGACAAGTACCTTTAACTCAAGCAATGCCACCTCAACCATTACGGACGATGTCATCCCATAAAATGTGATTGGTTCTCATAAAGTGAATTTTGATTGTACATTTTCCTTAAGAGGTTCATTTTAGACCTCAAAATTCCCCTAATGAAGATGACATACACCCTCTAATGTCTCCATAGGAAAAGAAGAATCGATTAAATATAATATATTCCTATAATTCAACATGGTTTTATTGATTCTAAAGATTCAATACTTGAAAACTTTATATTGTTTTGCAACATCTATACCTCATTTTTCCACGGGCTCTTCTAGGTGGGATTTCACTGAAACCCATAAAGCCCACCCAAAAAATAGGATATCCCAATCAAAGAAAACACTCCTAGAACTTGGAGTGGGCACACTCGAAGAGACCGACATGCCCCATAGACCATAAGACTCAGAAATCTAAATCAAGAAGACTCTATTGTTATAAACTTCACCCCCCAAAAGAGGAGTGGGATCGACCAGAGATTGCATTAGCTCGACCACTTGATCAACCAATGGTTGGGTAGATTGTTAAGAAACCATAATAGGTTCAGCAATAGAAGAACCTGTAGACTCAGACCACAACCTTTGTACCACTTAAATCTTAGGGCACAAATGAGGAAGATGATCTCCCTTTCATATCTCACAAGGGAACTTAGGCTTAAATATTCTACGCTTAGGTTTCTGATCAACATTAATACCCCCAGCATGACTAGCAGGGGCTAGTGGAGGGTCTCCAACATGACTTGAAGAGGTTAGAGACTCTTTCCCAAGAGAGAGAGGACTTGTGCCCTCATATTGACTCACAGAAGCAAGTGAGTCATCAGCAACATTACTCATAGAGGTAGGTGACCCATTACTAGTATGTTTGTCAGTGACTAGAAGTATGCCCCCAACGTGACTTGCAGTGGGTGAAGGCTCATCTCCAACATGAGTATAAGAGGTTTTTGATGATTAATGGAGAGAAATCGTCTTCTTCTTATTCCTCCTATTTCTCTTCTTTTTATATTTCTCTTCAGTTAAGTGGCACCGCTCTCGTTTGGTGGGAGAGAAAGCTTCAAAAGGTAGTAGACATTTGGGTAATCTACTTTCCTCCTGGTCTAATTTTATTTCTGCATTGAAAGATAATTTCTATCCCTTGGCCTATTGACAAAAGGATTTAATGGAATTGACATATTTGAGGCAAGGCAAGGGCCAAAGTGTGCAAAGTTTCAAAAAGGAGTTTAGGAAATAAGCTTTAAACTTGGCCATTCCATTAGATTCACCTGAGACTATAACAAAGTATATTGTTGTATTATGCAGTTATACCAAGTGTTCTTTATTGTAGTTTGAGCCTACTACTATTGATGCAGCCAATGTGAAGGACATCCATCTTGAAAGTAGGGGTAAACATGACAAGGGGGATCATCCCAAAAAATCATCATCTATGGCACTGTGTTAGGGACTCCATATTTGTATGACGAGAAAACAATTTTATTTCGACATGAAAACAAATACAATCTCATGAAAGATGAGGTGGAGTATATTGTCAGGGATCATCATGTAAAGATCAATGCAAATATTTTTAGTGTAGGTTAAATGAATAGATTAATCAACTTTAGCAAAGGTTGCATTCTCATGGTTGTGAGAGCGAAGGATGCAGAAGCATATGAAGCTTTCCAAGATTGTGACCCCACTCGCAAGAAAAAATTATATGATATTGTTTCTAACTATTGTGGGGGTTTTCAGGAACCAAATGGGTTAACTTCAAAGCACAATATTTAACATGAAATCTATCTTGAACAAAATTCTCCTTTACCTAATGCGGGTGTGTATAGATTGTCGCCAATTGAAATGGAGGAGATCAAGAAATAGGTGCAGGAATTGTTGAACCAAGGGGTCATAAGACCTGTCTCTTCTCCATGTGGTTCACCTATAGTGTCAATGCCAAATAAGGATGGCACGTAGAGAATGTGCATGGACAATCGGGCACTCAACAATATTACGGTGAAAAAAAGCTACCCTCTCCCTCGCATTGATGATTTATTATATCAATTGAAAGATGTTGTTTATTTCACCAAATTTAGTTTATGTGGTGGATATCATCAAGTTATAATTGCATAACAAGATGTTGTAAGACTGCATTCAAGAAAAACTAGGCATTGTTTAAATTGTCAGTGATGCCATTTTGGACTGTGTACTGCTCCACCACATTTATGAGGGTGATGAATGATATTTTCAGACATTTTCTTGATAATGTTTTGCTTGTGTATCTTAACAATATACTTGTTTTCAATAGAAATTTGGAAGATCATGTGAGTCATGTTAAGAAGGTACCTGATGTTTTTCAAAAATAAAAGTTGTATGTAAAAATGTCCAAGTGTGAATTTGGTTAGACCTCTTTGGTTTACTTAGGTCATATTGTTGGCAGTGGATAGTTAAATATAGACCCTTCAAAAGTTGATGTGATTGTTAAGTGGCCTAAGCCTACCAATGTTATAGAGTTTCACAACTTTTTGGGTGCAATGAAATATTAGATAAGGTTCATTTACAACTTTTCCATCATAATATCTCGCTTGCATGCTTTGAAAAGTGTTAAGAAGACCTTTTAGTGGGGAGGAAAGAAACAGAATGCTTTCAATACTCTGAAAGAGAATATTAGTATTGCAAGAGTTTTGGCCTTTCCTGACCTCCAAAAACCTTTTGAAATTGAAACAGATTCTAGTCGTTATGCCATGGGAGTGGTGTTGATGCAGTAGAAGAAACTTGTGTGTTACCATTTAGAGAATTTCTCCCAAGCTGTTGTGAATTATCCCACTTATGACAAGGAACTGTATGCTTTGGTGCCTGTGAATTATCCCACTTATGTATATGCACATCTTTTGTATATTCGCACCTTTTTTATATGCGTATGTATCATATATGCACAAATTCCATATGTGTACATATACATAAGCTATGAATATAAAGAAATTGTGCACAACTTCACCTCTGTATATGGGTAGCCTTTGTATATGCACATATATGAAAGTTATGCATATACAGAAGATATGTGCATATATGGAAGTTTTGTATATATAAAAGATATGTGATACAAAATATGTGCATATATAAAAGTTATGTGACTTCTTTATATGAACACATTTTATATATGTGAAAGTCTGTCGTATGTGCACAACTTTTGTATATGAGCATATATTTCATATATGTGCATATTTGGAAGTTGTGCATATACGACTGATGCACATATATGGTAGATGTTCATATACGTAAGATATATGCATATACGGAAATTAAGAATATACGAAATAAATGCGCATAGACAAAGGTTGCACATATACAAAAGATATGCACATATATGAAATTTGCACATATACAGAAGTTGTGCATGTCTGGAGATTGTCATATATGCATATTAAGAAAGTTGTGCATAGTTTCTGTATATGTGCAACTTCTGTATATGCGTATATACAAAAGTTGCACATACACTGAAGATATGTATATATAAGGAAGTTGTGAATATACAGAAAATATGTGCATCTGTCATATATGTGCAAATTTTGTATATGCACAACTTCCGTATATGTTCATCTATTGTATATGCGTAATTTCCATATATGCACATATCTCCCTCATATGTGTAACTTTCGTATATGCATAATTACCGTATATGCACATATATGAAAGTTGATCCTTTAGTGCAAATAATATATTATCTCTTATTTAAGAAAAGCATAGATCTGCAGATCATCGTATAACACATATTTTAGGTAACGAAATTAGGGGAACAAGGTTATTCTACTATGGTATGATGTCATGAATCCAATGCAATTTATGGTTCAATAGTATGAGCCTTGATTATAGTTTTATGGAAATTTGCACCTAACTTCCTAAATTTATTTATGGGAAAATGGAGAATTTCATTTAAGGAGATAGAAAATGAACCAAACAGAAGAATTGAGCTTACTGAGATCCTACAAGGATTATGTGAGCACACTATCCAGAAATTGCTAATCTATATTTTAAAATTTGAACCCCTTAGTGAAAAAATTGCATCATCTCTCTCTAAGAAAAACCATATTTCTTGACAAGGATTATGTGAGCACACTATCCAGAAATTGCTAATCTATATTTTAAAATTTCAACCCCTTAGTGAAAAAATTGCATCATCTCTCTCTAAGAAAAACCATATTTCTAGATATAATCCAATACAACCCTTTTTTAGATAATTCTATCATACAATACAATTTTTTCTTGTTGTAAATTGGTTTCATGAGTCCACCACAATTGGCAATTTGTCAATCTAGGTCACAATTATTGTTTTATGGTGAGATTTAACTCACTATCTAAATCAATTTGACATATTCAGAATTTGGTGAAAAAGAATAAAAGGAAAATTGAATAGAAAAAATGACTTGTAAGCTCCCAAACATTTTTCTAATTTAGGCCAATGTGAACACACTACCTATATTTACCCTATCTGAAATTTTCAAGAATCAACCCTCTAATGCAAAAAATGCATGATATCTTACTGAGTAAAATATTTATTCCAATGATCATTGGATAAAACATTCTCTTTGAAATGGAATCATTGAAGAGGGGTGTCAATGCAATAATACATTATCACAAGTCTTATTAAATCAATGGTTTGTTAATTTGATTCTTAATTGCAGTTTTTGAGCGAGTTGCAAATCGCTTCTTGAAGTTATTTACCATATGATTCTACAAGTTTCTTTAGCCAAGGGTTAAGTGAGAATATTATCCACAATTTCCCAATCTAGAGGTAGTTTCTACCTCAAGTGTACACTTTATCACTTATAGGATTGTCACTAAGACATTTTACAATGAGGAGATGCACACTGCAATGGATAATTTGTTCCAAATTAGAGAACGAGTAAAGAGAACCATTTCTAATAGTCTTGTTTAATTTTCATATCCAATCCAATCTTGGCTCTAAATCCTTGATACAGTGGTTGGGATTGTGAAATCTTGAATATCCAAATCTGAATAGTTTTTGGTGTTTGTACAGGGACACTAAATTGTAAGTCACAAAGAAATGTGGAATCAAGTTTGTGATATTTGGAAAGTGTTTCTATGAACTTGGATGTGATTGGATGTTTTTGAGATATCTTTTGGGATTCCATATCTCTAGCGTTGAATTTTTTAAAGGAAATTAAACAAACAATTATTTTAATATGGTATTGAGATGCAATCTTTTGAAGGTGAGAAAAGAATATAGATTAATTAAGGTGCAATCTAGATGCATTTTTCTTATAGAAAGGAAACACTTTTTTTTTTAAGCACGGAAAACAATGATATTAGGAACACGATTAATCAAATCCAACAATAAGTTTCTATTTTTAGTTGTGAAATCAAAATCACAATTTTTGATACAACTATTCCTTGTTGAGATGGAAACTTGTTTGTTGGAGAGTGAATAAACAAAGTCAATCTAGGACCTCTTGGATTAGGTAGCCATCAAGGTGAGCCTTAGTTGCTCTTCTTTCTTACCTTCAATATGCTCAAATTGTGATTTTTATGAACATGGAAGTAGTGAAAGTGTTAGTTTAAAGCTTCTCTTTCATCTAATTGAAACATCTTCCACCCTTACTTTAGTCATCACTTTATTAATTAGTTAACATATGAAAACATAAGTGAAGTTATAATAAAAAAATTAATATTGTCTATGTTGAAATATCGTAGCATAATATTATGTATAAATTGTGCATACACAACTTGCAAATTCATAAATCACAACAATAATATTGCATAATCCAATTTAATCTATCGTTGTGTATTAATAAATAATATTTAATGCTAAAATGACATATCAACTAATATCCATAAATGGAACTAATTGGTGTACTTGTAATAATAAATAATATTTAATATTAAAATGAAATATCAACTAATATCCATAAATGGAACGAATTGGTGTACTGCCCATATGGTTTAATGCTCAATTTGTTTTACAGGCAGTCTTATTTATTAGTTTCCTTGAATTTGAATAAATACATCATCTGAAGTCATATGTTCACACTCTTTTACTTATCTCAACCAAAATGTTTGACTAATGAAAGAGTGAACGCTATGACTCAAAAAAAAAACAAAATGCTACTATTTATATATGTGGGTTGCCACATCTCCTCTTCCATAGTAAAATATCATGGAAATATAAAGACATGATTGAAGACAAATGTTTGTTTCATTAAACATCCTTCTTTGTTTATAAATGCAATTCCAAGCTTGTCATTTTTGAAATTTATTTTGGGTGGTGTGAAAAATACCATGCTTGTGATAGATGAATCTTCATGTTCCTATGATTCTTTGGATAATCTAGGCATAAAAAATGACCATTGTGCTAAACTCATTCTCTACGAAAAGTTAGAATTCATTTATAAATCGCTTTAAAAATTATCAAAAATAATATAACACATAAATTAAAATGGAACAAAATATTAAGCATGTCAATTTATCTTACATGTTTAATTACATGTCAATTTTTTTTTTAAATTTTTTTTTATCAGAAGAAAAAACAACTGGTTTATATTTAGTACCAGCACATTAGTCTTTGGATTTATTTTGTAAATACATCAAATATTACATCAGATTTCATTCTCTTATCCTTTACATTTATAGCTATCTATGTGACAATTTCCAAAAAAGTCTGAATAGATAAATGTTTTCTGTTAACAAAACATGCAGAGGAGAATCAATTGTCTGGTCTCGGTTCATCATCCCTGACTGTGATAGTTCCTTTCCACTTGACGATTGTTGTCGACCTTATTTTCTCCTTATTTACCTTAAGTATTTATGTTCTGAATTGCTTTCTAGAATTCTTCAAAAAGATGTGTGGCCAATGATTGGCCTGGCATAGTAAAAAATAGAGATTGTGGATGTGGCTTGGAAGCACTGCCCAAATCCGCATTTCAAAACCTTGCAAATACAGAAAAATTAGAAAAATTTACCTTTCCCTTCGCTCCCTGTCCAGAATCTTTGGTCAGCTCATAATGCATCTCACCATATCTCTCGGTTAAACCCTTCTTTGATAGACTATCGGCCTATGTGTTCTTTTCTCTATAGATATGAGAGAAGGTAATGGTAGAGAACTTGTTGCGCATTACCTCTATTCTTTGCTTCCAAGTTGTTAGTTGACCAGGATTCAAGGCGGAGCCTTTATTCAGATGGTCAATAAGGACTTATGAGTCCCCAAAAACAGATAGTTTGTCAAGGCAGAGGTGATGTGCAAACCACAACAGTCCCCAAAGTGCCAAAGTCTTTGCCCTCGTATTTGTACCTTGTCCGCCATACCAATGGATCTTGTAGTGGCATGTTGGGGATAGCATCAACCACACATCGCAGAAACACCTTTGGTTTTGGGCTGCCCCATCAAAAAAACCAACTGGATAGTGAATTTCATGTGGACGACTTCTCCTTGACAGATCCGGAGGAATTTTTTGATTGACCTTCAAGTTTCCCCAAATATGAAAAACATGTTTTCTTACCTTTTCCAGGGTGTTGGTTTGTTCATCAAAGATCCACTTGTTTTTGCTACACCACATGCACCAGTGATATATGATGGGTATGTTCTTGAAGGATTTACCTTTCCCCGACCACCATCATGAAAAAAAATATATATATATATTTGCGTTGTCATATGAGGGGGTCTCAAATTGACTTTGTCTGCATATCAATTGGAGGACCATCCTAGTAAAAGGACATTCATAAAAAATATGGGTGTTGTCTTCAACAGCTCTCCAACAAAGTTAACATATCCCTGGCCCATTCATCCCTCTTCTTTGTAAATTGATCCAGGTGAGGTTTTTGTCCTTCCATACCAACCAGTAGAATATAATCATTTTTTTTGTACTTTTGATTTCCACAGATCCTGAATCCAACTAGGGTGATATGAGCCTACCAGTACTTTCATCATATCTCTGTAATTTTCTCGGATTACAATCTGGCCTTTGTACAGTTGTCCTCTCCCTTTTACTCGATCCCCCCTTCTATATCTGATTAAGCCCATACTTTTTAAACTCTCACTATATCTGTTCCATTCTTCGATTAAAGAGGCAGTTAAACCCAACTGTCGTTCTGAATGCCATATTGGAATTTCCTCTTGCCATTCCAGAATTTGTCTTAAAAATAAGATCCATGTTCGGTGAAGGAGCGAGATCACTCTTGACTGATATTTGTGTTCTATGGAAAACCCCCTAATCTTGTATGCCCGATTTGGATAAGTCCCTGATTTCCAAAGTGCCATCGCAGGTTTTCTTTAAATTGTGGCCAGATTTTAATGAATCCTATCCAGATCAGTGATCCCTTCCGCTTCTGAGGATATTACTCCATGAATAAATCCTCCACCAATTTGTTTTTTAATTATTTGAATTCCATTATGTCCTTCCAAAGACCCGGAGAGTGTAGGAATCTCCACAGTGACTTCATCATGCGAGCCTTTCCAAAAGTTTCCAGTTCTATCACCCCCCATCACCCTTGTTCCTTAGGCCTTGCTATTAGCTCCCCATTTTTCCAAGTGATATGATCATTTCCCTAGACCACCATTCCAGATAAAGTTCGCCATATAACTTCAAATGATGTTGATTATCCTCTTTGGAATACTATATAAATGTGCCCAATCAATTGTATATTGCTGAAGTATTGCATATGTTAAGACTAACCTCCCTCCCTTTGACAACCATTTACTTGACCAAACCTTAATTCTTCGTTGATATCTCTCCAATAACCAAGACCAATCACTTGCAATATATCTCGTGGCTCTCAAGTGGAAATCAAGGTAAGTGATCCCTTCATCAAGGTTTGACATTCAGAAGTTGAAAAGGTTTCCAATATATTAGTGTATTTCCTTGGATCCTTCGAAATGGTAAATGTAGGATTTTCCACCATTTGCCTCCATACTCGACGCGGTGCAGAAATTCCTGAAAATTTTACATAATACCCACCAACATCTTTCGATCAATAACCCGAAAATTAGGACGTCATCTACAAAAGAAATTGTGCAAGATATCCCTCTGGATGGTGATTCTTATGCCCTGGAAGTCTCCCAATTCTAATGTGTGCTTTATATTCAAGCTGAAAGCATCCATCACAAAAATGAAGAGGGGAGATAGTGCACATCCCTGCTAGAGGCCTCTCCTTGGTAAAAAAAAATTAGATGATGATCCATTAATGATGAAAACCATGGTAGTTGTACTGATGCAACCTATAATCCAATCGATCGAGTCACTGAGCATACCGATCTTATGGAGTATCAGTTTGAGGAAACCCCAATCCACTCTATCATAGGTTTTACTCAAATCCACTTTCATTACTCTAGCTTCTATTTTCTGTCACTTGATTGAATGCATTATCTCTTGAGTTACAACTAGCGCATCATGGATGCTTTTGCTAGGTAAAAAGCCCGACTGTTATGGAGTGACAAAGCGAGAAAGGACCTCTTTCAACCTCTCCGCCATCAGCTTTGAAACAATTTGATAAAGGGTATTGCATAAGGAGATTGGTCTATAATCCTTTAAACTCCAAGGTTCCTTTTTCTTAGGAATTAGGGCAAAAAAAAGTCGAGTTTATACCTCCCCTGAACTTGCCAGTCTTTCTGACTTCCTCAACCATGTCCGTGATATCTTGGAGGAAAATATAAGAAAAGTGGATGAAAAAATCTGGGGTCCAGCCATCTAGACCCGAACTCTTATCTACTGGAAATGACTTCATTACTTGTTCCACTTCTTCTTTGCTTCCTAGCCTCTGTAGTTTATCATTTTCTTCGGCCCCAAACATCCTAGGGAAATCCTCCAGGGCCTTTAATTGTTCTGCATATACCACATCCTCCCTTCCCTTATAGCGACTTCCATAGAATTTACAGCTTCCTCTTGGATATCCGCAGTGATTCCATTAACCTCAATCTGCCAAATCGCGTTCACTTTTTTCCTTCCATTAGCGAAATTATGGAAGAACTTGGTATTGTTGTCACCCTCCAGTAACCACGTTGCCCCAACTTTTGAGTCGCCAAGATTGATCTTGAATCACCAGGATCTTTCTTCTTTCAGATTCAAGATGTTTAATTCGGGTCAAGTTATTAGGATTCAAATCCCCTTCAATCTCTTTTAGGATCTTAGTTGTCTCTCCTCTTATGTACTTCAACTTCCTAAGCATTTTCTCTTTCTTTGTTTTCTCCCATTTCCTCACCTGATCCTTCAAACTTTGCAATGATTTAGATAATTATTCCATCATTGATGATCCCTCCTCTCGACCTGTAGCACTGAAATGTTCTCTGAATAGCAAGTTGAATGTGGCATTGTTTAACCAGAGTCGGTTAAATTTAAATGGGTACTCCCCAATCGGTTTCTCAAAATGCCATTCAACGGTGATCGGGCGATGATCCGAGATGACAAAATCCTCAGTCCGTACCTTTAATGCCCCCATCTGAGAAAGGAGTGTTTCTTGCACAAAGACTCAATCGATCCACTTCCCAATGAACTCCTCTCCTGTGCGCCCGTTAAACCAAGTCGAACCCTCTCCCTCCAAAGTTAAATCAATCAGATTTGAGGATTTAATAAGCAATCGCATGAAACCCTCCAATGGATCCCGCCGACCTCGAGTGCCCCAAATATCCCCATCCTTGAGAATACAATTGAAGTCGCCTACAATGATAGAACAGTCAAGTAATAGAAGACCACAAGCCTCCATTATCCTCCAAAAACTAAGTCTATCTCTATAAGGAGCATAAAGGTTAATAAGATGCATCCTTCGATTAAAACCCCTGAAGTATCCTGTCAAGATTATACCTCCGAAAACGCTGAAAGCCTTCATGAATGCCCAATAGGGGTCCCAAATGACAGCCAAGCCACCCGAGCGGCCCTCAACATCCATGGCCACCAAATGCCAATTTGGAAACAAAGCATGACAGAAAGTGTGGGTTCTATTAGTCAAGGTCATTGATTCTTGCAGAAAAATCATACTAGGGTTCATCGAAGAGAAAAAAATCCCGCAGAGAGACAAGCTTATCCTTACCCCCTACCCCCCTTATGTTCAGGGAACATAATTTCATGATGGACCATCTGAGGATGGGGCCAATGCTATAAGGACCCGATCGAGTGCGAGAGTGATAAGAACATCTCAGAAGTTTCCAGGCGAGAGATCCAAACTCATACCAACCAAAGGGTTTTTACGTTTTCCTCTAGGCCGACCCTTCCCTTTGCAAATAGTTACGTTCGAGATCGAAGATGGGCAGGGTGCGATGATAAGGGACAAAGGATGACCGATATTGATAGTCAGAGGAGCCATTTGAGCTTCCGAGTTATGAAGAATAAACTCGAGGTCGCTACCTATCTAATTTTGGGGGGAGAGGTTCCCGTCACAGACTGGTTCGGAAGGCGGGTTCAAAGAGGGGAAAACAGAGTCACCCGACAGAATGGGATCTTTGGGGGATATAGATGGAGGAGGGGGAGAAGGCGAAGAAAGATTTATGGCAGGAATGAGGAGAGGATTATGGCCCTCTCTTGGAGTAATATCCACAGAAACATCTAATTGACCTGTTGTAACGGGCCCACCCAGAAGGATCTGAGCTGCGTCGAGACCCTCCACAACAGGCATACCACCAGTATCCATAGACTTACCAGAATTAGAATCTAGAGTGTAACAGGGGAATAGGTTTATCGGAACAGACTTGCCCAATTTTATAGGAGTCCCCGATAAGTGGTCTTGTCGATGGCTTGAGTCTCTCGTCGCTTCAAACCCGAGTGGTTGTTTTCTTTCTCCCCGCTTGTGATGTTCATTGAAACTATGCCAATTTCTCATTAGGTGACCAGTGCCATGGTAGATATGAAACTAAAAAGGGGTCTGCTAGTAGTCCAAAACCTGTCGATGGATGATATCTTCCCATTCCAAGTCCACCTCTGCTGGAAGGCCCCCCGAGAACGACACTTCAACTAGCAACCATGCCACTCTTTTGGAAAATTCCCTTGTACACTTCGGGTCTATGACTCGACATGCACCTATGTTGTTACCAATAGTAGTCAGGGCCTGTGAAGTCCAAAATTCCAAAGGTAGTATGGGCTTCTTTACCTAGACTAGATGGTTCCTTGGTGCATTACGGATAGGGTGGAATCCCACATGCCAACGGTGGAGGGCTAGGAAACACCGACCGTTTACCCACGCCCACCTATATACCTCAGCGACGTCCTCAGCTTTAATGAAATGGAAACAAAACCAGCCCCCCGGTAATTTACTGAATTTAGGTCAATATACAATCAGCTTGTTCCAAGCCTCCATCAGCCACGAGAGGAAATCCACCTTACTAAACTTCTCAAAATACCAGCGACCTACCAAAGCGTAGTCTAGCAGACTCTCTGTGCGCTCCCACATAACATCACGACCAAAACTTAAAAGTCTACATCCCTATTTTGGCTTGAAAGGCTTGTCTACGGAAGTCGATTTGGATAGATTTGCAAAGCTGTGATGTATTTTCGGGGATATTCGACCAGATGAACCGCCAAGTGAAGAGTTCATTCCTGTAGTCTAAAGTGCAGCCAAAACACCGGGTGATGAGTGGGAATGAGGATCTTGACTGCAAAAAGGAGTTCTGCACCCTCCGCCCCATCGATTGCATGCAAGAACACATCGTCAAACTCTCCCTCCTTGAAATCCGCTAAGAGAGAATTAAGGGCATTTATAATGAGGCTCCGCAGTGTTTAAGATGATAATATAAAAGTAGATGGAAAGACAGGATAACCTCGATAGAATAAATGAAAAGGTCCACGATTCCGATATAGATCACCCTGAAAAGACTCGAGTGGTTAAGGCAGAGCAATCAGACATTTAAAAGCAGGTACGTCCACCCTGTAACCAACCCAATCGGATCTGTCTAGTACTCCTAAACCATCACCTTAATAAAGTCCATGTGTAGAATACCCAGGGAGGACAGTACTAGAGCCGAAAAAGTACACCAACCGCTGACTGGGTCAGAGGATACTTGTACCCTCTCAGAAAATTTGAAAGTTCTGTCCCTGATCATCAACCTTCCCACCGGAAAAACCAAAGAAATGAAAGTCGAGTGAATAGTCCCCGAGAATCATGCCCAAACCACGGCAGTGGATTTCCAAAGAGAATAATAACAATCCATTAATCCCCTTAATAACAAATTATTCTGGTTCCAGGGCACAACAACAACAGATACACTGTCCTATGTTCCACCATCGTTCACAAATTTGAAAACTTTAACGCTTCTCCATGGCTTTCTACAGAAACAGAGCTCTGAACCCAAAGAGCATAGTCGATAGTCCTGTGATCAAAGATCTTGGGGTTCGAGAAATATGAGAAATTTTGACCTTTTCCTAATGTGATTTTTCATCCTTAGAGACAAATAGTGCTCACTTCAGGGCCTAATAGTGACCACCTCCATAACTGTATCTCGCCTAATTGTTGTTTTCTCTTCCCTTGCGTCTCCTCCAGCCTCTAAAATGCCTTAACATACATGAATATGGCTATGTTTATGTAGTAACAGTGCCCCAACCATTATTTGGATCTCCATAGCTTCACTGTTAGGCGCCTCTTCTTTTTCTACAACGTTGATCCTCTATGTACATTCGAGACAAACAATGCTCACTTCAAGGCCAAACAATGACCACCTCCATAACAGTCTATGGCCTTACTGTTGTTTTCTCTTCCCCTGCGTCTCCTTGAGCCTCTAATTACATTTATTCATTCAAATCACTTCTAATAGTAATGGTGTCCTTTAACTATTAATGATTAAAACAAGGCAAGAAGCATCATACTATTGATGATTTTGTCCTTAATTATGTAATTGGAAATTTATACTAACAACTACATTCATAAAGTAGTATATAAATTCACGTCATATATAATAATCAAATATATCAATCCATGATTTTCATCCAAATTTAGATATTCATCTTTAGTTACTATCAACTCAACCGAGAATTACTTTCGAAGTCTATCAACTCAACCAATAATTACTTTCGGAGTCTATTGATAAAACTAAGCTTTAGCGCACGAGGCAGAACTAATGTTAAACTAAATTCAAAATTTCAAATGAAAAAATTAATGTAAAAAATTCTCACTCTCATTTTCGATTTCAAATTCAAATTGTAAAGGCCTCGTATTAATTACATTGCATTTGTTTAAATTGTTGTCACCTCAACCTACGCTAGCAATTCACTGGGAGATGACTTGTTTGGACCAACTCCCACCCAGTACAGATGATGATGATGATAATTTAGATCCATCATGCATATGGCGGATCATCTTGCATAAGCCATGGATGATGAATTTTAATCCATTACCATTCGACAGAAAGTGTTGGCTGGAAAAATTATGCACACATTTGACCTTTAAATTAGTTGTCAAACTTCTTCTCCTTACAGTGTATTAAATAACGTATAGACTTGTAAATAAGGCTTTCCATGGTGCTCAGGGATTTAAAAAAAAATACAAATAATCCAAATAAAATCTGACATTACATTTGATTTTATCAATATTGTCAGAGTAAAGCATCAATTTTTTCGCACATATGTAATATTGTGCCTCTAGGATTTTATTCTCCATGAAAGTTTGAATACAATACTAAACTATGCCTTTCAAACGATTACCTAGCATATGTTCTTAATGTAGTCTACACATGAAAACCAATTAGAAATGACACTAACAATCAAAGCAACGAAAATCAAGAATCTGCAAAACTCTGTATGGTGGTGAAAACATATTGTGCCTTGAAAAAAATGTGGCTTCGAAACTCTGTATAATATGCTTCAGGAATATGTAATAGTGTTCCTCTAGGATTTTATTCTCCATGAAAGTTTGAATACAATACTAAAATTTGCCTTTCAAATGGTTACCTAGCCTCTGTTCTTAATGTATTCTACCCATGAAAACCAATTAAAAATGACACTAACAATCAAAGCAACGAAAATCAAGAATCTACAAAACTTCATATGGTGGTGAAAACATATTGTGCCTTAAAAAAATGTGGCTTCAAAACTCCGTATAACATGCTTCCCCTATAACCGTCCACCTATCTGTAGGAATTTACTGGGTAAGTTCCTTAGATCAAAAGCCAAAGGTCACCGCTCACAAACAAATCACAAATCAGTACACCAGTATTATCACGTGTGTTGTCGCTCCTAGAGACAGCCTTGAGTTGCCAAAAACCAGTGCCTAGGACATCTTATATAGCAAGGAGCATGTGATATAACAAGGGGTGTCATCAATTAGGGGCTCTCATGCTATATCCTGTATACAGGGAAATAAATTGGAATGGGACCAGAACTTTCGGAAACTTGACACAGGAAGAGTAGTATTGCAGAGGCAAGATGTAAAACTCTAATAATAAAGCATAAGACAATTTAGAGACAGCTTACTACAAAACGGGTCGGTTCAGAAATACTCCACAGAGATGGATATTTTGAAGGTGTTTACTATGTAAGGAGAAAGTGAGAGGATACTAGCTATCATTGAGACATGTCATGGGCTTACCAATTTAAGAATCCATACATGAAAATGGTGTTTTAAAAACACCCTCCCAAAGAAACTAGTATAGCAGAAATATGGTTGAAATGAATATGGAACAGTATATCATGCATGAGCCATATTTAAAGTGCTTGACTGATTCTAACATGAGTATCAACTAGGATAAATTCTTGCCAAAACTAGTGAGCCACTCGCATTCCAAAACATGATACAAAAAAAATGGATGAAAACAAGATGGAACATCAAATTAAAACATAAAGGGAGAAGTTACACACTGTGAAATACCAAAGACCAGAATCCTCATTACAGATAGAACTCCTCCTCACTGAGACCCAACGGGCTCTGAGCATTCATATAAGAGTTCAACAAAATGTATACAAAATCTTCTTACTGCACAATTTTCTAATGAATCTAGAACCCTCAATAATCTGTTCTTAGAGAGTTTTATACGAGAAAAAGAAAACCTAGTCAAAGAAGTAGGTGGTGAACATTTAATTTTCCTCATTAAAACAAAATGGCGGAAACATTCGTGCCCATACTGCTGAATGACTATGTTGTGCTGTATGTACTCAACTGCCTGCTTTCTGAAATAAATGCACTGGGTGAAAGTCTCTTCAGGAACACGGCAAGGAAGTAAAATCATATAAACCTTCTGTCCTTTCCTGAAAGAGAATTCTGCTGAAATAAAAACCTTGAGGGTATTGTTTCTTGTGCATTGTACCCTCTGCCTTATAATTTTGAATTTAGGCTTGAAATTCTTCAATGTTGATCGTCGAATTCCTCTGATCTCCCACTGATACTCTCTGCCGCAACATTAATATCTTCGATTGCAAAATCTATGCTTTGAATGACTTTGGAGGGTTTGACAGATTTTACCTCGGCTTCTTTAATGAAAGTCGTGTCGTAACAGCTTCCCAAGCCTTGCTCCATAAATGTTGCCTCTAATAAATGGTCCTTTGACGCATTCTTGACTTTTGACATGGAGGCTGTGAATAATGGCAATTTTCCGTCGTTGTAATCCTGCAAAACCCGCAAACTTGTTAAGAAAACCAATGCATGGGGGACGGCGATGCAGTGGGGATGACTGTGTAGCAACGCAGCATGATGAAATGGCGAAAGTATGTGGGGTGGCGATGAAAAATGTAGTGGAACAGTGGTGAATGGACTAGCCAAAGTTATAACGCAAAACATTAAAATATGACATATGAATGGAATATATAAATGGCGGAGGAAAAATGCGATAAACACGTGGAAGGGTGACGGGGCGGAAGACACAAGTCAGTGGCGTGGCATGCAAATGATCTGGACCGTCAGATCTCGGTGGAGATCGATGGTTGAAACAGCGTCGGGGGCGATTGACAGTGGGCCAGGGGTGTGATTCGCCTATGGTTAAACCTCATGCAGCTTCGGATCGTGAAGGCCGTTGGATGAAGAGCTTCAGATCGGGCGGCTGATATGCATATCGCTCTATATCCTTGGTCAAACAATAACGTGCGAGGGAGGGCGGTTTCGCAATAGTGCGCTGGGCCACGTGTTGCGCAGCGTGTGGAATCGCTGGCCAAACGAAAATTACCGCCCACCGCCGGAAGGCGATGCGATAGATACCACCGGGTTTTGAACAGTGTTTTGGGCGCGAGCACCACAAAGGCGGAGGAAATACAGACCGTCGGATCTACAAGGGAATCAGCGGCAGAGATTGGATCGGCGGTGAGAGAGTGGGGCGACGAGATGCGATGCAATATGATCTGGGCCGTAGGATCGAAGTGACATATCAACGGCGTAGATCACATCGGGAGATCGCAATTGCAAGAAGCAGAGGGGTGGCACATTACAAAGTTGCGATTTGCAATCAGAGCGGGGGTGCGATCAGCGCTCAACCGTCAGATTGGGATAACAGATCGACGGCGTAGGAGGCATCGCGGAAATTATAGACCAAAAGCAATCGCATCGGGGATTTTAAGGCATACAAAGGAGTTTAACGCTCCGCTCCGTTTTTCCGATGTGATTAGCACCCAGGCCATAAGCGCTCGGTCTTGGGCATCGAGCATATGGGGAAGTGGTTTGCGGGGCTTTGGCCGAAAGGGGCTAGGCCTTATGTATTTTCAAATGTGGGTTCTACGGCCTTTTATAGTGTAAGTTGGGGGCGGGAAAGGGCAACGACAGGCAGAAAAAGGACTTCTTTAAGGCCAAAGAGGAGATTTGAAAGGTTTCAACGGAGTTGCTCGCCAAAATTTAACAGGGGGTTGATATGATCAACATTGGCTCCACCTGGGGATGGCACGTTCATCCCTGGATGTGTCGAGAACTTTGCAGACCACCTGATCATCTTCTAGGCAGACCCTGTTCTTCAGCACTTCTACTTTTCATCTCATGATTCATCACGGCACCCACGTTATTCAAACAAAGATGAAACTAGAAACTAAAAATAGCCAAGCCAGGATTAGACTGTCTGGCTCGTTGGACTTTGCAGAAATTAAAACAACTAACTACATGCTCACAAGTTGAGCTTTATTTGAGCTTTTCCTACCTACCCTACTCTAACTGGACTATTTACAAGTCTAGCTTACAAACATTGTCTTCCAATGCAACCAGTCCATCAAGTGATCCCATGACTGGTCTTTCTTGCTCAACTCCTTGAACAAGCTGGATAGGCAGGGCAACTCCCACTCTTCTTGTTCCACAATAGCAGCTTCAAAGAATTTTCTTGTTGTCTACAACATGCTACTCAGCAAGACCTTTGATCCTTCCTCGAATGTTTGCAGGAAATGAGCATAAGGATCATGAAATGATACCTGGTTATGAATTTTTTGCAGGCAGGCTTCAACCAGGATCTCTTCTTCTTCCACTGGATCAAGAAGAAGACTCTCTTGAGAGAGAGAATCTCCCTCATCTTCTTCATTTTCTAAACTGGAGGACTCATCGTATATTGGAGTTGAGTCCTTTTGGAGCTCTGGTGTATTCTGCTCTGCTGTGCTTAGCTCCGTGAAAAGATCTATGTATTCTTGAGCAGGGGCTTGTACCTGTTAGGAATATGTAATTTATTAGCAAGATTGGCAGAGTCCAATTACAGAAGCAACATCGTTTCAACCAACTTTGGGATTCTAGGATCTAGCCCTCCTGAATCCGGAGAGGGATCTCTCCAGTAAGTACAAAGATGGATTTGTCCTTGAAGTTTGGGGTAATGATATTAGGCTAGTTATGAAGGCCAAGGGTTTTGTTTTTGGATGGTTGAACATGATTACTGTTAGAGGTGAAAAGTCTCAAAGGTAAAGAGGTTCAAAAGTGAGAAGTTGCAAGCAACTAGAAAAAGCTTTAGCCAAGATGAAAGATAATTGCAAGTTTTGAGTCCATTGGGCTATGGAGTCGTAATAGGATTTAATTGGGACAGCAAGAGGCAAGAGTGGTCCATGGGGCAAGTCATCTATCTCTAAGGATCTCTTTAAAGGTTTTGATTTATGGAATGGAGTGATACATCAAGAAGGGGAAATAAACAGATGCAGAACAAAGAGCAGCCCAGGATCTGGTAAGTACTTTGAAACTAGCCAGCCTTTGATACACTTTCAATAGAAAACATATAAAAAACAAAGGGAAACTTGAAGGCAACTTTTGGAGTAGAAACTAGCGGGCCGGGCTCACCACAAATCCTCTCCTAGCTCTTCTTTACTTGGTTACTTCCAAGACAATCACGGAGATAACACAAAATGGCCTAAGATCTGGTAAGTACTTTGAAACTATCCAGCTTTTAACACATTCTAAGAGAAACAATCAAACAGTTATGCAAACAAGACTGGGACCAGGGCTCACCATATCTTCCTCTGTTCATATTTACACAACATACACTGAAAGTAACATTCAAAAATAATATTCAGCTAAGGCAATAAGACGAGGGAACGCCAACATTCCTATGCTTAAACTGAATTAAATCATTTTCAAGTAACACAGTTGGAAGAAAACATTTAAATAAAGATTTCTCAGCCAGAGAAGGTTACTGGTACACAGTAGGTCCTAACCCTGTTCAAACTGTTCTTTACAGGAGAAAATGAAACAAAATGAAAACAAAAATAAGATACAAGTTACAATGAGAATAACATCACCGTCAACATAGACCAGGATCCCATCAATCAGCTTGTATTGATGCTCCAAACTAGTTACAATCTTCGAGTCCAGTGTTTTAATTCATCTTTCTTTCAAACCCTAACTTATCTGTTACAAGCAGAGCTCCAAGAGCCAATGAATCACTATTTACAATCAGGAGTCTTCAGCTCAATTACAATTACAATGCTTCAGTAATTACATTAGCAACCAATGCCTCACTCATCTTCTACTGAAGTATTTATAGAAGGATGAGGAGGTGAGATCTGATAAAAGATCTCAAATACAATTAATACAGAGTTAATGTTTTCTTGGCCTTTGGGGGGCTCAATGAAGAAACTGTACAGGTGTTTCATTGCATTAATTGATTTACACTCATGATTTAAGCTCGGTGGAAGCTTTTGTTGACCTTCAAGGCACTGTGTGACGCTAGGGTTACCCTGCAGATGTCCTTTGCATTAAGTTTCATGGCAGAAGTAACTTCTTGGCTGCGCTGAGGCAAAATATGATCTTCTTCAATAACTTCGGCCCCTGATTGAGTACTTTGAGGAACAGGTGGCGTTATGGTAGCTGGGAGAAATTGATTAACCTCATATGTGGCGGTGGAGGTTTCTTGTCTGATAAAAAACTTTAGGTTTTCAGTAAACTGTGTTTTATTTGGGGATTAGGCTCTTGATAACAGTCTTAGCCGTAATCCCAGCAAAATTGTCTGTAATCCACTGTCCTGATATATTTAGGTCTTCGACATTGATACTCTTTGTCTGTGCCTGTTTCATGGTTCTCTTGCTGCCGTGCCGGGCTGCAGCAGGGTTTATAAGGCATCAATGCCCGAGAAAACATCAATGAAACACGAATTTCCACCTTGTGGATGATTTCCTTTGACGAAATGAAAATCGGAGGATCGTCACCCTCCTTCTCTGAATCTTCTTTGAAAACCACGAGGAATGATTTAAAACCTTGCACAATATGAAAACTTATTAAAAAATCCTGCTTTTATAGGTTTAACTGCATCGAAAGGTGCGGAGGAAGCGCGGTCGTTGGATGGCATCGTCCAATGGTCAGGATTGATTTGGAGATATCATAGAATGGCAGAAGGGGATTAAATCTGAGCCGCTGATCGCGCAAGATCGACGGTTGGGAGAGTAGGTAGAAAGTCAAACGAAGAATCTGAGGAGAAAGCGATTGCCACTGTATGATGCCTCGTTTATCGCGCGCACCTTGGTTAACCATTGAGCACGTTTGACGAGCAATCACCGTTGGATCAGTGGGGCCAGATCGAACGGTCCACAGCGAAATCGTTGGGCGTCCTTGTCCGGATTTTAACGCGCGATGGATGACGGATGGACGGTGGTTTTGGAAAAGTACAAGGGGCACGTGTTGAACGGCGGATGGAATCACTGGCTATTGGGAGAAAACAGCCTTTTGTCGAAGAGTGGTGCGATAGAAACCATGCGGGTTTGGAAAACAGCGCACGGATGGGGGGTCCACAGGAATGGCGCGCTCCGCACCATCCGATCTACGGAGCAGATTGACGATGGAGATTGCTCCATAATTTGCACAGGTGGAAAACTTTGGAACTAAATTTTAAACCCAAAAACACGAATTTAAAAAGGTTTTTTAATGTTTTGGGCGAAACATATAACGGGGCCCGCGGGATATCGGTGGACACAAACTTGCGATATGCGATCTACGATGGATCGCAGCGCAGATATTTCCGATGAGCACTTTTAAATAAAACCGTAATTTGGATTTTTGTGATTTGCGATTAGCGCCAAAGGGTTAGAACTTGGTTCCAGGATGCGGGTATGTGGGGGAAATGGTTTAGAACTTAGCCCAAGGGGGCTTAAGTCCTAACATAGAAAATATGCGTTTTCTATGGTTTTTTAGTGTTTTTTCAAAGGAAAAGAAGGTTGCGGTAAGGTTAAAAAGTGGGTTTTCAACCTTACAAAATGAATTTTGATGAGAGGAAATAGCAGAAATGTGGAAATGAGGGGTTTTCATGGGGAATGGAGGGATAGAAGAGGAGGTTAGTTTTGAGGAGAAGGAATGGGAAAAAGGGGTCTGCAGCAGTATTTGACTTTGGATTTTTTGTAGGATTTCAGAGGCTTTTGAGATGTAAATAGAAATATAGGATCTGGACAGAGGCATGAGGCCTTCAAGAGTCTTCAAGAGCTAACAGTTTTTGGTAAGGAAAAAATTGTTTCTTGAAGGCTCAAAACATATTTAGCCACCTTTGGTATAATCAAATTTTACAGGTGGCTAATAGTACCTTTGCTTCCTCTTTTTCAAGAGAAGGCTCATTATTTTCATCTTGCTCAAGAACTTCTTCTTTGCCCTCCTCCTCATCTTCTGAAAGGAAGGACTGCTGACCACCGATCACATGACACTCACCACTGATGCTTTCATAACTTTCCCCATCAGTGTCATAGATAGGCTGACTAGGTTCATTGCTCCTCTAGAGTTGCTGGCCCTGGATTTCCTCCCATGGGTCTACTGATGATGGTTCTACAGGCTCAGCTTCTCTCTGGAAACAATCATCATCAAATAGATCATAACTAGGAAAGTCATAATCGTAAGCAATGTCACCAATCAAACCTGTCGGATTCTCAGCAGGTCTTTCTTCGTCTCAGTCCTCAGAGGAGTTTTCTAGATCCGAATCATCAAACTCATTAGACGAGTGAGCAAGGGAATCTGTTCTATAAAAGACTTCGGAGGTGATTTGTTGATTTAATATCTGATTAATCTCTTCTTCTGTCAAAAGGGGGGTTTCCTTGTCATTATGGACAGAAGCACAACAATCCTCTTTTTCTTGCATTAGCTGACTGGGAGGTGGGATGTTCTCTTGAGCCTCTTCTTCCACATCAGATTCTGCCTCTTCTAAGTGGTCTCTTATTTCCTCAAGGCAGCGTTCCCTATTAGCTTTTGCTATTAGGTCGTGATACTCTCTGATCAGCATAATACAAGATATAGGTAAGCAATCAGGGAGTTCCTGATCACTTTCCTCCTCATCTTCCATGGGCTTCAAAGCATCATACGTGTCTTGCTCATTATCCACGTCTTGAGTTTGTTCTTGTTCTGGAAGAGGCAGGGGCTGCTCTAAATAATCATCATTTGCATTCATATTAGCAATATACATCTACAGCACTCTATCAATCGTTTTCAATAATTCATATAATTAATCAGACAAAGCATCTAGCTTTGTATCCGTATCCATGTTTGGATCCATGTTTCTGCAAAGATGGTCACTGCATCTTCTCAACCAGTTCAGAGTCTTCTACCAGTGGAGTCATTTGGTCTTTTGGGAGTTATGGAATGTGGAGTCGCCAAGGTGAGGGATCTACAACTCTCAACTCTCTATGCTCACCTACTTGAAGAGTGAATTAGGTTTTGTCGAGGCCCAAGGATTTAAATTTTCTCAACTTCGTTCCCCGGCAACGGCGCCAGAAAGATGTTGTCACTCCTAGAGACAGCCTTGAGTTGCCAAAGACCAGTGCCTAGGACATCTTATATAGCAAGGAGCATGTGATATAACAAGGGGTGTCATCAATTAGGGGCTCTCATGCTATATCCTGTAAACAGGAAAATAAATTGGAATGGGACCAGAACTTTCGGAAACTTTACACAAGAAGAGTAGTATTGCAGAGGAAGGATGTAAAACTCTAATAATAAAGCATCAGACAATTCAGAGACAGCTTACTGCAAAATGGGCCAGTTCAGAAATACTCCACAGAGATGGATATTTTGAAGGTGTTTACTATGTAAGGAGAAAGTGAGAGGATACTAGCTATAATTGAGATGATATCCAGATACACAACATCCCCATGTCATGGGCTTACCAATTTAAGAATCCATACATGAAAATGGCGTTTTAAAAACACCCTCCCAAAGAAACTAGTATCGCAGAAATATGGTTGAAATGAATATGGAACAGTATATCATGCATGAGCCATATTTAAAGCGCTTGACTGATTCTAACATGAGTATCAACTAGGATAAATTCTTGCCAAAACCAGTGAGCCATTCGCATTCCAAAACATGATACAAGGAAAATGGATGAAAACAAGATGGAACATCAAATTAAAACATAAATGGAGAAGTTCCACATTGTGAAATACCAAAGACCAGAATCCTCATTACAGATAGAACTCCTCCTCATTGAGACCCAATGGGCTCTGAGCATTCATTTAAGAGTTCAACAAAATGTATACAAAATCTTCTTACTGCACAATTTTCTGATGAATCTAGAACCCTCAATAATCTGTTCTTAGAGAGTTTTATAGGAGAAAAAGAAAACCTAGTCAAAGAAGTAGGTGGTGAACATTTAATTTGCCTCATTAAAACAAAATGGTAGAAACATCTGCGCCCATACTGCTGAATGACTATAACTCGGCTGTCTCCTTTCTGAAATAAATGCACTGGGTGAAAGTCTCTTCAGGAACATGGCAAGGAAGTAAAATCATATAAACCTTCTGTCCTTTCTTGAAAGAGAATTCTGCTGAAATAAAAACCTTGAGGGTATTTTTTCTTGTGCATTGTACCCTCTGCCTTCTAATTTTGAATTTAGGCTTGAAATTTTTCAATGCTGATCGTCGAATTCCTCTGATCTCCCACTGATAGTCTCTGCCGCAACATTAATATCTTCGATTGCAAAATCTATGCTTTGAATGACTTTGGAGGGTTTGAGAGATTTTACCTCGGCTTCTTTAATGAAAGCCGTGTCGTAACAGCTTCCCAAGCCTTGCTCCATAAATGTTGCCTCTGATAAATGGTCCTTTGATGCATTCTCGACTTCTGAAATGGAGGCTGTGAATAATGGAAATTTTACGTCGATGTAATCCTGCAAAACCCGCAAACTTGTTAAGAAAACCAATGCATGGGGGACGGCGATGCAGTGGGGATGACTGTGTAGCAACGCGACATGATGAAATGGTGGAAGTATGTGGGGTGGCGATGAAAAATGCAGTGGAACAGTGGTGAATGGACTGGCCAAAGTTATAACGCAAAACATTAAAATATGAAATATGAATGGAATATATAAATGGCAGAGGAAAAATGCGATAAACACGTGGAAGGGTGACGGGGCGGAAGACACGAGTCAATGGCGTGGCATGCAAATGATCTGGACCGTCAGATCTCGGTGGAGATCGACGGTTGAAATGGCGTCGGGGGCAATTGACAGTGGGCCAGGGGTGTGATTCGTCTATGGTTAAACCTCATGCAGCTTCGGAGCGCGATGGTCGTTGGATGAAGAGCTTCAGATCGGGCGGCTAATATGCATATCGCTCTGTATCCTTGGTCAAACAATAACGTGCGAGGGAGGGCGGTTTCGCAATAGTGCGTTGGGCCACGTGTTGGGCGGCGTGTGGAATTGTTGGCCAAACGAAAATTACCACCCACCATCGGAAGGCGGTGCGATAGATACCACCAGGTTTTGAACAGTGTTTTGGGCGCGGGGATCACAAAGGCAGAGGAAATACAGATCGTCGGATCTACAGGGGAATCAGCGGCGGAGATTGGATCGGCGATGAGAGAGTGGGGCGACGGGATGCAATGCGATATGATCTGGGCCGTAGGATCGGAGTGACATATCAACGGCGGAGATTACATCGGGAGATCGCAATCACAAGAACCGGAGGGGTGGCACATTACAAAGTTGCGATTTGCGATCGGAGCGAGGGTGCGATCAACGCTCAACCGTCATATTGGGATAACAGATCGACGGCGTAGGAGGCATCACGAAAATTATAGACCAAAAGCAATCGCATCGGGGATTTTAAGGCATACAAAGGAGTTTAACGCTCCGCTCTGTTTTTCCGATGCGATTAGCACCCAGGCCGTAAGCGCTTGGTCTTGGGCATCGGGCATATGGGGAAGTGGTTTGCGGGGCTTTGGCCGAAAGGGGCTAGGCCTTATGTATTTTCAAATGTGGGTTCTGCGGCCTTTTATAGTGTAAGTTGGGGGCGGGAAAGGGCAACGATAGGCAGAAAAAGGACTTCTTTAAGGCCAAAGAGGGGATTTGAAAGGTTTCAATGGAGTTGCTCACCAAAATTTAACAAGGGGCTGATATGATCAACAACGTGGTTAAAACCCTCAAAGAGGAAACAGTCCACGCCCTAAGCCAACACAGCCACATCAAGCAATTTATTAATAAAAAGGGAAAATTTACATATGTTTCTCTCATAAACGATTACCGGACAAATGACCCTCCATGCTCTTTAAATAGAGATCATGGACCAATCGAGTGTTAAGCCACAGATCAAGTGTCGTTAATACTGAAGAGAGAGAGAACCGTCAGATCACTACAAATCGTGATCATCGAATTATAAGTTACAAATGTACATAGTAAAGAAACACACTTTACCTAACTCTATACTAGACCAAGTTATACTTAATTATTTCCCATGTGTTAGAATATCCTAACATCCCCCCTTAAGAACAACTTGGGATATGATTGAAGGTTTTACAAGGGTGACACAAAAGGAGCCTATGTCCTTTGTGTCGAAATATCCTAACATCCCCCCTTAAGAACAAATTGGGATAGGATTGAAGGATTTACAAAGGTGACACAATAAGAGAAGGAAGGAGGCATTAGAGCCTATCCCCCTTTAATGATAACTTTCCTGAACTCCAAGCATGGATCGAAATTTGGTAAACTTCGCTTTTGTGAGAGCCTTTGTAAAGATATCGACAACTTGATCATTGGTTGGACAATACTGTACTTCAAGAACATGATCATGAATGAGCTTTCTGATGAAGTGTATGTGGAGCTCAATGTGTTTCATACGCTGATGTTGAACTGGATCTTTACATAGTTGAATGGCACTCTGATTATCACACCAAAGTGTAGTTGGATGTTGCTGATGAAGACCAAATCTAGACAAGATCTGACAAAGCCACATGGCTTCCTTGCTAGCTTCAATGGCACCACGATATTCTGCTTCGGCTGAAGAAAGAGAGATGGAAATTTGTTTCTTACAATACCAAGTAATAGGTCCTGAACCAAAAGTGAATACATACCCTGCAGTAGACTTTTGATCATCGGGGTCACCAGCCCAATTAGAATCAGTGAAACCAATCAACAATGGAGATGCCCCTACATTGTAATGAATCCCGAACTGAATTGTACCTCGAATATATCGAAGTATTATTTTAGCTGCTTTCCAGTGACTTTCATGAGGTTGGTGCATAAACCGAGCAACAAGACCAACGGCAAAGGAAAGGTCGGGACGTGTATGGGTTAGATACAGAAGTTTACCAACAAGTTGATGCTATAAGGTAGCATCCACTTCAGGGGTAGTACAAGTGACTGAAAGCTTGACTCCAGACTGAAAGGGAGAAGGGGCTGGCTTACAATCTGCCATGTGAAAGTGGCGTAGAAGATCACAGGCATACTTGGACTGAGAAATGGTAATACCTTCTTTGGATTGCATGACTTGAAGACCAAGGAAATAATGCAAGTGTCCTAAGTCTGTCATTTCAAACTCCTTTTGAGGCTAGACTTCACATGGTTTATATGGTTGGGATCACTACAAGTAAGGATAAGATCATCAACATAAAGAACAAGGATGGTGAAGGACTTGCCCACTTTCTTGGTGTAGACAGTTTTGTCAAAATGACACCTAGAAAAGCCATTATCTAATACAAATCTATCCATTTTGACATACCAAGCCCAAGGAGCTTGTTTGAGACCATAGAGAGACTTCCTAAGGTGACAAACAAGGCTAGAGTCGTTTTGGATAAAGCCAGGGGGTTGTTCCGTGTAGATTTCTTCAGGAAAATATCCATGTAAAAAAATGGATTTAACATCTATCTGATGGACTTCCCATTTAAAGGAGGCAACAAGGGAAAGAACAAGGTGGATACAATTCATTTTGGCAACAGGGGAGAAGGTTTCAGTATAGGCAATGCCTTCAACTTGTGAAAATCCTTTAGCGACAAGACGAGTTTTATGTCTATCCACTTTTCCATCTGGTCCAAACTTTGTTTTGTAAACCCATCAACATCTGACAAGTTTTCTTCCTTTTGGAAGAGGAATAAGATCCCAAGTATCGTTTGCCAATAAGGAACGATATTCTTCATTCATAGCTTCATCCCAATCTGAATGATTGGAAGCTTCTTCAAAGGTTTATGGATCAGGATTTTCTGGAACTAGAGCCAACAAGGAAGAGGCCCTTTTGAACTAAGAGCGTATACGTCGTCGATCTGCAGGGTCACCTACAAGAGAACCTGCTGCATCCCGAGTAGAGCGAACCCATCTTGGAAGCTATGGAGTAAAAGGAATAACTTCAAGAGGTGGAGGAGGATTTTCATCCTCGTTGTCATCATCTGAACTAGAGGGAATGCTATTAAAAATAGAAGAGAGAGAGAGAGGTGGCACATATGTCGAATCAGGCTCGCAGGCCAAAGATGGCACACCCGCCGAACTAGGCTCATAGGCCGATATATTTTCATCAAATTTCACATCTCTTCTAATGATTATATTTTTGGATTTTGGTTGAAGAAGTCTATATCCTTTGACATCTTCAGAATATCCAATAAAAAATCATTTTTCACTCTTTGGTTCTAAGAATTTATGTTTCGCATTTGGAATATGGGTCCAAGCATCACTTCCAAAAACACGAAAGTGACTTACATTTGGTTTGATTGAGCTCCAAGCTTATTCTCGAGTTATATTCTTTAAAACCTTAGTAGGAGTGCAATTTACTATGTAATTTGCACAGTTAATTGCTTTTGCCCAAAAATTAAGACTAAATCCTTTAGATTGAAGCACACAATTAGCCATTTCTTTTAAGGTGTGATTCTTCCTTTCAGCTACACCATTTTGTTGTGGAGTATATGGAACAATATGTTGCAATTGAATGCCATGCTCAGTACAAAATTTGATAAATTTGTTGTTAACATATTCTCCTCCATTGTTTTATCTTAACTTAAGAATTTGATGTCCAGATTGTTTCTCAACAAAGGCCTTAAAGGCCAAGAACATGTTTAAAAATTCACTCTTAAGTTTTAAGAAGTATACCGAAGTGCATCTGGAAAAATCATCAATGAAAGTTAAAAAGTACTTGCAACCAGAGAAAGAAACAACAGGAAGTGGACCACATAAATTATTGTGCACAAGCTGCAAAGGGGTTGAAGCGTGCCAAGAGGCACGTTTGTCAAAACTATCCCGATGATGTTTTCCGAGTACACATCCGGAGCTAACACCATCTCGGAAAGATACGATAAGAAGACCTGTCACCATATTTTCTTTACATAGAGTTTGAAGAGAGCGATAATTTAAGTGACCAAATCGCTCATGCCAAAGTTTACTCACTTCATCATTATGAGCAACAAAAATGGAGGGAAGACATGATGACCCAAAGTTGTCAAACTTATACAACCTTGTGGAATCATCAGCAATGCCAGTAGCTAAAACATGTCTAGGATTTTTGAGGTCCTTGATTACAACATCATGAGGTGATAATTCTACTATTTTCCCTTCACCGGAATGAGTTATCTGATAAACAGATAGAAGGTTGCATGACAAGGTAGGAACACACAGTACATCATTAAAATGACCATTATCTAGATGAATGGTTCAAGATCCTACAACACTAAGAGATCTATCATCACCAACATAAATATGTTTGGTGTTACAATCATTTGAAGAAGAAAACATGGCTTTATTTTTGACCATGTGGTAAGAAGCTCCAGAATCAATGAGCCACTCATGAGAATGAGAAGAAGAAGATACATTTAATGCATAACTAGATGCTTGACAACCACAAGTAGAAAGTGTCATTCCTGAAAATGAAGTTGAAGAGGTTTCCAAATTGATGTGGTGCTTCTTCATTGCTGCTTCCAAGGCTTCATATTTTTAAAACATTTGGATTCTATATGGCCATCACGATTACAAAAGTTGCAATGTCTATTTGTCTTCTTCCCTTTGTTTTCATTTTCCTTATCATTTTGGTGAGTTGTTTTTTCAGTTTGCTGCTGAAATTTCTTAGGACCCTTGTTTGGTTTAGGACCATATTGTTTAGGATACTGGTTCTTGGCATTTTCTTTTGATATGGTTATTGTTGGGCTGCTAAGGCTTTCTTAGAAGCGTTTCCAGAAGTGATAAGACCAAGGTGTAAGAGTTTTTTCTTGTTCTCTTATCAAATAATCGAAAAAGACATCAAAAGAGGGGTTCTTGTAGGCGGTTCCTGAATAAATGATGGTTTCTCTAGTGGAATGGAAGGTGGAAACAAATACAAAGTATGCAAGGCCAAGCTAGCAAGAATGCAATAGATGAGGCTACCATCTTCCTTTTTGACCTTACGACTTTCTAAAAAGAGTCTAAGGGTCTTGAATTTGGATAAAAAGTCTTCAATAGAGGAGAAATTATTGGGGTCCAAAATAAGCAATTCATTTTCAAGCTAGTGGGCCCTAATTTGATTTTGAATGCCAAAAACAGTATTTAGTTTTTTCAGGGCTTCATCAGGGGTGTCAATTTCAAGGATATGAAATCGAAGATCTTGAGTAATAGACATTCCTATCAACCCTCGTGCTTGATCTTGTTTATTTTCCCATTTAGCGACTTTATCATCATCGAAAGGTTTAGTTTCTTGTCTGGTAACTATTCTATAAATCCTTTTACTTCGAAGTAAATCTACCATGTGAGGTAGCCATTGGAAATAATTGGTGTTGTTAAGAATAATCAGGCATGCACTTTCCATTTTTTTTTAAATGAAGCTAAAAAAAGCTAAAACTAACTGCTCCAATGGAAAGATCTCGCAAAATTAGGCTGATTAAAAAAAAATTGCTCGAAAAACTGTTGGGTGTGGAGCCTGATTATCTTGTTTATTTTGTATCACAGCATTGGACCCCTGTACCTTAATGGGGGCAGCAACGCTGCCCGTAATTAAATGCTACCTAGGGGGTTCAAGGGGGCGGCTATGACTTTATGGAGCCCCCCTGACGAGGGGTTTCGGGGGTAGCGCCCCCGAAGCTAAAAACATATATAAAATTGCCTTCTAAAAGTATAGTAATTTCTAGTTAATCTGGGCCGTTCATTAGGCAAATGATCTGATGGTAAAAGTTATGTTTAGTTTAGGGTTTTTTGCCCTAGAAGACAACCCCTCGCTTTGTATGAGGGTATTGTATTGCGGCTGTGTATTGTATGTGTATTCTCAGAGCGAGAAATAGATAGAGAAACTGTGAGAAAGAACAGAGGATATTACAGCAAATATGTTGTAGGTTGTGTCTCTTCATTTTGCTGGATAATAGAAAGGAAGGACTGGCTGTTTGAGATGGACGCAGCCCAAACTAGGTGAACCACGTATATCTGTTTCTCTCTGGTTTTGTGTGCTTGTGTTTTTCGTATATTTTATGTGTTGCATTGCTCTATAATATTTAATTTTCTAACAAAAACGGCTTCCGGATGAAGAATTTATGCCTCCTTGAAAAAACTAAGTTGTAGATGCCGAATAGTTACGGGAATAGTTTGAAATAGTTTGAAATTTGATGATGAAGTTTTACTTTTGATAAAAAAAATAATAATAATAACAATAACAATCCCACCCTTTTAACAAAAAAAATTTACAAAAAAAAGCTTGAGAAAGAGACTTGAACCCAAGACCTCTATTCTCATAAACTAACTTCTCACCAAGTTAGACAGTAAAAGGATTATGTAATTTTATTTTATTTTTAGTCTTCAGTGTGCGTGTTTTTTTTTGCACAAATAACACAAAATCCGAGCAAAAAAAGCGAAATGCAAGCCTTACGGTAGGACGTTAGAATTTCGGTTAGCCTTACCAGAAACTATCTATTTTTTCATTATTTCTAGTTTCCCGAGATCATACAAAGACGCAAAGAAAGAGCATACGTAGCAAAAAAAACATTTTCGCCGAGATCTCACACAGCGCAGAACAAAAGAGCATACATAGAGAAGAGGATATAGATCTGACAAATAAATAAAACCTAAAAACCGAATTAAACCAAGGGAACCGAAATAAGCAGAACTATTAACAAATATAACTGCAAAACAGATACTTTATACCTCTAGATCTAAACTGACACAACTTGGGCAACCGAAAACCTTTTCGCATGAAACAAAAGGGGTTCCTCACTGTAATAGACGCTCTGAACACACCAGAATAGTTCTCCAAGCCCAAAAATGTTCAAAAATAATAGATCTAGAAAACGACAGTCGCATGCAGTCAAACCGGCTTCGGATTTGGATCAACAACAAACGCAGCCCTCAAAATAGCTCTGATACCATGTAGGAATTTAAAGGGTAAATTCCTTAGGTCAAAAACCAAAGCTCACCGTTCACAAACATATCACAAATCATTACACCAATATTATCATGTGGTTAAAACACTCAAAAAGAGAAATAATCTATGACCTGAGCCAACGCGGCCACTTCAGGCAATTTATTAATATAAAAGAAAAAGATACATATGTTTCTCTCAAACGGTTACCGGACAAATGACCCTCCACATTCTTTAAATAGAGATCATGGACCAATCGAGTGTTAAGCCACGGATCAAGTGTCATTAATACCGATGACAGAAAGAACCGTCAGATCACTACAAATCGTGACCGTCGAATTATAAGTTACAAATGTACATAGTAAAGAAACACACTTTACCTAACTCTATACTAGACCAAGTTATACTTAATTATTTCCTATGTGTCAAAATATCCTAACGCTATCTCTATTCAATACACTCCCACCTACTTCCATTATAAAGTCCTCCATAAATGCCTAGAGCCACTCCACCAATTCTCTTATCCTCAATTGATTCCACCCATTCTCTTGTCGTGGAATTAATTCTATAAGACATGATTTCAGAATATCCTAACACTATCTCTATTCAATACACTCCCACCTACTTCCATTATAAAGTCCTCCATAAATGCCTAGAGCCACTCCACCAATTCTCTTATCCTCAAATAATACACTCCCACCTACTTCCATTATAAAGTCCTCCATAAACACCCATTCTCTTGTCATGGAAGTAATTCTATAAGACATGATTTCGGAATATCCTAACACTATCTCTATTCAATACACTCCCACCTACTTCCATTATAAAGTCCTCCATAAATGCCTAGAGCCACTCCAATTGATTCCACCCATTCTCTTGTCATGGAATTAATTCTATAAGACATGATTTCGGAATATCCTAACACTATCTCTATTCAATACACTCCCACCTACTTCCATTATAAAGTCCTCCATAAATGCCTAGAGCCACTCCACCAATTCTCTTATCCTCAAATAACACACTCCCACCTACTTCCATTATAAAGTCCTCCATAAATGCCTAGAGCCACTCCAATTGATTCCACCCATTCTCTTGTCATGGAATTAATTCTATAAGACATGATTTCGGAATATCCTAACACTATCTCTATTCAATACACTCCCACCTACTTCCATTATAAAGTCCTCCATAAATGCCTAGAGCCACTCCACCAATTCTCTTATCCTCAATTAATACACTCCCACCTACTTCCATTATAAAGTCCTCCATAAATGCCTAGAGCCACTCCAATTGATTCCACCCATTCTCTTGTCATGGAATTAATTCTATAAGACATGATTTCGGAATATCCTAACACTATCTCTATTCAATACACTCCCACCTACTTCCATTATAAAGTCCTCCATAAATGCCTAGAGCCACTCCACCAATTCTCTTATCCTCAATTAATACACTCCTAGCTACTTCCATTATAAAGTCGCCCATAAATGCCTAGAGCCACTCCACCAGTTCTCTTATCCTCAATTGATTCCACCCATTCTCTTGTCGTGGAATTAATTCTAGAAGACAATCATGTTCATAAACAAACAAAATCCTATTAATTCAAAAACATTAAATAATTCACGTTAAATATAATTTATTAATTATAAATGAGAATTAAGAGTTGATTAATGCTAATCAGAATTAACTATTAATCAAATTTAATCACTAATTAATAATCTAGCATAACAACTTATAAGCTATAAAATATTAGCGTATTTATGTCAAGAGTGTGAGTATGGTGTTTATGTCAACTCTGAGTATGTAACTAATATAGACATACCTCATAAAAATTAAGTACAAATACCTATACTATTATTCTTATAAAAATCAAACATAAGTGAATCACTTAACAAATAAGTTAATATCATAATGTAAGATAACAATTAAGTTAATAACATAATGTAAAATAATAAATCAGGTAGGAAGCATTACACCAAGTAGCACTTCTTCACTAAACTCACCAATCACATGTCTTGTTTGAAAATCCTTTACGGAGTTCCCAACCAATCTTAATCATAAATCGTTGTTACAATTTTTTTTGTCTAGCCCAAATAATTAATGTATCCTGGACCATCCTCATAACTTTTTTTTTAATAAGATGTTGCATTGCAGTCATATTCCCATAAGGCCCACACGTTTTCCACGCCTTCTTAACCATATCCAAAAAGGTTTCTCCGGCATCCATGCATGATGCCAATACCAGCTTCAATTTGAAGTGTGCTGGGAAAGTGCAGGGTATGATCACCTAGTCGCTCCTATATTCCTACTTGACGATGTGATTGACATCCATAGTGGCCACACCAACCAGTCAAGATTTTAGCTCATCCTACGATTTACTGCATCTTTGGCCGATAATTTACTGCCTCCTTTTTCTTTCCGAAGGGTATGGAGTCGGGTTTATATCCCCTCCGATGAATTTTTTTTAGTTCGTGCCAAGAATATTGTTACAACTACAACGTACTTTAAAAACCCACAAACATTTTTAAAAACGATCTCTCTTTTGAACTCCTCACATAACAAAGAGACCGGGATGGTGAAGGGAAACTCCCGCAGAACAAAAGGACCGGCATGGAGGAGTTAAATTCTGAGTAATCCCTTTGTCGAAACCCTTCTTCCATTTGTCAGGAGTCCCAACTGATGTTGGAAATTTCAGATTCCCAACTTTCAAAGCATGATTCGATTATGGCATGTAAATTATGATCACCGCATAACATTGTTTCTTGTAAAAGGACAATATCAAGATTATATATGCTCATTTTTCTTCCAAAAGGATATTTTTATTTTAGATGACCCTAAACCTCTAATTTTCCATGATTGCTATTTTCATTTGTGGTCTTGATGAGTAGAATGTCCCGAAGGTCTTTACCCTCTTCTATAAGCCATCCTTTGTTTTCATTCTGCTTGATGGTCTTTTTGTATGGGAAGGAATATTTTCCCGCTATGTGGAGGCCGTACAATCATTTCTGCTCCTTCTTCTATAAGTGAGCTTTAGTATTTGGCCAGTATCCGGTGGATTTCTCGCTGCAAAACTTTACAGCTGAGATTATTTTGTCTATGTACTGATTTATATATTAATATAATCAGTGTTTTTTTCTTCTGAAAAAAAAAGAATGTCCCAAGATTATCCCACCATCGTAATTTTTGCAATTGCAGGTTCCAGAAATATTCTGGAATCAGTGAAGTAAAAAATATGACAGCTAAGTGTGATGTTTGTTGGTCAAATTCCAAAACATTTTTGGAAATTTTGGAAATGTAAGTGAAGTAGAAAATCTGACAGATTGGTGCGAGTTCTATTAATCAAATTCCAAAATATTCCCGGAAACTCATCTCACTCCACTCTTGTCCGCCAAATTCCAAGTTCAAATTCTAAGTTTGGCAGTTCTAGAGCCGTTCTGGACATGCTAGTTTCTCTATCTTTCTTGTGCTTCAAAACCGTTCTGGACATGCTAGTTTCTCTATCTTTCTTGTGCTTCAAATTTCAAAATATTTCTAAAAGCTACAATCAAATTAAACTAGTCTTTCAATTTCCAAAATATTCTTCATCTTTCCTGTGCTTCAAATTTCAAAACATTTAATCTACAAATTCCAAAATATATTTCTCCTGTGCTTCAAATTTCAAAACATTTAATCTTCAAATTCCAAAATATTCTCTACCTTTCCTGTGCTTCAAATTTCAAAACATTTCCAAAATATACAATAGAATTTCAAAACATTTCCAAATTCCATTAAGTTGGTACCTCTCCTGTCCTTCAAGTTGGTACCTCTCCTGTCCTTCAAATTCCAAATTCCATTAAGTGTCCTTCAAATTCCTTTCCTGTCTTTCCAATTTCCTGTCCTTCCAATTCCAAAGTATTAAGTGTCCTCAAATTCCAAAATATTTTTGAAATCTGCAATCTAATTAAGTTGAGTAAGTTTTAAATGTTCTAGACTAATTTCTCCATCTTTTTTCTTTCTCAGCATGGAGTGTATCTTTGGTATCTTCCTTCGATCTCTTCTCCCCAAAGCCATTACACGACATTTCCATCCCACCAGCTAAACGTTGTGTTTTCAAGTCTAGGGAAGTATGAATTTCTATTATTCTCCCTGGATAAGCTCTATTGGTGTGGACAGTTGTGCCTCGTATTTCATTTGGGGACCCCTTCTCTCAAGGCCAATTCCTAGGGATTTTGTCGTCAATTTTGTTTTTTGTCCTCTAAATACATGGAAGCCAAAGGCAAGTCTTATTTTCTGGGTTATATGTTATTAAATGTGGTTGGGCATATACTAAATGTGGTATAAATACATGGAAGCCAAAGGCAAGTCTTATTTTCGGGGTTATACGTTATTAAATGTGGTTGGGCATATACTAAATGTGGTTTGGGCATATGGTTAGATTTAAATCCCTTTAAATCTAAGGGTAGGCAATATATGCCAACAGCATTTGGAAATAGTAACGTATAGCCAAGGAAATATGTATTGCCTCATTTCCTGAGCTATAGATTTAAATTCCTTTAAATTTAAAGGTGGACAGTATGTGATTTTGGATAGTATATGTCCAACCACATTTAATTTAATAACATACATATAGCTCAAGAAAATATATGCCCAACCGCATTTAATAACATATAACCCAAAAAATAATATGTATAGCCATAATACCACCAACTTCTCTGGTTGGTTTGTAACTTTGGAGTGAGTTCCAATTCTTTGGGGTATCTAAAATATTGATGAAAGGTGGGAAAAGAGTCTCTACCTGGAACCACATTTTCTTTATTTGCGGAAGACGTTAATCTCTGATGGTGTTAAAAGTGGAGCTTCCTTTGGATTATTTTATTACCCTCCTTTGTTGGTGTCCTTGGAGAGTTAATTTTCGCGTTCCATTTTTTTGACCAATAATCATGCTCTCGTGTTCAAGAATCTTCCAGTAACTAAAATTCCCCATCACGATGTCCACCCTTTCACGGAGTTCATTGGTTATATTAATTTCAACACATATCTGGATACGCATGTTTTCCTTGCCTCGTTTCCTCCAAAGAAATTGTAAAATCTTTCGAATGCACTTCCCAAATATGTTCTACGCTTCTGTCATCACAATACTCATTTTTCCTTGCCTCGTTTCCTCCAAAGAAATTGTAAAATCTTTCGAATGCAGTTCCTAAATATGTTCTAGGCTTCTGTCATATATTGTAGTGTCCCAAATCCAAGGTCCTTGAGTATTATATCTCTTTCGAATGCAGTTCCCAAATATGTTCTAGGCTTCTGTCATATATTGTAGTGTCCCAAATCCAAGGTCCTTGAGTATTATATCTCTTTCGAATGCAGTTCCCAAATATGTTCTAGGCTTCTATCATATATTGTAGTGTCCCAAATCCAAGGTCCTTGAGTATTATATCTCTAGCTTATTCAAGATGAAACAATAAAAAAATATCAATCCTCTAGCTCCAATTTGAAAATCTGTTAAGTCTTTTAAAGATCCCTGGCCACTACTTCATCAACCTCTCAAATCTAAAAATATGGAAGCGACCTTACAATCCTAGCTGGAGGTATTTCTCTACAGATCTCACCCATTCCGATTCAAATCATGCTGGCATTCCTCTGTGATAATTAAAATTTTTTTAGGTTCCTACCATTTGGTTCTCTATGTTCGGCTGCAACCAACATGTTGGATAAATTGGGTCATGGGAGAACTTTGGTTAAATGAGCATTTGGACTGCTATGAATTTTGATCCTGAATGTATGTTAGGTGCCCTGACATTCCCTTCGACTTCATTGAAGTTTGAGCTACTCTAACGGCTTCCCAAGAAAAGCCTCATCATTCTCCTGAAATCCTCCAATTCTCTAACGAGAAGGAATTTTGTGAGGCTCTTTCCTCCCCCTTATTGATTAGAGACGAACCTTCTCTATCAAAGGTTTGTTATTATTTTGTTGGAACGATGTATAAAATGAGATGAAATTCCTCAGAAAAGGAATAAGATGACATACATCCAAGTAATTGCATGTAAATGTTGTACTTGAAAAACATTAAACAAGAAGAAACTGAATGTTAAATACACACAAAGATAAACACAGAAATTTATGTGGTAAAACCTTGACAAGGTGTCAAGGAAACCTCCCAGGATAAAGGATTGGAAACTCTATTAATCAAGAAGGGCAAAGGATTGGGAACTCTATTAATCAAAAATGATTTGAAAACTCTATTAATCAAGAATGATTCTCCTCATCTGGGCCATCCAATTTAACTTGGACTATTTCTTTATTGTAACTTTGGCTAAATAAGCATTTGGGCATAGACTGCTACGAATTTGGATCCTTTATTGTAACTTTGGTTAAATGAGCATTTGGGCATAGACTGCTATGAATTTGGATCCTGAATGTATGTTAGGTGCCCTGACATCCCGTTGGATGTCATTGAAGTTTGAACTACTCTAACGGCTTCCCCAGAAAAGCCTATCATTCTCCTGAAATCCTCCAATTCTCTAACGAGAAAGAATTTTGTGAGGCTCTTCACTCCCCCTTATTGATTAGAGACGGACCTTCTCTATCAAAGGTTTGTTATTATTTTGTTGGAACGATGTATAAAATGAGATGAAATTCCTCAGAAAAGGAATAAGATGACATGCATCCATGTAATTGCATGTAATTTTTGTACTGGAAAACCATTAAACAAGAAGAAATAGGAACTGAATGTAATACACACAAAGATAAACACAGAAATTTACGTGGTAAAACTTTGATAAGGTGTCAAGGAAACCTATAGGAACTGAATGTAATACACACAAAGATAAACACAGAAATTTACGTGGTAAAACTTTGATAAGGTGTCAAGGAAACCTACATGAGGTTATTAATCAAGAATAATTCTCCTCATCTTAATGATTCTCCTTATCTTATCCCCTCATCTTACCTCATCTTACCTCTAGGGCCATCCAATTTAACTTGGGCTATTTCTTTATTGTAACTTCATTTTGTTATACAACCAAAATTACATTAATTACATTTGTTGTCTTGATTTCAAGAGTAATAACATTTTAATCCTTGCTACTAGGAACCCACCAAAATTACATTAATTACATTTGTTCTCAGATTTCAACAGTGATAACATTTTAATCCTTGCTCCTAAAAGCCCACCTCTTTCGTCTCTTCTCCCCCTTTTTCCTTTTCCATTTTCCTTGGATTTATATATTATACTGTATGCTTTACCCCTGGTTCATTCTCCATTTACTTTGGATTTATATGTACAGATTTATATATTACACTGTATGCTCTACCCGTTCAAAAATATCCAAAATGTTAAAAAAAAACCTATTGCAATAATTTGATTGCTTTTCCTATTTTTAGATTTATTTAAATTTGAAGCTAAAACCTTTGAACCTGAAATCTTTTGGGTACTTACCTTATTGGATTTCAAGCCCTACCTTATTTTGAGATTTGAATGTGAACCTGACCTAGACTTATTTCAATTTTTTTTTTTACTCTTTCAAAATTTTCTCTTATCTTAATTTTGAGATAGATTTGAACCTGAACCTGACCTTTGATTCTTTTTCTTACCTTGCCATTTTTCCCTGATTTTGACTTCTTCCTTATTTCAAATTTTCTTTCTAATTTTCACCCGAACCTGATCGACTTCTTTTCCTATTTCAATTTATCTTTTTTATTTTGCCCTGAAACTGATCGATTTGATTTTTTTTCTATATATATATATATTTTTTTCCATGATTTTCACTTCTTCCTTATTTCTAATTTTGACCCAAACCTGATCGACTTCTTTTCCTGTTTGCCCTGAAACTGATCGATTTTATTTCTTTTCTATATTTTTTCCCCCCTGATTTTTACTTCTTCCTTATTTCAAACTTTCTTTCTAATTTTTACCCGAACCTGATCGACTTCTTTTCCTATTTCAATTTTTCTTTCTGATTTTGCCCTGACGCTGATCGATTTGATTTTTCATTCTATATTTGACGTTTTTTTTTTCTTATTTGAAGTTTTCTTTCTGATTTTGACCTGAAACTGATCGACTTCTTTTTCCTATGTTGATTTTTTTCTAATATCAACTTGAACCCACATTTTTTTTTATTGGCTCTGAGATATAATTTCAAATATTTTTTTCCTATTGACTTTTTTCTAATATAAACTTGGGAGTTGTCTACCCAGGCAACGAAATAGCCCGGATCGATAGCATTTTGCTCTAATCCAGTGCAACTAAAATTCAAGAAATCAGGTAGTTGGAGTGTTTGGAATCCATTTTTTGACGAGTGAACTTTTTTTCTAATATAAACTTGGGAGTTGTCTACCCAGCAACGAAATAGCCCGACACAGCAAGATATTTGGAATCCGGCAACTAAAATTCAAGAAATCAAGTAGTTGGAGTGTTTGGAATCCATTTTTGACAGTGGAAATGGATTCAGCACTACCAAAAACTCTTAAGACACTCAAAATACTAAAATTTAACAACTGTAAACATGATTCTGATAAAATCTTTGCCGGATTTTTTACCGGATTCTGGGCCAAAACGTGGACTTTGAGTTTGATTTTTTTTCTTTGAAATAATTTTTTTACCATTTTTTTGATTTTTGATCTAGAAGTACGGTTTTCGAACGATAATTTAACGATCTCTCTTCTCTTATACTTTCTTTTATGGAGGAGTCTTTCGTTCGACTTGAATCTAGAGTCGATGTGACACTCTCCTGATTCGCCCTCCCGGGCGACTTTTTCTCTCTCCGCCCGATTGGTGGACCCCGCCTCTCCAGCTTCCGACCGCAGCAAACGGTGAACGGCGAACGGCGATGACTCCGAACTCCTCCTCCACCACCCCTCCCCCTGGCGCCGCTCCTCCCGCCACTCCCACAACCCCCGGCCACCTACTTCCATCAATGCTGCACAAATTTGATAGATAATTCGGCGGGAGGGAATTTTCATTCGCGCGTTTCAGTCGCTCGTTTCAGTTTCTCGGTCGTGCCTGTGGAATGGCAGGGTCTGATGCAGCAGGGCATCCAGCTGCGCGCACAGAGTCTTGCACTTGAAATGGTTGAGGATCACGGTGACATGGGCCGAGACGTTAAAGCTGCCAAGGACGGCAGGCAGAGCAGCTCCCGCAGCGTCTCTGAGCCGCGGGTGCGCTGCTGGAATCGCACAATTTCACTGTAAAGCTCCATCTTCAGGCGAATCATGCGGAGAACGTTGGATTTCTTCTGCTCGAATTCGCAGACTTCCTGCGGGGTCTGCCGAAGAACAATGTCAAAATTCGCAGCAGCCTCGGGATTGCTGGGTTCGAGCTGCATGGATCGACGGTGGCGACTCAAGATGTCGCTTCATTGTTTTGCGATCTGAGCAGACCAAGAATACTGCGGATCCGCGCAGAGATCCACAGTGGGACTCATGAAGTAAAGTAAGAACGTCACATACATTGCGAAAATGAATTGCAGACACATCAGACTTGCCGCCATTCTCATCCCCTTGGCCGCAGTGAAGCTCCCATTTCTGAATCGCCCAGACGATTTGAATCCCGGGGATGGGTAATCTCGCAGCAAATTTTCACTGCTGCCATCCCCCACTACTCCATTCATGCCTCTCATTGTCACATTAGTAGCAGAAACTACTTCATATGATTAAACATAACAAGGAGCACAGTTAATGGCAATAATGGACTGGGAACTGTGTCAACCAAGTAGTAGCAGTGGCCCTTTTTAAATGCTCCAAGAAGCCAGAAGCTGACTGGTATCAGACAAAGACAGCGACAAAGAAGTTTGCTATTAAAGCGACCAGCGTCAAAAACAGGGAAAGAGAAATACGCCCTCGCTTTCGCTTTCCATGTCGAAATTTCTGGTAAACAGAGGATAAGGGGAAATACCCACACCAACAATTTAATTATTTGGCCGCATCACACAGTTTATAGTCTCGTACTTTACAGATCCGGGACTACTGGTCCTATAGATATACTTCCGGGTCTCTGCCATTTCACTGCACAGGGATTCAAATAGAGAAATGGCAGACTGGGGGCCTGTTCTAATCGGAGTGTTGTTATTCGTATTGTTGACGCCAGGGCTCTTGTTTCAGCTTCCTGGAAACAGTCGTACCACTGGTAAGGCTCTTGAATCCACCTTTTCTTTATAATTTCACAGATGATAGATCTGCCCATTTCCTGAAACCTCCGGTTATTTTGGGAGGAACTGTCTGTATTTTCTGTCTGGAGGATAAGGGTTTGCTATTTAAAGTTCACTTTGTTTCTTATATTGTCAAATATTTTGGAACTTTTGGAGGTACATGTCCATTGCAGTATCAAGGAAAATGCTTTCAGCAACATTGGCGATTTATTGAGACTTGGGACTACTTATTGAGACTTGGGACTACTTAGGATCTTCATGATTTCTATTTGATAAAATCATGTGCCCATTTTATTGTATTCCCTGTTTTGCGATGCATTCTTCTAATTTCCCCTGTTTGGTACTTAAAAAAAATGTATTGTAAAGGGACGTTCATTTAAGGAGACGAACTGTCGCACCCTGCTGCGTTCTGTAACAATAAAATGAGTACTGGGCACTAACAGCTGTATTCCCTGTTTTGCAATGTATATTTAATTTTATTTAATGTATACATTATGTAGTACAGAGTTTGTTAATTAGGTCATTTTCCAGTAGTTGAGAGGATAACTTGTTATTTTCTTTTATAGAATTCAAATTCTGCTGTGTGACATGCATGTTCTTTAAAAATTTTGTTTTGTGATATATATTCAAATCCTGTTTTGTAACCCATGTATGTCCTTTTCAATTCAAATCAAATCTACTTTGTGACATGTATGCCATTTTTTAATTAATTACGATCAATTAAATTCCAGTGATCCAACAATCCCATTCTTATTTGAATACTTTTAAAATGAAACGAGATGTGAAGGAGAAGAATAATAATATAGCACACAGGGTCTCAAACACCTTGTATCTTAACATAATATCACTGTGAGTTATATCTGGTTAAAGACATTGATGGATGAGGCTTTCAACTTTACATTATCTTAGTCTATTATAATTTATACCCCTGTTGTTTTGGGTTTTTTATTTTTTATTGTTGTAATTTTTTTTATTATATAGATTATGAAGATCCGTTAATTTAAAGAGATGGAGTATCAAACCCTGCTGGTTTCTATCGTGATCAAATGTCTAGTGGGGACTAACAGTGGTTAGAAGTCCCTTGGGAGTGTGACTTTCTTTGTTCAGAGAGCCTTATGAAAGCTATTTGTAGTCATAACGTCTTCATTACAGTGTGGGTTAGAAGAGGGTCTTTCCAAAACGAACTTGTTAAAAGGAATGGAGGAATGGTCATCCTCATATGAGGAATTAAAATTTGGGCTAAAATATACTTGTTTTGCGTTTAATATTAATATTTATGCAGGGGTATGACCATTGTGTGCTTGGCCGTGGTTAAGCAATAAAACAGTGCACTTATGGTAGTTTTTAAAAAACAGGGGTATTATAAATATACATATACACTTATGGTAGTTTTTAATATATTAAGGTCAATGCCAAACTGTGTGCTTGGCCGTGGTTAAGCAATAAAACAGTGGGAGTCTATCTCCCGTGACCCAGGTTTCTATTCATAGCATATTTATGCTTCACCCCTCTCTAATACAAGGGATATTGACCCATTTAAAAAAAGAGGAGTTCTCTAAAAATCATACGGTATTAAACTCTGATTTTTTTTTAATTGCCATTCAGGAAAACATCTTCCAAACAGTGTTGCTTATTCACCTCAATCATGCCAGCGACTAAATAATATCCCCATTTTAACTCTATTGGGCATTCAGCTTCGTGAATTATTGAAGGGGAGAGATATTCCCTTTAATTTTATAAATGACTTTGATTCATATAACTTACTTTACTCCAACTATATAAAAACATCATATGTGCTGCTTGATCGAATACCATCTCAGAACTTCAAAAGTTGCATATGACATCAAGGACCATACTTAGATGCTAATCCAACTCATTAGATACTTCCATCGGTCTCATAACTCTCTGAAACATAATCATTAGTGTAATCTACAATTTTTTTTTTTTAAGGAATCTTGATAATTCTCCTCAAAATATAAATGAAAAATAATCAATAAAATTCACTTTTATCATCTTAGAAAAGGCCATTAAAATATATATCAATTTTTTTTTAAAATAAGTTTGGTTATTTCTGTATAACAATTGCATATTTTTTTGTGACTTGCTCTCAATGGAAATTTTTAATCATCTAGTTTATATTGTTTTCCTGTTGCAATTTTTAATATGGGTCAATTCTCAAGGGAATGTGATAACATAAAGTTTGGTCATTTTCTAAGATAAATAATGTGATAACATCATTCTCATGTTCCCATGTTTATCACATTCTCGAGGGAATGTGATAAATAAAGTTTGGTCATTTTCTAAGATAATGTGATAACATCATTGATACTTTATTAAAACTGAAACATCCAGTAATTTTAACATTTATAAGAATTCTGATGATTTGCCTTATTTTGGAGTGACTCCAAAATGCTACACCTGATCATGGTAGTATTTGACCATAGTCTTTGATAAGCTTGCTTTACAACTCATGCAGCTGCTACTGCCTCTTTAATGCCTTGCATTTGCACCATTTAAGCTCAGCCATATTCTGGCGATGGAATATATAAATTTTACTGTACAATCCACCCTGCTACCATCTCTGAACTCTTACATTTCCTAGATAACAATTGCCAAATAGCATGTCTTATTTACAACTCATGCAGCTGCTACTGCCTCTTTAATGCCTTGCGTTTGCACCATTTAAGTAAGCCATATTCTGGCGATGGAATCTATAAATTTTACTGTACAATCCACCCTGCTACCATCCCTGCTACCATCTCTGAAGTCTTAAATTTCCTTGATAACAATTGCCAAATAACATGTCTTATCATTTTATAAAATATTCATGATAAAGAAGATGACGCTGGGATTCTTACACAACTGAATAGATGCAGAGACAAATATATCTTTCATGCTTTGACATTATGTGCTAATGCTACCATAATTTTACATGGAAAATCCAGAAGCGATTTGTGATTAGTGCAGATCTCCTCATACATGGTGAGCACTGAGAATTTGGTGCTCAATGAGCAGGGAATGGCGTCAGTCTCCAATTTCTCCATCTCAAAATATAAAATTTGCAAATGTTGTTAAGAAAACAATTCCCATGTAACTTCAAACATTTGGGTTATATTAGGATTTTGATGCTGTCTTTCTATGTTCTAAAATATATATTGGATGCAATCGAAATTAAAAAAAAACAACAAAACAAATTATCCAAACTCTATTGTAGAGAGATTATATTAGATCCAATTTATGGTCAAACACATTAAAATTCTATATTAATAGGAGTGGGATACATATAATAGATAATCATCACAACTGGATGATAATGACTCCTAATTACAACTTGTAGTTATATTGGAAAACAAGACTCTCTAAAAGAATGAATTAGAACTATAATGCATAACAACAATACATTTCTCCCACTATTTCTGACAATGTCTTGATTCTGAGTTTCTCATATTGATTCAAGTGAGATATAAAAGAAATTCCATAGATCATGATTTTAATTGTAGCTTTGTTCAGCGGTATTGGGTTTCTTTCTGAACAAATCATTGCTATTGTTTGCTCCGAGGGGAGATTTCAACTCCAGATTTTGAAAGAGAGTATTTTCCAACAAAGCCAGAGTGTCCCAATGGGGGAGTTGACCTTTCTCATGTTAACTAATCAATTACAGACTCTGTTCTTATTTTCTGACAGTTTTTTTTTCTCTTTTCCATAAATTAAACATGTTATTTCTTCTGCAGGGTTTGATATTTCATGTTATTTCTTTTTCAGGGTTTGATATTTTACTCACCTGTATTCAGAAGACAAATCTTCTCACCTGTTAAATTCCAATTTAATTTAACTTTTAACATTGTTCCATGAAAAAAACAACGCTACATATGATTTAAAGCAAAATTCTTACATTTCCCACCAAATAATGAAATTTGGTTTCACAAAATATCCTCAGTCTTACATAAATTTCAATATTTACTTGAAAATAGGTTTTCATACGTGAAAGATTTATTGATAATTAAGGTTAGAACTTTGATCCATATGACATTTAAAAATTATGAAATCAATAATTTTTTTGATATTATTTTATTATAAAAATTTAAAAAATATTTTATTTTATTTCTATATTTTAAATATTTTCTTTTCAAATTTATTAAATATGTTTGACTTATATTTTAAGTTATTGTTGTTTAGAAAATTCTTTAAAAGCTGGACCTACTATGTAAATATGGATAAAGTCTATAGAGGTAGAGGAATTGCTAGGACGGTCAAAAGTAGTAGGAATATGGGCAAAAAGATCTCAAAAAATCTATCCTTAACAATATTTAAATCATGTTTTTTTTATGTTAGAAATAGATTCAGTACCATCAAAAACCTCTAAAACACTCAAAATCTTGAAGTTTAATAATCAAAATTTACAAATATTCTTGCCAAAATTTGTATAATTTTCAAAAAAAATATTCGTTAACAATACTGCTCTAAATATTATAAACAAAAAAGACAAAATATTAAATATTATAAACGAAAGAGAAAATATCATTTTAACAATACTACTCTAAATATTATAAACCAAAGAGACAAAATATTAAATATTATAAACAACAGAGAAAATATCATTTTAGAAGGGGTAGATAGTTAGTTATAAAAGGATCAATGTGTTTGTAAATAATTAAGGTTAAGATATAGTATAAATATTCGTTAACAATACTGCTCTAAATATTATAAACAAAAAAGACAAAAGTGGGTTTTTTTCAAAATCTCGTCCATTGCCACAACTTCAAGGACGAAAATCATCAAAACTAACAAATATTCAATGTGCATATAAATTAGGCATGTCTTTGACACAATTCTTGACCTTTATAGAACAACCTTCATAATGCATGTCCACCTTTATCACAACTGTGAGAGGGCTATCTTCCTTCTTATCACCCCACCCTTTTTTTCTTCCTTATTCTCCTTCTTCTCTTCGCCATTTCCTTCCTACACAAACCACCATTTGTTGTAAAAAATATCCTCAAAATTTCTGAAACCATTGGGTTAACCAACACATAATGCATATCTCAATGTGCAACAAGCCAAATTCACTAGAATTTCAATATTTACAGAATACAAAACATGATCTCTCAATCACATCCAAGTAAGAGAAAGAAGTAGATCAATCACACAACATCAGATGCCCTATGTAATGTCTTTGTACTTGTCTGCATCGGATGGCCAACAACCACAATTTCAAATTGAGCCTTTGACCAACTCTCTAGGAATGGTTAATTTTGCACATTATGTCTGTCATGTTTCTCCTCATGATCATGCTCATCATGTTGGCTCACTATGGCATGCTCCTCCCTCAAATCTCCCTTGTCTCCTCCATTTATGAAGACAATATGTTGTTCATCTTCTTTAACTGTCGAACATAGATTCACTGGTGGACTGTTCTCTATACTTGATTGTTCATATTTTTTATGGAAATTCCCTGGCACTAGTACATTTGGTGGAAATTCTGACACTTTAGTTCCGACACTTTTGACGAAATGTTGGAAATTTCCCCAAATTTTCAAATCCTGCCACAAAATGTCACTATACCGACGTTTGGAGACAAGTGTCGGTATTGTGACACTTAGAGGTATTTCAGCAGAGGTTGTGAATCAGCTAGGCCTACCGACCACAAAACACCCGCAGTCATACACCATAGGCTCGTTTGTCATTTGCTCCCTTGTGGCATATTCGTTCGGTCAGGCGCGTCGTGTCGTGCTGTGTGAGGTCGCCCATCCGGGCACGTTGGGGTCAGGCCATTTCGTTCAAGGGTGCCCATATCAGTTTTGCTAAGTTGTGACCACCCGAGTGCCTTGTGCACGTTCGGGCGGCCCGTTTTCCGTTTGCTCCCTTGTGGCATCGTTCAGTCGGGCGCGTGGTGTCGTGCCGTGTGAGGTCGCCCGATCAGACGCGTTCGGTTCGGGCTGTTTCTTTCAAGGGCACCCGTATCAGTTTTGCTAGGTTGTGACCGCCAGGGTTCCTTGTGCACGTTCGGGCGGCCCATTTGTTGTTTTCTCCCTTGTGGCATCGTTCGATCGGGCGCATCATGTCGCGCCGTGCAAGGTTGCCTGACCAAGCGCGTTCGAGTCAGGTTGTTTCATTTGAGGGCGGCCATATCAATTTTGCTAAGTTGTGACTGCCCGAGTGCTGTGTGCACGTTCAGGTGACCCGTTTGCCATTTTCCCTCTTGTGGCATCGTTTAGTCGGGTGCGCCGTGTCGCGCCATGTGAGGTCGCCCAACCAGGCGCGTTTGGGTCGGGCCATTTTATTCGAGGGCACCTGTATCAGTTTTGCTAAGTTGTGACCACCCGGGTGCCTTGTGAACATTCGGGCACCCTGTTTGTTGTTTGCTCCCTTGTGGCATATTCGTTCGGTCAGGCGCGTCATGTCGTACCGTGTGAGGTCGCCCAACCGGGCACGTTCGGGTCGGGCCGTTTCGTTCGAGGTCGCCCGTATTAGTTTTCTTAAGTTGTGACCGCCTAGGTGCCTTGTGCACGTTCTGGCGGCCCGTTTTCCGTTTGCTCCCTTGTGGCATCGTTCGGTCGAGCGCGTCGTGTCACGCCGTGTGAGGTCGCCCGACCGTGCGCGTTCAGGTTGGGTCAGGCCGTTTCGTTTGAGGGCGCTCGTATTAGTTTTGTTAAGTTGTGACCGCCCAGGTGCCTTGTGCACATTTGGGCGGCCCGTTTGTCATTTTCTCTCTTGTGGCATCATTCGGTCGGGTGCATCGTGTCGCGCCATGTGAGGTCGTCCGACCAGGCGCGTTCAGGTCAGGTCGTTTCGTTCGAGGGCGCCCGTATCAGTTTTTCTAAGTTGTGACCGCTCGGTTGCCTTGTGCACATTCGGGTGCCCTGTTTGCTGTTTTCTCCCTTGTGGCATCGTTCGTCAGTCCGTTTCGTGTAGCACCGTGTGAGGTTGCTCAACTGGGCACGTTCGGGTCAGGTCATTTTGTTCGAGGGTGCCCGTATCAATTTTTCTAAGTTGTGACCGCCCGGGTGCCTTGTGCACATTCGGGCGGCCCGTTTGCAATTTGCTCCCTTGTGGCATCATTCGGTCGGGCGCGCCGTGTCACTCCATGTGAGGTCGCCCGACCAGGCTCATTCGGGTCGGGTCGAGCCGTTTCGTTCGAGGGCGCCCATATCTGTTTTGCTAAGTTGTGACTGCTCGGGTGCCTTGTGCACGTTTGAGCGACCCGATTTCCATTTTCCATTTTCCTTGTGCACGTTTGGGTGGCTTGTTTTCCATTTGATCCCTTGTGGCATCGTTCGTTTGGGTGCGCTGTGTCCCGCCGTGTGAGGTAGCTCGACCGGGTGCATTCAGGTCGAGTCATTTCGTTCGAGGGCGCCCGTATCAGTTTTGCTAAGTTGTGACCGCCCGGGTGCCAGCTTGTGCACATTTGGGTGGCTCGTTTTCTGTTTGATCCCTTGTGGCATTGTTCGTTTGGGCGTGCCGTGTCGCACCATGTGAGGTCGCCCGACCGAGCACGTTCGGGTCGAGCCGTTTCGTTCGAAGGCGCTCGTATCAGTTTTTCTAAGTTGTGATCACCTATAACCTTTTTTAAGCATGAAACATGGAAAACTAGGTGCACTCAGGAAGAAGTAGGAAGCTCCAATTTGTATTCCATTGTACTAATCTTTTGCAACACCTTGTAAGGACCATAGTACTTTGGCGATAATTTATTATCCTTCTTAGCTTGCTTGAGGGACATTTGTTTGTATGGTTGTAGTCGTAAAAACACTGAGTCTCCTACATCAAAACTTCTCTCGCTGCAATGTTGATTTTCCTGTTGTTTCATTCGATTTTGTGCCAAATTCAGGTTATCCTTTAAGAGTTGGAGAACTTGTTGTTGATGCTCGATGTGATCTTCCACTATCTTTAGGTTTCCATGTATTTTTTGAATTGTTTCCATAAATGTAGTAGCAACTTTACTTGCTTTAAATGGATGAGATAATGCACAAAAGTGTGCATACTTGCTAAGTCTATCAACTACCACCATGGAAAACTCTTTCCTTCGGACTTAGGTAAACCTGTGATAAAATCCATTGAAACCTCTTCCCATCATTGACTTGGAATGGATAAAGGTTGTAGAAAACCCGGGGTCTTAATTGTCTCAACTTTATTTTGTTGGCAAACCAAACATTTTGCCACAAAATTTTGAATATCAAATTTAAGGCCATCCAAAAAAATTCTTTCTTCACCCTATGGTAAGTTTTTAAAAATCCCGAGTGTCCTCCTAAGGGAGAGGTGTGCAATTCCAAAAGAATATTTTGTTTACTTGGGAATTCTTACAAAGATATAAGTGAACTTTGTACCATAAGGAACCATTTTTCCAACTAAATGTATCATATGTATTGAGATCTTGTTGCAACTTTTGAATGAGTGTCCACACTTCTTCTTCATTCTTCCATTCCCCCCTTGCTTTGGTTATCCAATCTGGTTGGATAATAGAAGTGACACAAATCAATGCTTCCGCCTCCTTATCCTTTCTTGAGAGTGCATCTGCAACAACATTTAGCTTCCCTTTTTCATAGATAATTTCAAAGTCATAACCCAACATCTTTGTAACCCATTTTTTTTGCTCTTCTGAAGATAGTCTTTGTTCCAAAAAGTATTTAAGACTATCATGATCATTTTTTACCTTGAAGTGTCTTCCCATTAGGTAAGGCCACCATTTCTTTAGTGTATGTAGTATTTCCAAAATTTCCTTCTCATAAATAGATTTCTGTAAATACTTTCCTTTGATTGGACGACTTTCAAAAGCAATGGGTTTTACTTCTTGCATTAAAACAACACCAATTCCATTTCTTGAGGCATTACATTCCACAATAAAGGTTTTTGTCAAGTCTAGCATAGCTAAGACCGGTGCTTGGCACATTCCCTCTTTAATATGTTCAAAGGCCTTAGTTACTTCAAGATTCCATGCAAATGCATATTTCTTCAATAATGTTGTTAGAGGTGATGCTATTATCCCATAATTCTTAACAAACTTGCAATTATACCCTATTAACCCAAGAAATCCTCGCAACTACTTTATGGTTGTGGGGACTTTCCATTCCTTAATGGCTTTAATTTTGTTAGGGTCTACCTTAGCATCATCCTAAGATACAATATGACCTATAGACAAAAGAACCCAAATTTTGGTTGTGAAGAACACGATTCTTAGTCGGAAAACTCGGTTCTTTTGGGTGTGTTTTAGAAGAACCTGTACCCAAACTCGGTGCTTGAGAACGAATTCAAGAAACCCACCCGAGATTCGCAAACCTATACAACATAATTTATTTTATTTTATTTTGACAGAGTAAAAAAATATTCACATAAAATTATTGTTATTTTTATTTTGTTTTCACAGAATTAAAAAAAAAATTGAATACTTTCATTAAAAAAATAAAAAATATTATATTATTTTTTAGAATAAAAATATTACATTTTAAAATATTATATTCAAATTATAAATCCATAAAACTGATTACTTACTTTATCATAAAATATTATATTCAAATTATGAATCCATAAAATTGATTATTTACTTTTAATTATATATATATAGATATTATATATATAGGTATTAAACTAGACAAAATATAACATAACATTATAACATCACAATATCTCTACCATATAATACTTCACCTCAATTACATATAGCTACCTTCATAGAGCCTCATTTAAGTTTACTACTTTCATTGTTTTGACAAACTTATATCATACTTCGAAAAGAAAGAAACAATAACTTACATATAATATGACTTAATTGTTTTGGAAAATTCCCACAGGTTTTGAGAAACAAGAACATCTTCAAAAAAACATCCTCAAGCCCGTGTAATGGAAAGTTATTACAAATTCATCACTATATATTACAACGCTTCATAGCTGCTTTTTCCAACTAACACCATCAATTCATTTTTGTTATGAATGAATCCTTTCTGTTTTGTTTGCTCGGTGAAGGTATATATAGCTTTTAAATATTAATATGTTTAAATTTATTTGTTCGGTTAAGGTATATAGCTTTTAAAAATTATTGTGTTTAAATTTATTTGTTCGGTGAAGGTAGGTATATCGCAGGTATATCGCTTTTAAAATTTAATATGTAAAAATTTATTATCTATTTAATAGATAAATAAAAATTTATTTATTTATTACGTTAAATTTTTCTAGATTTTTTTTTTGAAATAACTTGTCTAAAAGTTTTTTTATTTAAGATTATTTATATTATTTGTTCTCCAATCTTCAAAAATGGCTGAACTCTTCACACTCACAAATTCGGATAGATTACAAAATCTATTAGATATGTTATTCCGAAAATCTACTTAACATGATGAGCGATGGTACAAATCCTCTCTCTTACTAATTAATTAATTAATTAATTAATAATTCTAAAAGACTTAAATAAATAATAATTCTAAAAAACTTGCTTTCTGAAATAATTTATTTTTTTGTTAAAATGGTTTCCATCTTCAATGCGTCCTATAGAGTACAATCTAAATAATTTAATAAAATGGTTTCCAATCTCCAAAGGCTCTGGTAAAGTTCAGGGGACTCCCCTGTAAAATTTAAACCTAAAACTTGTTAACGACTAAACCTGAACCAACTGTAAATAAATTTTAACTAGTTTATATAAATTCATCCATTCAAATTGATATAATACTTTTTAAGATCAGAGAGTAACCATGAATTAGATCACCTGGTCTGACCGTAGGAATTCAGTAAAAATAATTTTAGAAAATTTCATTTACCAGGTGATAATTTGAATTTGATCATCTGGTTTTTTTAATGTAGAAAAGGAGGATTGTGAACCCTCAGTACCCAAAATCCTGAATCCTGAAGCTTTACGATTATATGGAGAGATCCAATTAAATAAATAAATAAATCAATCAATAAGATTTTATCAAAATCCAGCCAAAATCAGAATGAGTGGGATTTTATCCAAATCTGGCAAGAATTTCAATTATTTTATGGGCTGTCATGATCCGTGTGATAGGAGAGGAGGATCACAAGCCCAGCTGTCGCTTCGAAGCCAAAATTGGACGGTGGAGATGTGTGGGCATGACATTTAAATTTGAATTAGTTAATTATTGAAAAAAACTGCGGCAATAAAAAGGAACTCGGTTCTACGGCAAGGAGGCATGGAGATAGGTGGCCAGGGGGTCGTGGGAGTGGCGGGTGGGAGGAGGAGCCGCGCCAGGGGGAGGAGTGGTGGAGGAGGGGTTCGGAGTCATCGCCGTTCTCCGTTTGCTGCGGCCGGAAGCTGGAGAGGCAGGGTCCACCATCGAGCCGGAGAAGAGAAAGGTTGCCGGAGGGGCGGACCGGGAGCTGTCACATCAGCTCCCGATTCTTCGAACGAAAGACTCCTTCGTAAATGCTCGTATTTCATGTTTGGCATAATCTCAAATAATTATTTACCATCCAAAAAAATCACATAAGACAAATTTAATCATGTACTACATACTTTACTTATTATTGCCTACAACTTATTTAATGTATGAAGCTGAGCTTAATCATATAGATCCTACCAAATATTGGTGTAGATATTTGATTGCCTTGTTAATATTGTTGATATGTTCGGAAGTGACTAGTTCTTAGGGTTTGCAAGTATCTATTTTGTTCTGGATTTTGGATTTTCCATTTTTGTTATTGTATCTATTCTGCCAAAGTCACCTAAGACATGCACTAGGACCTACCTATTTTTTGCAAGCACAAGCATACATGACCATGTCATTCAAAGACTTAAAACCTTGTGGTGGTTAACAACAGTCCGCTTTCACCAACTTAGTTAAGCACCAACTGACATTTTTAATTTTTTTTTGATCCAGTATCACTTTCAATTCTCTGATGTAGTTTATGTTAGAGTTATGAATAACATAACGGTGAAGTGTCCTAGAAATTCTTCTGAAACTAGTATGAGTATCACATAAAGATACATACATTCCATGTCAGTATCCTCCTCTTCTAATTTTTAGTTTCTAAAATTACTGATGTGTGTTTTAAAGCTCCAATGAACCTGAGAAGTAATGAGACATGTGTTGAAGTATACTTGTCATGGCTTCTTAGCTGATGGAGGCTTCCATAGCATGGCATAATGTTTTTGTCCCACTGTTAAATCTAAATCAAAGCAGTGGTTGGGTTCTCATGTTGACTGGAATCTTCAACAAAAGGAAATAATGAGTAAGGTATTTTTCCTAAAATATATCAAGGAGGTTATGGGGTTATTAAAGAATTGATTGTAGCCACTTAGTAAGAACTTTGTTACTACTTGCAAGTTTTCATAACTTGTAGTGCATGTAAGCTTAGATATAGGAGAAGAAATAATACATTTCAAAGCCCTTAAACAACATTCTATATATGATAAGAAGATACCATATTCCCCACAAGACACAACCTAATTTTTATCTTAAACCATAAATTGATGGTCAAAATGAAGAGTGATATTGAAACTTTTTTCATATAGCATAAATTGATTATAAAATTAAGGTGTTTTAATATCATTTATTTATAATACATTCTATGCTCAATTTAATAGAGATGTATAATAATGCAATTTTTTTTTCCAATGATGTTGAATTATAATTACAACTAATGCCACTTCAAACTCAAAAGTGGGTGTTATTATTCTTAAATTTTACACTTGGATGAGTATTCAAAGATTGGTATGGTAATAAAAAAATAAATTGCAGGACTAGCCTAGTGGAGGCAGGATGAGTGTTTTGCATTGGGATTTTCTTTCTATCATGGATTCAATGTATTACATATTTCACCAACAAGGCTTTCTCAAATTCTTCCACGATGTTTTGAACTTCTTCCACCATGCTTTAGTTATAAACATAATCCATATGATTAACATTGTTATTTCAAAAACCTTCAATCCCAAAACTCAACATCAACTTTGATCTACATGACATTGAACCAAAAAAGTACAATGATAATGACAATGAATAAGGAATTGAACACAATAGATTTCATTCTGAGGATAGTTTTATTCACTGATTTTGGGTTTATGGATCAAATGGACTGGGCATGGGTTGAACTGAAGACCCTTGCCGAACAAACCTGCACCACTACCAACTCACCTACACATTGTTAATTAACCATATACAATGACACATGTATTTAAATTTTGTTGTTTTCATTTTTGGGTGGAGTGGGGTCCAGCCTCGTGGGCCATCCACTAATACAAATTTGCATATAACCATAACCCAGGAACTAAGGTGGAGCGCAGGAGGCGCTAACCCTTAAACATGTGATTAAATTGTGAATTAGGATTAATTAATGCCTAATTCGGATTATGAGCATTATTAACGAAATTGACCATCCCACAATTTGCGCCACTAGTCGCCGAATTTGTAAGACAGTATCAATTTTGTTGTTTTGTTGGAGCAAATGTTAAAGGGATAAAAAAAAACATTTTCTATGTTAAATATCTAATAAATTGCTTCTTAAAAAGATGAGAAAACCAATGCCATATATTTTAGAGTTCAACTAAATATATATGCAAAGAGTACATCGAATTTTTGCACACATAGAATCATATTTTATTGGAAACACGACATGGGGTTAAGATAAGAAATAAGGCTAAAGGGTCTCAATGGGAAAGAAACATCAACAGAACGCAACATACACTATGCATGCATTCTATTAATGTAGTGTGTAGATATAGACGAGAAATATGTATCCTCATGTTTCTCATAGGGTATGCAAAATGTACCCTATACCCCTCGTCAATTCATAATAATGGCAGAGTCTAAACATTCTAACTTTGGGTCCTTTCAGCCAAAATTTGGCACACAATTCATGATGATATTTTATTTTTTAGTTTCTTAAATTCCATTTTTAATGCTTAATAGGAAAAGGATAATAACAAAAAGCATGTCTCCTCATGTTTCTCATAGGGTATGCAAAATTTTCCCTCTACGCATACTTAGTACATATTAATGGAACAATCTAAGAGTTAAACCTTTTGGAATTTTTGGCTATAATATATGAATACAATTCTTGGTGAGATTGCAATTTTCAATTACTTAAATTGCATTTTTTATTGCCCCTAAAAATCCTCGATCTTAAATGGGTTCAACACCTTGAAAATACCCTAGAACATTTGCATTGTACATATTCAAAAGCTCAAATTTTACAATTCCAACCATTTCTAACTAGATTCGAGCAAAACTGTTGTAAAATATGCTTGGATAAAATGCCAAAAAATAAAACATTGAGATTATACACATAATATTTGGAGGCTATACTAAAACAAGATCGAAACCCAAAAAAAGCTCCCAAAAACCCCTAGTGAACGAGTATTACGTCAGGAATTTCAATGCTTATCCTCAACCATGGAAAGGTTAGCCTAGGCTGGCCTTTGATTGTCATATTATAATATTTTATAATAGATCTCGACATATTTGGGAAAAGGAATTGAATAATTCCTCACTTTAAGAGTTCACACCATACGAGATAACTAGTCTTTTAGCAACATCTTTGTTAGGACAAAAACATAGTGTAGGGAGTCAAGAATAAGCCTAAGCCTACCATGTGACGACAATATTTATCGATTTTTAGGTAATAAAATTAATGGCATAACCCTACCCCTTCCACATGACCATGGTCTTAACCGCCTTCTAGGTAATAATAATATTCTATTTTTGAGGTCACAGTCAAGCCAGATAGCAAAACGGTGTATGAGGCCTCTAATTTATGTGACAATGGACACTTCTAGTGATTTGAGTGCTAAAGTGTATGAAGGTGTGCATACACTACCCCTTTTTTCTAAACATTAAATTAGTTTATGAGACCCCTTGTTTATGGGACAAGGGACTTGCCTAATGTGTTGAGTGCTAAAGTCTATTGAGGTGTACATACTCTACCCACCTTTGGTTTTGAACCTATCTACTAAAGTCTATGAATCTTTACATATTCTATCCCCCTTTCGATTTGAACATATGACCACTTTTTTATAGGGAACACATGCTCCTAACCATTAAGACCACCAAAGTTATACATAATAGTAACTCTAGCCCCCTTTGAATTTGAACATGTGGCCTCACTCTTATGTGGAAAGACATTCTCTTGACCATTAGGCCCACTCAAGTTGTACATAATAATAATAATAATAATAATAATGTAATTTTAAGATAATGGGACATAGGAAGCCCCTGCACTCTTAACCATTAGGCCCACCCAAATTATATATAATAATAACTCTAGCCCCTTTTGAATTTGAACATCTTGCCTCCTGATTATGTGGAAAGGCATGTTCTTGACCATTAAGCCCACTCAAGTTGTACATAATAATAACAATAATAATAATGATGTAATTTTAAGATAATATTACATAGAAACCCTTTGCACCCAAAAAATTGACAAGTGAAGTCTACAAAATTTGAACATAAAACCCCTTAAAAGTAAACACAAACTATTAACCATAAAACCCACTCAAACTCTCAAATAAAAATAATGATTAAACCTATCCCTAACAGCCTAATACCATGGTGACCCAACCAAACCAATAAAATGGTAACCCAATCAACATAGTGATCAACCTCATCTACCAGCAAATGCTCTTATGGCTGTTAAAAGAGAGTGCTCTATCTAGTTGCTGTTAAAACCAAGTCGCTTATACATTTTGGCGGCCAAACTTCAATCTTTATTCACAGGAAATAAACGACTTAACTATAAGTGACTTGGTTTTAGCAGATAATATAGATCTTCAAATTATTTATCTAAATTTCTTCATAAAACTTAATTTCAAATAATAAAACCCTGTCTTTATATTTATTTGAAAATATATTCTTTGAATATCTAATTCTCAAAATAACAAAACCCTGCCCCCTTAAGAAACACTAATTCTCAGAATAACAAAACAACAGAACCCTGGCCCCTTATGAAACACATTCATAGGGGGGATAAAGACAAACCCGGAATGCAGGATCGAAACGCTTACTCTTCAATAGCGGTCAGCATTTGGCCTTTCTCAATGCTGCCTCCCACTCCTGAGGCCATATCCATCTCTCCTCTGATTGTTTCCATTTCAGAAATAAAATCATGCATCATAAATCACTATGAGGCATTCCCGTAAATACCAACAAAACCTGTTATGTGAGAGTATTTTCCAAACAAACTTTAAAGTTTAAAATCAAACCTTTAAAGAACTCTCTAGACATAATTTTTTTTTATCAAATACTCTATATATAGAGATAAATACTCTATAACCAGAGGTACTGAAGGACATTTTCTGAATTAATTTTCATATGTTAGGAAGTAAGTAGATTCCCCTGTACTACAAGTTTATTAGTATAGATTTATCTTAAATATTAATCCAAGTTTACTAGTATAAATCTATATTTAAGTAAGGATCTAACATAAATTGAGAGATATTAAATTTCTTGATATTGAAAAGTTTTTTAAAGGGCCAAACACACTGTCTTATTTTTCATTTTTGAAATTGCAATTGTGAATGCTAAATAGAGTATATATGACCAAATAAAGATTTTAACCATAAAACTTAATTTTTTCATGATATATGCATATTTTTTTTTAAATTATAAGTAATTGACATTAATATTATTTTTTATTATTAGTATATTTTTAACTATATATGAATATTAACTGGTATTAAAATATTTTATTCATAACCCACATTGAATATTTTTTTATATACAATAATAAAATATTTTAATTTAACAATTATTTCTCTATATATAAATATATATGAAGTTGATATCAACATAAGTTAGTTAACATATATCTTCAAATAATTTATTTAAATTTCTTGTTAAAATATTTTTGAAAAATATAAAATTTAAACATTTTACTCACACAATTTGTAGAATAAGTCTCTAGACTCAATAAGTCTCTAGACTCAATAAACCTCTCATATGTTAGGATAAATAAATTATTATAACTTTTTTTAATTAGAATATATATATATATATATATATATATATATATATATATATAATTTTATTTTAATATTTGTAAGTAAATAAATTAAATATTTTCTAATAATATATGTATTATAAATTATTCATATTTTTCTTTCTTTCAATATTACAAGTGTTTTTTTTTTTTGCATGAACATAAATGGGTTTATAATTTTATTTCTACAACATACTCATCATAACTTAAGGGTTTACAATTTTATTTCTTACATCATACTCATCATAACTGATTATTGATCCAGAATAATTTTTTACTTACAAATATCAAATATTTATGTTTTTATATCATGTAATTTTGGGTATGTTAATTTTTTTCCTATTTACATATTTTTTTTTTGTTTTTTTTCTTTAAATTAGGCTTTGCTTAAGGCCTGACCAGTTTTCATCAAATTAAGTCAGCATTACTCTTCGATGAAAGAAGGATTTGTATGAGTTTGGATATTCCTAGTTTAATTCTCCCAAAAGTAACTTTCATGTTCAATTTTTTTTAGATAAAAAAAAATTGTGTGAATTTGGATGTTCCTAATTTAGTTCTCTTAAAGGTAATCTCATACTAAACTTTTTTCCATGAGATTTGAACATAAAACTAAGTAAAAATTAAATCTTACACAAACTAATAATTCTAAACCACATAAATTAACTGATAACAATTTAATAAACCATTTAAATTTATAATATCTATATAAATAGATAAACTTTTAAATTTTTTCTGACTTTTACATTTTTCAAAAATAATAGAAAGTTATCAACAATTTCTGCGAGAATGAGTATATTTATGTCTATCAATATAACTATATAACTGATACGGATAAATTAAAATAATATTATTGAAATATTTTAATGGATATATGAAATATGACTGATTATTATTCTTTATATATATACAAATATATTTGGCATATCAATCCCAAGAAATTAAAGCCTAATCTAATATTTAATAATATAATAGCTAATAAGTTACTCCATGAAAAAGTTTATGATTAAAACTAAATTAAATAACTTCATCTATTTCTTATTTTCTTTTCAGCTAACAAAGTAACTAAAATTAGAACAACAAAAAAATACAATTAAAATATTGTCTACCTATCTTCCCAGTGTGTTTGCAAAACGATAAAATTTATCGCATAACTTATCTATTCCAATGGAATGAACATAATTTTTACAAACAATTTGATACAGTTGCAAGACGGAATGCTTTTGAAATTGCAGCAGAAAGCCAACTGAAAGACCTATACGATGTGGAATTGAAATCGAAAAAAAATAGCGAGGCAGTGTACTTTACATATTCATGAAATGAATGAATACACAACATGCTGCTATTCTAAGATTCTCGTTACGAAATGTAAACACGGAGTTGTTGAAACTATCATTTTACATTTAATACAAAGCGCAGGAGTTATTCATTTAAATTATTCAAATTGCAGAACAATGCAATTGCTGTCGTGATCCGTGTGACAGGAGAGGAGGATCGCAACCAGGCCGTCGCTTCGAAGCCAAAATTGGACGGTGGAGATGTGTGGGCGCGAAATTTAAATTTGAATTAATTAATTATTTAAAAAAACTGCAGCAATAAAAAGGAACTCGGTTCTACGGCAAGAGGCATGGAGGTAGGTGGCCGGGGGGTCGTGGGAGTGGCGGGTGGGAGGAGGAGCGGCGCCAGGGGGAGGGGTGGTGGAGGAGGGGTTCGTGCCGTTTGCCGTTCGCCGTTTGCTGCGGTCAGAAGCTGGAGAGGCGGGGTCCACCATCGGGCCGGAGAAGAGAAAGGTTGCCGGAGGGGCGGATCGGGAGCTGTCACATCAGCTCCCGATTCGTCGAACGAAAGACTCCTCCCTTTTTTATCATTTCAAAAAATATTCAAAAGCAATCCCTACCAAGGGAATGATTTACCAAGGTGACAATCAGTAGCTTGTCAGCCTGTCAGTCACACTGGGACTGAGACACGGTGCAGACTCCTACGGGAGGCAGCAGCGGGGCATTGTCAGCCTGTCAGTCACACTGGGACTGAGACACGGTGCAGACTCCTACGGGAGGCCGCAGCGGGGCATTGCCCATTGCCGCAATGGGCAGAAGCCCAACGGAGCAAAACAGCGAAATATATATTGTATTCTACGAATACCTAGTGAATTTCAAAATAAAAGTCATTTTGTGGAGTTCCTTAGAGAGACTTGTATCTCAAATTTTCTTTGAGATTTGAAGATGAACCAGATCGAGATTTGAAGGAGATTTGAACCTGAACCTGACCGATTTGAAAGAGAACCCAACCTTGACCTTTTCCGTATTTCGATTTTTCCCCTGATTTTTGAGTTTCTTTTCTTATTTCAATTTTTCTTTTCCTTGATTTTGACCTAGACCTAAACCTGACGTTGAACTTGTTTTTTAATCCAATTTTTCCCCATGATTTTGACCTACACCTGACCTTGACCCTTCTTTTAATCCATTTTTTTCCCTGATTTTAATCCTGAATCTGACCTTTAAATTATTTTTATTCCAATTTTTTCCCGACCATGAAACTGACCTTGACCTTCCGAACCTATGACCTTGATCATTGAACCTAAGATCTTCTAGGAACCAGCTGAGAACCTGACCTCGACCTTGTGAGTCTAAGACCTTCTAGGAAGCAACTGAGAACTTGACCTTGACCTAACCTTGTGAACCTAAGACCTTCTAGGAACCAACTGAGAACCTGACTCAGAGCTTCTAGGAAAAGGTTCATGGGCAAACCAACTCAGACCTTGACCTTGAGCTTTTGAAGCTAAGACCTTTTGAAATAAAGGTTCTACAAAAACCGAGACATGTGGTAGAGGAAACCGAGACATGTGGTAGAGGCCAAACTGTGATAGAGACTAAACCCAGCACAAAGATCTACAATGAACCAACCTGCAATTTGTGATAAAGGAAGGCCAAACCAACCTGCAATGTGTGCAATGTGTGATAGAGGGAGGCCAAACCCAAACTAACTAATTTACCCCTAGACGACACTACACGAAACCACGACACTACATAAACCAACCAACCGGTGTAACACTACATAAACAAATTTCACTTCACAAAATAGCCTCACAAAAGTAAACAATAGCATTTTTTTTCCTCGTAATGATACTCGCTCACAAAAGTAAACACTACATTAACAAATTTCACATATTAGCCCCATAAAAGCAAGTACGCAGCCCTTAGCGTATAACAATAAGCCACAAATCCACATTCGCCTATACCAGAGTATATTAACAAAAAGGAATAAAATCCAACCCATAAAATGAATGAAAAGAAATACAGCCTGCCAGAGTTTACACAAAGACTGAATCTGTTACCAGGGTGCATATGCATTACTATTTAATAAAATATGCGGCATTGAAGTGGAAAGGAGAGCCTTCTTTGTGAATCATCTGCGTCCATAACCACCACTTGAAAGGAGAGCTTTTTTCTGAGTCACCTGCTTTCACTATCGCTTGGCCATGACTTTTACGGTAGATTTGCCAGCTAAAAAAGTCTTCCATGTACAAACCAGTGGAATCATTCTAATGATGATGATTAGAAAGAAATTACACTCGGTACTGTAGGTTGGAAGAAAATAACAGGAGAGAGAAAGGGAGATGGCAGATTTTACAATCTTACAAGATATTTTAAAAGCCGTAGAGGGCACAAGATAAGTGCGTAGGTAGGTGTATTTGAATGTTGGAGCAGATTTTAGAGTGCATGAAGTTATTCTAAGAACCTGGAAAGATTGCATAATAGATAGGGTTACAAGATAGATAAGAGTATTTGGATATTAAGTTGGTAAAAATTGTTCTAAGGTAAGTGCATTAATACACACAACATACATATCTCCTCCAAAGAATGTGGAAGAAAAATGAATTTGTCCCACTAATAACCTATATCATGTCTCACACAGGCATGGGAAAGTCATATTTACCCTGCGACCACTCAACTGTTGCATTGTATTTGTATGATATTATTGACAGAACACACCACTCTTATATGTGTATGATAGTATCAATAAAAAACACAAGACTCTCAGTGTCATTCCTTCCCTTGCCAAGGTGACTGTCCTGTCCCCCATGGAGTCGGGTAAACAACTTGGAAAGGAGTGATTAAACATTGATACTGGTTCAATGCCATTAATTTTGGGTTTGGGGTTATGCATCTAAAATTTCATACTAAATGATTCATCATTATAAACAAATAATAGAATTGGAAGAGCAGGTAAAGCCTTCTTTGATTGATTCCAATGGTTTGTGCATGGAAGATTTTTTTTCTTACACCTTCATTCTCCGATCGGTTCACGTTCTCGCTCTGCTACTTCATTACAGCTTCATTCTCCAATCTGGTCAGATTCTATCTTTGCTACTTCATTACAGCTTCAACCTTGAATCTGCTACTTCATTACAGCTTCACCCTTGAATCTGTTCACGTTATTTCTCTGCTCCTTCATAACATGCCCTGTTTCTACGAAAGTATGATTTGTTTTTCTCTTCGTTTTCATCGCTCGCCTGAGATACCTAACGGAAATAAGCGCCAATTGTCTTTAATGCAATTCTGTCAAGCTCAGTGTCGGTCTTGAATGGACTCATGCCAATTAGTCGGTAAATTTAGCAATTGTTCTGCCTGCATTCGTTATTCATTTGGTAAATGACATCTGGTACGTAAGTGCTTACCAAGTATGTTATAAATCGACGAGTGTCCACAGGTAATAATAAAATATTAAAGGCTCATTCAAAACTGCAACTGATTAAGATAGATATAACCAACCCACGCTTCATTGACCTGTCATTTCAGCACTCTTGCAGCGAAATGGTGTAGCATTAGGGTGTGATTTTATAATTTGTATTTTTTTTAAACATTGTGTGCCTGGTCCAAATTATTGAAATGACAGGTTGTACATCGGAAACTTCTTGTTCTAACTTTTACGTACAGAACAAGTCATTTCAATATTACCAAAGCATCATCGTGAGGTTTGCATAATTGTTGGCTCCCTTCATCATAGTTGGAGGCAGAATTTGTATAGTGCATAGCTTGATCCTTTACAAACGCTCAGTCTACCGAGGCCGGCTCAGAATCCGGTAATGTTTTTCAGAAAATCTGGCAAAGATTTGCCCAAAATCTTATTTACAGTTGTTAAACATTAGTATTTTGAGTGCCTCAGGGGTTTTTGATAGTGCTGAATCCATTTCCACTATCAAAAATGGATTCCAAGCACTGCAACTACCTGATTTGCCCAGATTTAGTTGACCAGATTCCGGCAGATTTTTGTTGTGCGGGCCAAAACGCGACCTCGGTAGACAACTCCCTTTACAAAGCCTACTAAAATGTAATGGTTTTTAAACTTGTTTTTAACATTTTTAAAAGATTCATTAAAAAAAATTAGTGATATTATTTTTTTATAATTTTTTTTAATATTATGTTTTTAATGTATAATTAAATTTAGCATTGTGAAAAATCTTTACAATGCAGTTTAAAGGCTTTAAATTTATTATTAAATATTATATTGCAAGTAAAATTGAAAAAAATTTAAAAAAAAATTATAACTATTTTCTAAAATGTTTTCATTACATTATTATATGAAAATTATAAAAAATGATTCTCATCAATTATTTTTATTATAAAATAATTATAAATATTTGATGTAGCTTAGTTTAACTGTTTTTTTTGCCCTCAAAATAATGGAAATTTAGGCAAAAAAATTTAATAAAATCCGGTAGAGATTTTTGAAAATCCAAGTTGCATTTGTAAAACTTTAAGATTTTGGGTCTTCCAAAGGTTTTTCCAAAAATTTTGATGGTGTTGAATCCATTTTCACCATAAAAACATAAAAAGAATGATTTAAACATTGTTACTATAAGATTTCTTGAAAAAGGTTTTGATGGTGTTGAATCCATTTCCACCATAAAAACATAAAAAACATGATAAATTATTTTACCTAGATTCAGACCACTTTTAATTGTCCCGAAAATTCCACTACCTCCATTTTTTTGTCCCATAAATTCCTCCGCCTATATTTTTCCCTCCGTAAGCTTCTCCTTTCATATGTGAGTGATGATAATTAATATCCAAGCATATTTTAATATTTTTAAATTTTTAAATTAAAAAATAATTGAAATTTATAACATTGAAAAAACATAAAGATTACAAGTAAATATATAATATAATGGTATATAATAATAAAATAAATTATTTAAAAAGTTTGCATTGGAATATATATATATTTTTTTTAATTTCTTTTGATTGTCTCGTGGTTTGAAGATTTGGAGTTCGCTCGAGATAAAATGTTGAATAGTAGGAAAAATAAATAAATAAAATTTATAAATATAAAGTAAAAATAATAATAATTTATATTTGAGAGTGTAAACTTTTGTGATCTATATCTAATTTATTTCGAAAATCATATTATCATTTGAAATCACATTATCATTGTTCACCATCAAGAGAATGATGATTATGTTAGTTTAGATCAATCAATATAAACACTGCATATAAGCAACAACTCACGTCAAAACCTTACCACTTACAAGTCACGTCAAAACCTTACTACTTAGTGTAGTACATCATATCAAGAGAATGATAATGGATTAATCTAGATCAATCAATATATATAGTGAAGATATGCAACAGTCACGTCAAAACCTTCAAATGAAAATAAAATATTATTAAATTTAGTCAATCTAGTTAGAAATAAATACTAAAATAATTAAATTAATAAAAATAATAATAATTAAATTAAAATAGTAAAAATATAACAAAACTAAAAAAATCTTTAATAAAGTAATTATAAAACAAAACAAAATAATTTATATGTGAAGTATAATTTTATTTATTTATTTATTTATTTTCGTAGTACCTAGCCATTTTCTATTATATGAGCAAGTTGCATAATATGTGCCTCAACCTGCCCAAAGGAAACCAGGTCTGTTGGCCACCTCAATGAGTTAAAAGCTAACCAAAATTGGTATTGTTTCTTTCGTTTTGCAGCTGCTATATTTACTCGACTATGTTCATAGAAATTACATATAAAACAAAGACGGTAGATACTATCAAAAGTCATTCCAAACAGAAAAAGACATGATTCTAATTAACTATCTGAAGAGTCTATTGGTGTTGGATCTTTGGCAGAGGATCCCGGAATCTCTACTTGCTGCAATGTTCGGAGTTGTTGTTCTATGTTTCCAATACAGGCATTCTATTGTTGCTGAATCTTGGACATCTCTCTCACTTCTTGTTTCATTGATTGAAGTTCAAATAACACCGCGGGGTAAGATTTGACTTCTTTCTCTTGTAAGCTCATCGTGGCTTTTGCCAAGACACACTTAATCTTCCAATAAGTTTTAACACTTTTTTGAAACAAAGAGACTCTGCCCCTAGTGCTACCCGGGTCTAATATGAATTCCATTCTTGATTGTTGTTCTCTGATATCTATTTCTTCTTCTTCACTTACCCTTTCCCATTCATCAATTGTTTTTCTCATATCTTCCGGAGTAGTTTCTTCATAAGTGTTGGCGAGATTTTCCATTGTCTGAGTATTAGCTTTGCATCCTCTTTTACGAGGGGGGTTGTCTCGGACTGCGGATTTACGGAGACCTGACCTTGCTTTTGTTATTTTGTTTGAGACCAACGTCCCTGTGAGTGCAAAGGGAGAAGCAATTAACAACTTAGAACTGAAATAGAAGTGGAAAAATTTCATGCAGAGACACTGTTTTGAGCAGCTTAGGTTTACCATCAGAAGGAACAGAGTATACATAGCCTTAGCAAAGCGAATAACTTCTAACTGGGACCTACTATAAACCAAACAAGTCTTGTTGATAAACCCCTTGAAAGGGGACCAGACGTAACTACCTGAGACAAAGGTGAAGCGATAAAACAGAGACCAGTTGTAACTCAACCCCAAGGATTTAGAAGGCCAACTACCAGTGGGACTATACTGAGGTTGATGGCGAGAGCAATTGACTTCAATCCCATAACAGTGAAAAAGAAAATGAGCCCTTATGATAGAGGCGAAAAGGATACAGCATAACAGAGGTCTGCTACAAACTCAGCCCAAAGACTTCACTAAGTAATTCATTTGACCCAGAGAGAAAAAACCATCAAGCCTTGGGGTTGAAATGTAGCTACAAACGAAATAACATAGATTGCTATCATGAGCAGTTATATTTTCGAAACCATTAAACCCCATAATCATCCGACCTTTCAAAATATAAGACACTCTTTCAGGGATTCTAAAACATGGGATAATTTCTAAATCTACTACCATTTTATCGACATGCAGAGTAAAAATAACCCTTGCTGAGAAGAAAATTGCTCTGTTAACTCGAGCGCCATGTGTTACCACAGTGTTCATGTGTCGAACATCATAAATCTGAATATGACGGGGGTAAGAAGCCATTACATACCCTGAATATCTTTGATGATGATGAGTTTGCAGTCCCTGGAGATTTCCCACCATGCAGAGCAAGAACAACATGAAAGAAACAGTAAGAGACTTTCGGAGAAAGGTTTCTAATTTACTTGCCAAGAACCAGCGCGGTTTCCAATCTAAACACTGCAAGCATTGAATGCATTTGTGGCTAGGATGTAAGGCCATCATTAACGTAGATCGTGGGAGAGGTGCTCCAACTTATTGCTCCTGACAGATCATGAATGTTAACAGAGGGTGAACACGTGGCATCCCTTACCGCCTTTCTTGCAAGGCTAGGCACCCCGATCGGGGATGTGAAATATAAATTTTTAGTATGAATATCATTAATAAATCAAATAATATAACGTTAATGAAAGTAAAATAAATAAATAATATTTTTATGGTACACATACTAAAAAAAATCATAATAATAATAAAATATAACAAAATTAATAAAGGTAGGTTTGTGATTCATATCATATATCAAGTTTTTTTCTTAATAAAAAGTTTTTAAGTCTTACTTTCCAAACCATTTTTATGAGATTTATCCATAAAATACTTGATATATAATTAAATCAAAATAAATCCCTCACGTGTTATTTATGTAATTTATCCATAAAGGACTTGATATATAATTAAATCAAAATAAATTCCTCATGTGTTATGTATGTGATTATCCATAAAAGACTTGATATATAATTAAATTAAAATAAATCTCTCATGTGTTATGTATGTGATTATCCATAAAAGACTTATTAAATCAAAATAAAGCTCTCATGTGTTATGTATTGTTGTAATAAACAATATTATAGCAATATGATTCTTGTGTAATTTATAAGACTCATTGCAAATAATATGATTCTTGTGTAATTTATAAGAATCATTGTAAATAAGAAAATACTTTGCTCTTTCAAATTTGGAAACTAGCATATTTACGCCGAAGGTGTTTCTACTATGAGCTTTGCTGGGATGAATAGTGCTCCCAGCCAATCTCTGTGCTCCACCTATCGCCCTTCCACCCTCTCAAAATTCGACACTTGGCGGCTGCTGCACCCTCCTGCTGTCATCTCCTTCTCGCGCGCGTCAAGTCATTCGCGACCGTGCTGGTGTCGCGTCGTCCCGCGAGGACTTTACGCAACACAAGAAATTGCGACCAGGCAGATTTTGCGGGCAGATTTTCTGAGCGACCACATACCAGAGAGCCTTGGGGCTTTGAAGAATTTGGAGACGCTGGATTTGAGCTATAATCAGCTCACCGGTTTGATTCCTGCGGGATTAGGACAGCTTCCCAAGCTGTCGAATCTCATTCTCTGCTACAATAAACTCACGGGGACGATACCTAACCTGAACCTGACTCCCTTAGTGCGTCTAGATCTCAAGCAGAATGCGCTCTTCGGCCCCATACCTTCTTTGCCGCCATCGCTTAAATATCTTGCTCTTACCAAGAACCAATTGAGCGGGGGGATACAGAATACTGGGGTCTGTGGCAGTTAACGTATGTTGATCTCAGCTTCAATAAATTGAGCGGAAATGTCCCCGACTCTCTGTTTGGATTCCACATCAGTACGCTGCAGTTGTAGAGGAATTTTTTTTCTGGGTCTATTGTGCTCCATGGGGTGGTTAGTATAACTATAACCACCATTGATCTCAGCTATAATGCATTAGGTGGCCACATTCCCCCATTGCTGGCATCAGTGCAGAATGTGTATCTGAACAACAACCATTTTACAGGGGCAATTCCTCAAGTGTTTGCAGATCGTCTCCTTTCCGCTGGCATCCAAGTGCTCTATCTGCAACACAATTACTTATCCCAGTTTAACATCAAATCCACTGCTACGCTTCCTCTCAGTTCTTCTCTCTGCATACAGTATAACTGCATGGATCCTCCTAGCCAATCCCGATGTCCTTCCAATGCGGGGAGGCAGAAAAAGCGGCCTGTGTATCAATGCAAGCCATAACTAACAAAGATCCATCTCTATCTCTACAATGGATGGATATGTTATGTTATATTATGCACCCAGAGCTGCCCATTTAAATTTTCTCAGATGACATTAAGATTATTGAAAGCATTTAAGCATTGAGATTGGTGGCCACTGAGACTATGTGCTCGGCCCAATGGCATAAAAGATTCAGAGCAGCTGAGCTCTAAAATTTGGTTTGCAGAGGTAATCAACAGTTCAAGCCAGTCAGGTAGTTTAGTAGCCAATAAATTGCTTTTCTATTGATCACCTCAATACAGATTGAAAATCGAGGTAATTGCATTTTATTGGCATTGTTGTAGCCATTGGGATTGTATAGCTTTCCTCTTGTTATTGTTGGATTCTTTAATTATTTATACACACATTACCAGTTTCAGTTTTTGCAGAGAGGGAAGCCAGGAGTTTTATATTCTTAGTGGGTTTTTTTCATATAGATTTTGTAACCTTCTATCAACATAAAAAGCCACTAAATATAAATTATTCGTTTTTAGATATTTAACAAATATAAATTCTGAGTTAACCTGTAACATTGTTAATGGTAATCCTAGAGTTAACATAGATTTAAGCTAGTTATTTGGTATACCTATTATCTGTTTTAAATAACTAGCACCACCAATAGATACAGAGTCAGATTCAGATATCTCCACCCATCAAGAGATGGAAGATTGCCAGATTGTATTTTGCAGAACAAAAAGCTATTTATGGGGAGTTGTTTTTAGTGTGATTTTCTGGAATTTTTTTGGGGGGATTTAAGCTGTTTTTTTTACTATATATATGGATTCAACACCCTAACAAATCTTTCAGTCCCTTGGATTGTGCAGGGTTACCTATCAAACATGTGATTTCAATGATTTCAATGAATTCTTGCCAGATTTTAAAGAAATTTAATCGGAAAAATCCATCGGAAAAATCTCCAAAAAATTACACTAAAAACAACTAGATTTTATGGCAAGCCCTCCTCAAATTCATAAAGTCAATCTGCTCCGCCTACTTGAGAAAATCTTCTTAAAGTCAATCTGCCTTGACAAAATTTTGACATTAACATGGTTTGAGTGGTTAATTTAATATATTTAATCAAAAGATTTAGAATGTTTTGTGAATAATTTGTTTCTTGTTTAGTTTCAAGTTTTTTGAAACCTATTATAATTATCTAATTTATAATATTTATGGAATAGCTATATCTGATTTAATAATGGTAATTCTAATTGACCTGGATTTTTCAAAGATTTTTCTAAATTATTAATTTTTTTGAAATTTTTATTCGATTAAAAAGATTAACATACTTGGATCTTATTTCCTACTGAAGATTATTACAACACATATTCCATGACTCTGATTTCTATTTTTGTTTGGTTTTTCTAAATATAATGTAAATATTGAAAACCAATTAAAAGAATATGTTATTATGATTTAATTCTAATAGAGATATATTAAAATTATAAGTTTAAACAAAAAAAATTGTTAAAAATTACCAATTTAATCTTATGATGCATAAATTTTTCAGCGCACCTTTTTTCTCATAACATTTGCTAGAGCAGTGATAATGTAAAGGTATAATGTCATTGTTCGTTTGGTCCGAGCTGTCGAAGAACTGTGGGGAAAACCCAAAAGGTGTAAAATAATGAAAGCGACGAGAGATTTATTAATTCCAAAATCTTTGAGGACCAAATTTGTATAGTTTGTTCAGGAAACTGAAACATTCAATTTAATTACTCCCAACTATAAAGGCGATCGGCATTCATGGGATTAAATGACAATATGAAGGTTTGCTTCCTCCAGGGTAGTAATATTAACGTTTTTTTGTATATTTCAGGTACTGTTTAGAGTTGACTTTGTTGCAAAATTTAATTGTTCTGTTCGCTTCAATTTTGTTTATTATTCTATGCCAATTATAAAAACATGGGCTGCCACATTTGTCTCACAATTCTTGGGCTTAAGCCTAGGATAAACAGTGAACGATTTCTCTTATGTTTTCGGCGTTTGGAGTTTGAGTGAAAGTAAGAATTTTACATGTTAAATGAGATGTTGAAATTGAATAAGTGGGATTTTAAATATTTATCAATACATTATAATTTTAGATATTGAAAAAAAAAATTATAAATGATTAATTAAATCTATTTTTAATTTGAGATTTATCAAGTTATTAGAGATTATATATATATATATATATATATATATATATATATATATATAATTAGTTAAAATGTTTTATTGATAATTATAATTATAATTATAATTAGAGTTGTTTTTAATGTCATTTTTTAAAAGTTTTTGGTGGATTTTTAGCCCAGTCCGGCATAAAATTTTGAGCTGAAATCTTGATGTGTGTTATTTAAAATTGTTTTTTGCTTCAACACCTTGAAAAACCCTAGGGCACTGAAAAACCCTAGGACACTTCGATTGTGTAGATTTTTCCCATCAAACTTGTTATTTTAATGAATTCTTATAGTATTTTATACAAATTATATTGGAAAAAATAAGGAGAAAACTTTTCAAAAAATCTCATTAAAGATAACTCGATTATATATATATTTGATGTTTTCAAAATGTTTACAACATATTACACTACATTGTAGTATATTATAGCATTTGTGTGGTTTAAACAGGTTATAATTTTATTGGAAAAAGAATGGTATTTTTGGTACTATTTTGATGAAATGTGAAATTTTTTGGAATTTCAAATTATAGCTGTCAAGTTTCAGAATCTAACGTGCTCAAAAAACCCTTGAGCATACTACATTTATTTCCACCATTAAAAATATAATTTAAACAATCAATATCAAAATATTTGAAAAGAAAATTGCTTATTCTAACTAATCTTTTTTTGTCTCAATTAAATTGTTGTCTTCTTAGACAAGTGTTTACAACATTTCTATCATACTCTAGCAAAAGCCTCTCAATACAATTAAATATTCATTTTATCTAAAATTATTTAATTTAAAAAATATATATTATATATTTAAAATTAATTTAAATTATAAAATATTTAAATAATCTTGTATAATAATTATTTTATATAAATATATATTGAAATATGAAAATTTGATTGAATAATTCGTTAAACATATAATCTTCATTGTGAGAAATAAAAATCCCTATAAAGTCTGAAAAATAAAATATTAAGGTAAAAATAAAATACATTAATTTAACTTGCGTGTAAACGTTTGAATGCAACAATCGATCAAATATTTTATTAAAGTTGAATGTAAGATTCATTAATGTGACCATGGGAGAGCATAAATGTATGACTCGTTTTTATGATAATAATATTTAGCTGTACTGCGTTGCTTTGTCGGATGGTGTTATTTGATATGGATCTTGAAAGATTAATGCCACAGCAACATCTTCTCAAATCAAATCTGTGTTCTTCATTTTCAACAAATATAAAGAAGGCACTAGTAGTGTTTCATGTTTCCAAGTGTTATTGTGGGATCCAGTTTGTCTTCCCCATTTCGCCCATATGTGTCATATGTTTTGCATTTATCGCCCATATTTGGAGTATTTTTTTATGTTTATCTACTTATCATCAATGAATGTTGTGTTTTTAATCTGTTAAGGTTAGATTCAGGTCGCATTTGTCAATTACTTTTGTAAATATTTTATATTTACAAGGGATTTTGATAAATTATAGGACATGGGTGTGAGATATCCGTTTATCTTTTACATTTTCAACTGTGTGAATTTTCTATTTTTACGCAGAAGGTGTTCTTATTATGAGCTTTGTTGGGATGAACAGTGCTCCCAACCAATCTCTGTGCTCCACCTATCACTCTTCCACTCTCTCATAATTCGACACTTGGCAGTTGTTGCACCCTCATGCTATCATCTCCTTCCCGTGCACGTCATGTCGTTCATGACCATGCTGGTGTCGCGCCATCCCGCCTTCGGCGTTCCGGCGGGTCATTTGTTAAAATGATCAAGTGCTAGTTATAACTTTGGCATCAACATTTTTGTGTATCAAAAAGCACACTCCACTAGTTGTTAGAAGGTAAGGTAGAGTAATGTGTTTGATAAATAAAGCTACTATGCATGCTTACTAATCATAGCATAACCTTAGCACACAAAAAAATTTGTAAGTTGCTTGGAAGATACTTATATTTATAGGTGAGTTGGTTAGAGTGTGAAACCCATCTCACTAGAATGAAGCGATGGTAAAGTAACTTTCTATGGAATTGAAGGTGGGTTGGTTAAAGTGTGAATGTACGAGATGTATGGAAACCCATCTCACTAGAGGGAAGGGATGGGAACGTAACACTAGACTGAAGGGATGGTAAAGTAACTTTCTATTGAATGAAAAATATTGATTGATATGGCATTGCATTCACCCATTCAAAGTTGAGGTGACTTGTGTCATTAATGGGTAACTGTGTAAATGCTTAAATCATGTCATTATAATAATCAACAATTATGGGGAAATTATCTTTTGCCCGAGACGAATTATAGGAATCTTTTGCTCGAGAGGAATTATAGAAATATCATATTCATTGGGGTCTTGGATCAATCTCTAATAATCAAGCAAGAGTGTTCGACTTGCTCCATGGATTGTTGTTGGAGAAGGACCATAACATCACTTCTTTCATAATTAGAGACTCTAAGCTTCTCATTCATCATTTACTAGTTGGGTCCCTTCCTCGGGACTTTATGTTGAAGAATTGTAAGAAGATTAAACTTGTATGCTCTCTCTTTCATTCCTTCAACATGTTCCACATCTTTCAAATAACGAATCAAACTATTGATGATAGGGAAAACAAAGGAGTTATTTTAAATATGGTTGAACTAAGGGTGAATGGGCAGGCCTCACAATGTCCAAATTCCATGAATTTATTATGAATTTCTATAGCCCAATTCCTATTGTTATCACGGGATACATTACTCCTCAATTAATTAGAATCGAGACAGTATATCTCCTTTTGGGGCATGCAATGGTCTTAGCCCAAGTCCTATTGTTATCATGGGATACATTACTCCTCAATTAATTAGAATCGAGACAATATATCTCCTTTTGGGGCATGCAATGGTCTTAGACCAAGTCCTATTGTTATCATGGGATACATTACTCCTCAATTAATTAGAACTAAGGCAGTATATCTCCTTTTGGGGCATGCAATGTGTTAGCCACCTATAATATTTTGTTATACCAAAAGGTGGCTAAATCTGTTTTGAGCCTTCAAGGAACAATTTTTCATTACTAAAATTTGTTGGCTCTTGAAGACTCCTTGTAGGCCTCATGCCTCTGTCCAAAATCTACATTACTTTGCCTATTAATTCTGCTGATTTCCTGTAAAAAACTGCTGAGGAAACCATCATTTTTCCCCTTTTCTCCCACTCATAACTAACCTTCATTTACTCCCCCTTTTCTCCATATTATTTCCCTACTTTTCATAAGTTCTCCCTCCATTTATGAAAAATTCCCCTTTCATAGTTAAAGACTCACTTTTTAACTATTTCGGAACCCCCACACCCATTTTTATCCTTGAAATTTCTCATAGAAAATCAAGGTTTTATTGCTATGGACCTAAGCCCCTTGGGCTAAGTCCTAAAACCACTTCCCCACATATGCCCGTCACCCAAGACCAAGAGCTTAAGCATTAGGGGCCAATCGCAATCGAAGGCCGGGCGGGATACAAATTCCTTTGTAATATTTTAAAAACCCCGATGCGATTAGTTTATATTGTTAATTCTTGCGATGTTTTCTCCACCGTTGATCTTCCCGTCAGATCAACGGTCAGCACTCAATCGCTCTGTCCCTCCGATCGCAATCGCAAGTCCTTCTATTCGCCTCCCGATTGCGTGCCCCGATTAAGTCTGGACCATCCATTCTTCCCGCAGATCAACGGTCTGCGCTCAATCGCAAACCCATGCCCGATCGCAATCGCAAGTCGCATTGGCGCTGCCCCGATTGGAGCCTTCCGATTTAATCTCAGCCGTCCGTTTTCATGTTGATCCGACGGTCCTCATTCCCTCCGATCGCAAGTCCTACCGCCATTTCAAAGCCCGCCGATTCGTTTTCCGTCGTCGATCTGATCTGCAGATCAACGGCCAGCGCTTAATCGCACTGGAAGTTCAATCGCATCCCCTTTTGTGCCACCTCCGATTGAGACCCTCCGATTAAATCTGGATCGTCCACGTGTCCAGATCGGACGGTCCAAAACTGCTCCTCCTTATTCTTCTCCCGCTATCCTTTTGCCTTTCTTTGCAGATCTCCACCGTTGGTTGCCTTCATCCGACGGCTACGCTCCTCCCCCGCCATCCGAAGCAGTTTTAACCTATTCCCGCAGGATTTCTTAACTGTTGTTGTGTTTTGCAGGTGTTTTAATGGTTTTCCATTATAGAATGAAGGAAAGCCGAGGGATGGGAAAGACGTTTCCTGTGCTTTTTGGCTATCTTAAAGAGGCCATTCACGGGGCTCTATTCCACGTATCATCAGTACTCTATGAGTATTGATGCCGTAAAGCCCAGTGTGGGTCTGCACATCGACAAGACACTGTTTTTAATCAAACACAGTTAAAGAGTATCAGTTTTGAGAATAAAGCACAGCAGATGAAGATTGAAGACAATTTTTATGGGGATTACGGCTAAGACAGTTATCAAAAGCCTAATCCCCAAACTAAAACACAGTTTAAATGAAAAAAACCTAAAGTGTTTTATCAAACAAAAAGCCTCCACCGCCACATCTGAGGCGAATTGATTCCTCAACTACCACCGAGCCACCTGGTGCCTCAAACCATTCAACCAAAGGCTGAGTTATTGAAGAAAATCAGATATCCGCCTCCAGCACAGCCAGGGAGTTACTTATGCAAGGAAACCAATGAATAAATATCTGCAGAGTTACTCCAAAACGCAACATATGAGCCTCAAAGTCAAATGAAACTCACTTCGAGTTTTAAATCATAAATGTAAAAGTTAATGCAGCACTTCCACCTGTAATTTCTCCAATCGATGCCTCTCAAAGGGCCGAGAAGTCTTCACTCTGCATTAACTGTCCTTGAGATATTTTGTTAAAATCTCACCTCCTCATCTTCCTATAAGTACTTCTACAGAAGATGAGAAATTGTTGGTTGCAGAACTTTGAAATACACTTGAGCTCGAGACTTCTATTTTTACATAGTGTTCACTGGCCCTTGAAGCTCTGTTTGCGCTAGAGTAATTAGGTTGAATAGTGAAGATGATTGCTGAACTGAAACATTGGACTTGAAGTTTGTAACTGGTTTGACATCAATATAAAAGTTGTTTCTTGGGATCCTGGTCTATATTGACGGTGATGTTATTCTCATTTGTAACTTGTTATTTTATTTATGTTTTCATGTTGTTTCATTTTCCACTGTAAAGAACAGTTTAAACAGGGTTAGGACCTGTTGTATATCAGTAACCTTCTCTGGCTGAGAAATATTTATTTGAATGTTTTCTTCCAATCTGTGTTATTTAGGAATGACTTAATTCAGTTTTAGGCATGAGAATGCTGGTGTTCCCTCATTTTATCGTCCTAGCTTAATATTATTTCTGAATGTTACTTTCAGTATGTGTTATGTGATGATGAACTGAAGGAAGATATGGTTAGCCCTGGTCCCAGACTTGTCTGCATGACTAACAGATTGTTTCCCTTGGAATGTGTTAAAAGCTGGCTAGTTTAGAAGCACTTGCTAGATCTTAGACCATTCTGTGTTATCTTTGTGTTTCCCCTTGTTTTGTATGTTCTCTATTGGAAGTGTGTCAAAGGCTGGTTGGTTTAAAAGCACTTACCAGATCCTAGTCTGCTTTCGTGTCCTCCTTAAGTGTTTGCCAAAGGCTGACTGGTTTAAAAGTACTTATCAGATCCTAGGCTGCTCTTCGTTCTGCATCTGTTTAATTCCCCTTCTTGGTGTATCACTCCATTCCATAAATCAAAATTTAAAGAAATCCTTAGACATAGATGACTTGCCCCTTGGATCACACTTGATGTTGTTGTTCAATTAAAGCCCAGATATGACTCCATAGCCCAATGGACTAAAAACCAGCGTTATATCTATCTATCTGCCAAAACTGTTCTATTTGCTTGCAACTTCTCACTTTTGAAACTTTTGCACTTAGGATTTTCCCCTCAAGTAACATTTCATGCTCAACCATCCAAAACAAAACAAAACCCGTGGCCTTCATAACTAGCCTAATATCATTACCCTAAACTTCAAAGACAATATCCATCTTTGTACATATTGGAGAGATCCCTCTCCGGATTCAGGAGGGCTAGATCCTAGAATCCCAAAGTTGGTTGAAATGATGTTAACTCTGTGATTGGACTCTCCCAATCTTGCTAATAAATTACAGAGACCTAACACAATGGTCTTACTTCATAATGCAATTAATTATAATTGAGGCATTATATCTCCTTTTGGGGCATGCAATGGTCTTACTTCATAATGCAATTAGTAGGTGGAGGATATGGCTCCATGGTTTTACTTCATAAAAATGTGGGCATAGCATGGGTAAGTTAGAAACTTACTTTCATTTAAAGCCCATGGAAGAGACAACACTATCTAATTTGACACATTGCACTTGGAGGGGGATGCCCAAGAGTGGTGGTACCATAGACACTTACTTTCACTTAAAGCCCATGCAAGAGACAAAGACTATCCGATTTGACACATTGCACTTGGAGGGGGATGCCCAAGAGTGGTGGTACCATAGCCTGATTACACTAGGGCACACTCATATCACCTAATACATCGATTTTACCAGACGGTTGATTAAGATATTTGAAAGGAAGGACCCCGAGCTACATTTCAGAGAGATGGCCCATTTGAGACGGATAGGTAACGAAGAGGCCTACATCTCAGAGTTTTATAGGTTGGACATAATGGTGACAGATATTTACAAGGCCTAGTTGATTATGTTGTTTGTAGAGGGGTTAGTTGATCCCTTGCGTGGGTGGGTGAGGGCCTATAGGCCCACCATGTTGATGAATGTTATTTCCAGGACTTGAGACATGATCGATGTGCCCAAGACTAGGGCCCTTATACCCATAATTCCCATGGCTCCTTAGGGGAGCAAAGATGCTCACCATCCTCTAGGGGAGATTGTACGGAAACAATTCGACGATGATACTGGGAGGGACCTCCAGAGGGGGAAACTGCACTTCACGTGTCAAGACCCTTGGGCACCGGGGCACAAGTGCACCAAGGGAAATGCTCATTACATCGAGGTGTACCCAAATAATGAGCCAGAGGACGAGGCAGAGCAGGAGGCATACCATGGATATGGGGGACCATAGTTCGCAGGGGGGCCACCAACACCTTAGGGAGGAGGCCCATTCTTCCCTTATGGGGGCGTTCTAGCTTCAATTCAGGGAGTTTCGAAGTAATTGAAACTTCGTATCAAGGGCATAGTGCAAGGGAAGCACGTGTCAGTACTAGTGGATAGTGGGGCAACCCACAACTTTATTGATGCTTAGATGGTGGAGCGGAGGGGCATACACACAGAGACATTTGAGGGGCTCTCGATGCTAGTGTCAAGAGATTGGATGATGTAGTGCACGATATATGTTCCCAACTTGACTCTAACTATGGGAAACTATTCTACCACTAACCATTTCTTTGTTGTTGATGTTACAAACATCAACGTAGTGATAGGTGTCTAGTGGTTATATTCGTTAGGGCAAGTCACCACTGATTGGAGGAAGCTAGATATGGAGTTCGTGAGTCCATATGGGAAGCTAGTAGTGTTGATAGGTATACAATCCTACCCCCCTCAGATAGTATCCACCCATCGGATGGAGGAAAACTTGTGACATGGGGACATATAGTGGGCAGTGGAGCTCAAGATTTCAAAGATACGAACTAAGGCTCGATCGGTATATCCATACATCCTTGCATTGCTGGAGAGGAATCAAGCGGCATTTTGTGAGATTCTCTAGGCAGGCCACCATACCAAGGGTTTGAGCACACCATTGAGTTGGAGGATGGGGTTCATGCAGTTATTACCACTCCGTACCAACACCATAAAGCCTACAGGGACAAGAATGAGAGGGCCATCTAGGAGTTGTTGGCATTGGGGCATATCAGGCCCAACACTGGCCCTTTTACTTCATCAGTAGTGCTGGTGAAGAAAAAGGATGGTACCCTTCGTGTGTGCATAGACTACAGGGCCTTGAACAAGAAAACATTGAAGAACATGTACCCCATACCCCATATAGATGAGTTGATGGATAAGCTTAGAGGATCCAAGTACTTCTCTAATATAGACTTGCGCTCAGGGTATCACTTGATCTGGGTGCGTGAGCGGAATATTCCAAAGATGGCATTCATATGCCACTGTGGGAAATTTGAGTTTCTAGTGATGCCTTTCAGGCTCACCAAACACCCCCGCCACATTTCAGTCTTGCATGAACCACGTGTTCCATAAGCACCTACGAAGATTTGTCATAGTGTTCTTCAATGATAAACTTATTATAATAGAACATGGGAGGAGCACATGCAACACTTGGAGAAGAGACAATTCTATGCCAACATGTCTAAGTGTAAGTTTGGGTTGACTAAGATGTTGTCCTTGGGGCACGTGATAGGGGAGGATGGAGTCATACTCCACCAAGAGAAGACTCACACCATCCTTGATTGGCCCACACCCAGGAACGTGACGAAGCTAAGAGGATTTCTGGGTATATTGACGTATCACAAATGATTTGTGAGGGCATTCTCCCAATTGGTTGCACTCCTTACAGACCTCACAAAGAAGGAGTCATTTAGTTGGTCGGGCACAACTAAATGTTGGGAATTTCAATTCCCAACTTTGTAAGCATGATTCGATTATGGATTGCAAATTATGATCACCGCATAACATTGTTTCTTCTAAAAGGACTACATAAATATTATATATACTCATCTTTCCTCCAAAGGATATTTTTATTTGAGAAGAATACCCTAAAACTCTAATGTTCCATGATTGTTATTTTCATTTGGTGTCTTAATGAGGTGATGCTTTTTGAAAAAAACCTAAACATCTTTGCTAGTTTCATTTGTTGTCTTAATGATGTGTCGCTTTGTTAAGAATGTCCCAAGGTTAGCCAACGTTATTTTTCTGCAATTGCAGATTCCATAAATATTCTAAAATCTAACATACATAAGTGAAGTCAAAATTTTGATAGCTAGGTGTGCTGTATGTTGGTCAAATTCCAAAACATTGTTGGTCAAATTCCAAAACATTACTGGAAATTTATAAAATCTAAGTGAAGTATAAAATCTGACAGATTGGAGTGAGGTGTGTTTCAAATTCAAAAATATTACTGGAATTTCCAAAACATATAAGTGAAGTAGAAAATCTGACAGATTGGAGTGAGGTGTGTTGATCAAATTCCAAAATATTCATGGAATTTCCAAAACATGTAAAACATGTAAAACATCTAAGTGAAGTAGAAAGTCTGACAGATTGGAGGTGAGGTTTGTTGATCAAATTCCAAAATATTCTTGGAATTTCCAAAACATCTAAGTGAAATAGAAAATCTGACAGATTGGAGTGAGGTATGTTGATCAAATTCTAAAATATTCCTAGAATTTCCAAAACATCTAAGTGAAATAGAAAATATGACAGATTTGAGTGAGGTCATCAAATTCCCAAACATTCCTGGAAATTCACCTCACTCATGTCCTTCAAATTTTAAGTAGTTTGGCCTTTCTAAACATGTTAGAAAATCTGACAGATTGGAGTGAGGTATGTTGATCAAATTCCAAAATATTCCTGGAAATTCACCTCACTCATGTCGGTAAAATTTTAAGTAGCATGGTTGTTCTAAACGTCTTTCAAATTTTAAGTAGTTTGGTCATTCTAAACGTCATGTTGAAATTTGCAACAAGAAACAGTGAAATTGGCATCCATAAATAAAATCCAGAAAATGGGACCCGTAAATGGCTACCATGTGAGGCTTTTGATTTAATTATCCCTTAATAAATTGAAGGAAAATTTTAATTTCATCTCATAACAACTTGTATGAATTAACTAAGTGAGATAGACTTAGTTAGCTCAAGAATTTCGAGTTGAGGGTCTAAGGTGAGGCATTTAGAGTGATTATATTATTTTCAGGGTCTAGTTTCAGTTGTAACGCTAATGTGGTGTCAATGTAATCAGTTAACTAAAATTAATTGAGTTAAAATCAGCTTAACTAGTTCTAACTGAGTGATGAACTAGTGAGAGGTCAAGTGAATTAAATTAGATTTAATTCACAAACAGTGATCTATCATATAACTGATGATTCACTATTAAAAGTTGCATGCATTTCAATTCTGATGACAACCTAGTGGAGACAGAGGTTAAAGGGAAGATAACTAAGTTGTATTATTAGTGAATTGCCCAGACGCAATTATTATGTCAGAGGAAGGCTCCATATGGATTGTGCAATCAAAGAAGGTTGATTATCCTATTTAATAGGGATTAATTTCCTAGGGATTGTGTGAGCAAGGTTGAGCTAAGCAGGGGCTGAGAATTGGCTAAGTGTTGGTCAATTTTTCCTAAGAATTGCCAGTTAGTTTTGAGTAGGATCAAGGTGAGACAATCGGTAGAGTGCAAGATTTTCTCAGTGTGAGAAAGCCTTGTATTGTTTTATGATTCTTTGACTATGTACAATATATGATAGAGGGGTTTTGGGCAGTTGATTTCCCCAAGAACATCTCATTTCTCTTACTTGCATGTGATTGAGCGATCGTGTTTTATATTCCGCAAATATAGTCGAAGGATTCAGTATCTTGCTTTAGTACATTGCATGATCGGATTGAATACTTTGGTATAGAGTTTCTATATAGTTTCTACATGGTATCAGAGTTGTGTTAGAGATTTTCTACATGGTATCAGAACACGAATTTTTTGGGCAGTAAGTTTTCAAAGAAAATATGAAAAAATTTGATGCAAATTTTTCAAAAACAAATAGCATATTTGTATTCCTTGCTAAAAAATACCCAAATTGAAAAAAAATCGATCGAATCAGAGCTCGGATGAGGGAGGTATCGTCAATTTAAAATCAGCTTTTTTTTAGAAAATTTTGTGACGGCAGACAATTACAATGTTCGCTAGTCATAAAAGGAAAGAAAGCCAAGGGAAAGAAGTCCCAAGGAAAAGAGGGCAACAGAGACTTGTCCAAGATCATATGTTTTCACTGTCACAAGCATGGGCACTATGCTTCGAATTGTCCACAAAAGAAGGCAAGCAAGAAGGAGCTTGCAGTTGCAACGAGTAAAGCATTGGCTTCACAGTTCGAGCTTGATTTTACTCTCATTTCATACATGGCCGGCACTGTAATGGGATGCATGTGGTATCTATAAAATGGTGCCTCGTTCCATATGACGAGGAATAGAGATCTCGTTAGTGACTTGGAGGAGAAGGACCTCCAACATAACATAGAGTTTGGAGATGAAGGGAGGTATAGCATGACCGACATAGGTAGAGTTACCTTTCAGAGGGAGTTTGGCTCCCCTCTTAGACTAGCAGATGTTTTGTATGTTCCAAGCAAAAGGAAGAATCTTGTCTCCTTAGTGGTACTGGTAGACAGTGGTTATGAGGTGATGTTTAGAAAAGGAAAGGTGTTCCTTAAACATATAGCCACGGGATAGGTGAAGCAGATCGGTTCAAGAGTCGAGAACTTGTATGCTCTCAAGGTTGAGGATGCATGCAAGGCTTTGAGGAGCAAAGTAGTGGTTAATGACTTGGTGGTTGAGAGGGAGCAATTATCTCTCAACATGCAGCCTCAGAGGCAGTCTCCAAAGTTCGTGGGGCAACCACAATTAGAGAAGCATAGAGGAGACCGAGTAGAAGAGTCCACTCAAGCAGAGACCTCCAGGAGGGGAAATTTCGAGCGAGATGGGAAAAGGGAGTACATGCAACTATACATCCAGGTGTGAGGTGGGGCGATGTGCATAATTAATCCCAAGAAGAAATTTGGTCAAGGTCCATTAAGATGGTGTGTCTCATGGATCGAACCTGGCTACGAGGAGCCTACAGTAAAACAGTAGGAAGAAGAATTGGTTAGATTGATGTAATCGGATGTCAGGAGGACAGAAATCAGAGTGACAGATGTCAAATACTGGAGCATAGATCAGAGTTGGCAACAGTAAAGAGTGCATGGATGCAGATGTCAATAGTAGCGCAGAGATTCTAGTAGACATGTGTAGTAGCTAGCAGCAGTCAAAAGACTCTGATGACAGATGCATTATACTGATTCAGTTGTTTGGAGGCTATTCAATTTCCGGAGAGTTGCATGTGCAAACAGCATTAGAGAAGTGTTGCATGTAAGAACATTCCAAAGGTACCGAATCGGGATAGATTGATTCCTTTCTTATTGAGAGGGAGCGTTGAAATTTGCAACAAGAAACAATGAAATTGGCATCTAGAAATAAAATCCAGAAAATGACACCCATAAATGGCTACCATGTAAGGATTTTGATTTAATTATCCCTTAATTAAATTGAAAGAAAATTGTAATTTCATCTCATAACAACTTGTATCAGTTAACTAAGTGAGATAGACTTAGTTAGCTCAAAAATTTCAAGTTGAAGCTCAAAGGTGAGGCATGTAAAGTGATTCTATTATTTTCAAGGTCCAGTTGTAGTCGTAGCACTAATGTGGTGTGAGTGTAATGAGTTAACTCAAATTAATTGAGTTACAATCAATTTAACTAGTTCTAACTCAGTGATGAACTAGTGAGAGGTCAAGTGAATTAAATTAGATTTAATTCACAAGTAGTGATCTATCAAGTAATTGATCCTTCACTATTATTAGCTGCATGCATGTCAATTCTGACGACAACCCAGTTGAGATAGAGGTTAAAGGGAAGATAACTGTCAGTTGTATTATTAATGAATTGCTCGGGCGCAATTATAAAGTCAGAGGAAGGCTCCATAGAGATTGTGCAGTCAAGGAAGGTTGATTATCCTATTTAAAAGGGATTAATTGCCTAGGGATTGCGTGAGAAATGCTGGGCTAAGTAGGGGTTGAGAAACGCTGGGCTAAGCTGGGCTACGTAGGGGTTCGGAGTAGTCCAAAGGGGCCGCGTTTTAGCCCGGAAAAGCCGCCCGTCGGAAAACTTCGCTGCCCGAATTCGAAGTCTTCTCCGGCTGATGGCGGACCCTGCGATACATGGTGTCGTTCCCTAGGTCTGACAACGAAGATGACCAGCCATCCTGTCAGATACCAGAATCATTTCAAATTTCAAATTTGAGCGCCCTTCAATTTCAAATTTTAGTTTTGCAACGCGTAAATTTCAGTTTTGCAATGGCTTCACACGCAGGCGGAGGCGTCCGTGCTTTACATTTCTTTCGGCAGCGAGAATTCCATATCTATCGCTCAGACGGAGGAGTTGGCCATGGGTTTGGAAGCGAGGGGGGTAAAGTTCTTATGGGTTCTGCGGAGACCGTCGGACTTAAATTGACACAGGTCTTTGTTTTGCAGGTCTTCAAGAAGCAAAAAGTGAAACGCTGTTGGTTACAACTTGTCACAATGCCTGGCTGTCCGATAGTTGGTTCATGTCAGTCATGGACTGCTGCTCCATGTAAGATATTTGGTGGTGGCTTTCTTGTTTGAGGTTTGCTATTCATATTTTACATCTCTAACTTTGTGATTGTGACTATACAGATTTAGGTGGTTACAATCCAGTTCGATTTTCTAGCATGACTGACATCAGATTTTACAAGTTCAGTAAGTCACCTGCAGATATGTGGGATGTTGTCTATCGTGGTATTACCTTCTCTGGCATATGTGGCACATGCACCTATAGCCAATATCTGAAGAATGTCAGTTGCGAACTTGCTAAAGGAGGGTATGGAAAGTTTGACTTAGCAAAGGACAGTTGTGATTGTGTCTGCCCCTGTTGTGAAAAGCCTCTGAAAGTCTTGAGCACTTGTAGCTTTCATCAATTTAAATGGGAGTACACAGGGATGGTCCAAGATCCAAGTGAAAGTGAGGATAAACCTCCGAAAAAATATATAAAGAGAAATGGCAATGGCGTGGCAAACGCAAAAAATGGATATTTTGAATACACTGGAAACTTGACAAATTGGAGGTTCCTGGAATTTACTGTGGAGAAAATCCCAGGGAACGAGCTTCGTGTTATCTAAAGTTTGTGTTTCTTTTTTCGCGCCAACTCAATGCAAATTTTGATTATCGCTCTTCTGGCATTTGGTGGTGATGTATATGAAAAATACATTACAGTTCTCTTTACAATGCTCTGTTGGCATTTGGCGGTGGTGTGTGTATAGTGTTTAAATATTTTGTTGATGTTTAGATATAAAAATGTTCACTGTTTTTCGGTGGTCTAAGTAGCTAAAGCTTTATCTCTAGTCGGAGATCTTCTGTAATGGTCTGTGTTGTTTGAGATTAACGAAACTCTATTGTAATGTGTCCCTTTTTGTTGAGCAGATAGTACTTCCGAGAGGCTTTATAAATTCAAAAGTTCTCTGGTACACGGTTTTATTAATATAATCTCCATATTCTACGATATGTTTTACACTGATTTTTTGAGATTGTTTTTTTCAAATTTTCTTGTCTATTGGCTTCAAATGATCTGTATCACGCTTTAATATTTTAAATCATCTTTTACTAATTTTTTTTGTCTGGTAGTTTCCTACATTTAAAGTTGAGTTAGAGTTTAAATATTAAATTTCAGTTTGAGTTTAAATATTTGGCGAATAGGTTATGGATTATTGGGGTCATATACTCATGTTTTGTAGTGACAGTCTTAGAAGAAGCAGAGAAAATGTGTTAATAAAAAAACTTATTTTTATACAAGATACAAGGTTACTAGTCACATTTTCTAATGATGGTTTTAGAAAGAGAATTGGAGAAAATGTGCTAATAAAATAATTTTTTTTTTTTACAAAATATATCAAAGATAGTTTGTTTTATATTAATTTTAATCTGATTGTATTTTTTATTATTCATTTATATTTGAGTAATACTTTTCATATAAATACAGACATAATTATAATTAGGAAAATGATGGCGGTAATTTGTTGGGTTGATAACTGGTTATATTTGCTTGGAGGAAAAATTTTTGTAATTGCTACTAGGATAATAAGAATTACATTTTTAAATACACGTGTTTATGCAGTTTGATGTGGCCAAAAATGTGGTTATATTTTAACTTGTCTATGTATTTATATTTTAGTAGAAAGTGTCCAAAAATGTGGTTATTTTAACTTACATATTTATGTCTTAATCGGTTCTAATTTTACTCTGACAAAATTAATTTAATTTTTAAAATTAATGCTTTAATGCTCTCACCCACAGTCAGCATATTTGTATTTTGAATTATTTAAATTTGTTTTTATGTATTATTTATAAGTATTAATATATTATTTAATTTTCTATGAAATTATATAATTGATGATAATGATGATGGTGGTTAATGTTTAAGACCAATCTTTGGTTTATTGGACCTAAAGAAAAGAGTTATTTAATTTGATTTAAGATTTTGTTCTTATGTTCAAAAAACTTGGAAAGAAGCTTTCTAAGCTCACTATAATTTTGACATCTTAAAAGGCTAGGAAGGTAGTATTGCAACAAAGATTATGAAATCGAGCTTTAATGTGGTTGTACGTGGGGCACTCTAAGAGGGAGTGATTTTCATCTTCGATGTTCATATTCTCACAGAGATGGTAGACCTTTTTCATCCATGGTGTTTTAGGAACTGTGTAATGACCTGTTTCACTATGGAGTTCATGAGAGTTCTTTTTAATCTTGGCTATATTAATCTTTTTCTTTGAGATAGTCAAAACAGATAGATACTTTTGATCTTCTAAGATGGAGTTGATGACCTCCTTATAATACTTTTATTTTTTTGAAGTTGCTAGATTTTTTTCACACCACATTTTTTCTTTGAACTTGGAAGTAACAATTTTTTTTAATGTTATTGATGTTTTGCAATGCAACATTTTCCTCGATCTCTCAATGGTTTAACCTGGCCCTGGTGTCTTTATACCAACCTCTTTTAAGCCTTAGGTGGTTTTGACTGGAATTTAAAACTAGCTTAAGAAGTCTATGATCTCCCTATACTATTGAGCTAGATTTATGTTTTGTATCATTTGGCTTTATGTAATATTTATATTTCATTAAAATATTATTTATGAATATCAATATATTATATTTTATGTCAAATTAAATTATTATATAAATATTTTATGAAAAAATTGTTTTTTGATTTGTTAATTTGATCAGGCCATCAGAAAGTTTTGAAACCAATTATTAGAAAATTATATATATATATATATATATATATATATATATATATATATATGTTTTTTAATTATAATTACAATTTTAATATATAAATTAATTTAATAACGTTATATGTTATTAAATATATTAATGTTGAAATTTGATATATTAAGTTAATAATTTTATATTTTAATATTTTGTTCATATATATATATATTTTAATGAAAGTGTGATTCTTTAAATTAATGTTTTATAGATTATATGTTTTTTATTTATAAATATTAGAAATTATGATTTAGGAATATTAAAAATTGTTTACTAAGAATTCATTGCGATGTTGTGGTTAAAAAATAGTGTTTTTTGTTTTATTTTTTATTTTCGTATACATGTTAATTAGTTAGAAGAGTGTATTTGAAAGAAGCAAAAAGATATTTGATGTTGTATCTTTGCCAATTGGTATGAGGATTACTCTTGAATTTTTTGTGTGATGTTTTTTAATTTGTTTTATAAAAAGTCTTTACAATTTTGGAAAGCAACTAAACATATTTAAATATTACCATTTAAAATTGGGTATGATTGTTAATATTAATAAAACAAAAATCATAATAATTAAATGAAAAAGAAAATTTCACAAATAATATTTTCATATATATGATAACAACTACTTAAAAGAAATTTCCTTAAATATTTTGGAATTGATATCTACCACAAGTTTCATTCAAATTATAGTAGGGAGAAAATGATAAATGATGGAAAGCTTACTATGAATATGAAAATAATTACAAGTGAGGAGATCTTTGTGTAGGGATAATTGAGAATCTTGTCACCTATATTATTTTATGTGGATGTGAGGTTTAAGGATGTAGATTTTCAGATATTTATTTCCAGACATTATCAACATTAAAATATATACAATCTATCTTAGCATGTTCTTCAAAACAAATAGTTCCTTCATTGAAAGCACGACTATGGCTAGATATTGTATGCACAAGAAGATATTCAACAATGTAGAAGATCAAAGGCTTCTTAAAATTTTGATTTAAATCCCAACTCAAACCGTCACCTTTTCCACTAGCTACCAGGGCATGAGAATTTCTAATCTTGGTTAAAACATTAGGGTATAAAGGAGGTGATCATTTTGCAAAATAAAGATATAATATTAAAATTATTATTGGGTCAAAATTTAAGGAGAATTTGTGGAGTAATTAAGAATTAAAGAGAAAAAGAGAAATTAGATACTATAAAGAATGTGATCAACCCAAAATTTCAAAAATTTTGTGTTAATTAATATAAAGAAAAAGAGAGATGCCAACTTATGAACATTTGCATAAATCCTTTAATAAGGTGCTCAAGGGCAAGTTGTCTTAATAAATTATTGAAGTTGAGCTCTTCAAAGTAAAATTATAATTTTACAATGTAGAACAAGTAAAAGAAATATGTACTGCACATATGAATTCATTTATAAATATATTCACTTATAAACTTATTCATTAATAAAATTTGTTTAAAGCTTTGACTTAGACCTTTTAAAGTCTTTATAACTAATGACTATCCATAGCATTTCTATTGGAATAAGTTATATTGTTCAATAAATAAAACCCACTCAAATTTGGGTTTTATGGAATTTTGAAGTTTTGTGATGTTAAGATGGCTGAAAAGACTTTCTTAACTTTAAATCTCACAACATTTCAAAGCATAAGAGTAATTTTTTCATTTTATCAAAAAACATATGTTGATGGTTTTTTTAAGAAATTTGACTTATTAAGCGTGAAGATCAAGTTGACAAGTATATTTCATGTTGGAAATGTTAACCACAATGCAAAGATATCAATGATATTCTTTTTATGATGTTATAATTATGTGAGTATGAATACTGAATAATGTCTTAATGACAATATTTGTAATTAAAAAAATGGTAACCCTTGGGCATTAAGGGGAATTGTTATGTGTTATCATACCTTGACTCTGAAGTCTATAAAGGACTTATTATGTGTCATCATATCTGCATTCACTATATGAAATCACAAACTACACTTAGAATTTACTAATAGAGTTGGGAAAGGCTTCTAGCATTTGCGGCTATCTCTTTATAGTAGGATAATGAACCCCTTCTATGTCATGGAGACGGGAGCGTATAGACATATGTTTCCACCACTCGATACATATACCTATGCCATTTTTAAGCATATTGATTCATGTAATAGGAACGAAGGCACCAATCCAACCCCTTCACCAGTTAACTGCAGAGAAAGTCAAGGGCCATGGAAGCCTCATATCGTGTAATGTAAGTCTGCACTTAAAGCTCTTGAGGGATGAGAGCACATCGAGGAGTGCCCTAAATTCCATCTCGATGTGCCATTGAATCCAAAGTGTAAACCCTCTATATGGTCGAATTTAGGAACTATGTAAATTCTAGATATCATGAGAGTATATTGGGTTAAACAATTTGGCCAAAGCTAATGGTTTCAAGGTCCAAGTGAGTGGTTTCAAGCTCTTCGAGTTAGTTTACCCCTCCAAATTGAATGTAGTGATGCCACACATCCAAGGGTGGTGTTTTGGGTTAGACGAAATCAGAGAATTACCTCCCCCCCTTATCCTCTTTGAAATACATCTTAATTGGTGATCTTCCCTAACGTATGTTGGAGCACGCCACATGGGGATTTGTAGTTTGGTCAATGTAGGAGAATTTGAATCTTATAAAGGGAATTTTTTCTTATTCAAGGAACTCTATGCGATAGAGATAAAGCCATCAGAGGTATCCTATCCATCAGGCTTGGCTAGTACATTGCAGCTGTGGATGCTGTGGTCATGCGGGTGGCATACTGGCTTTATGGAATCCGTCATATGCAAATTTTATGGCTTATAGGTTTTTTGGTGGCATTCTATTATTTAGTGAGATCCGTGGGATCAGAAATACTCTAAATATTCTCAACCTATATTCCCCATGTCAAAATCGACTTGAATTTTGGAAGCGAATGGACAGTTCAAGTATTTTTACCATTAAGAACTTGATTGCGATGGGGGGCTTCAATTCAACCCTTTGGGTCAATGAATCATGGGGACATCGAGCTCGGGTTGATCCGATGGCGGCATACATTGGCGGGATTTTGCAGAGGACAAATATGGTTGATATTCATCTAAATCCTATTATCCCCACGTGGATAAATAGGAGAACTGGTGTGGAGTTTATCGGCAAAAGGATTAATAGAGCTATGGTTAAGGAGCATATGGTGGCATAGATGGATAACATGCGCAGTTTTACTCACGTGTCTGATATTCCTGTCCTGGCGTTATGAGTGCAGACAAAAGGGAGTTCCATTTAAATTTAATTGTGCCTGGCTGCAAGATGAAGAATACAATATGATCATTCGGACACAGTGGGAGGACATTTCTTCCTTTTCCAATTTAGTGGGATGGGTGCGTTTCCAAGCGAAGCTTCAGCGTATAAAGAGTATTACAAAAGCTTGGGAAATTCGCAAAAAGAAAAAGCTTAGCGAGGAGTTTGATGATATAAATAAAGAGCTGAGCAATATCTACTCAAATTTTGTCAACTGTGCCCCGGATTGAATACCTATTCTTCCATCATTTTACAACAAGGAAGGGAGGAGATCCTGAAGATTGAGGAGATTACTTGGAAGCTCAAAAGCAGGATTTCGTGGCTAAAAGAGGGAGCTCGAAATACTAAGTTCTTTCACAAAACCACAAATGTGAGGAGGAATCATAATGCAATTTGGAATATCCTGAAACAAGATGGTACCTATGCTCATACAAAATAAGAGATTATGGAGGAAGCTTTTAGGCATTTCTCGACTTTTTATAAGGCTGACCAGAATATATCACTTGAATGTCAGGAATGGATCCTTCATTTCATGCCACAGATGTTTGATGAGGAGGATATTCAGTGTCTAAATGCTCCAGTTTCAAAGAAGGAAGTTGAGGCAACTCTAAAGTCTTTTGCTTATGATAAATGTCCTGGCCCAGATGGCTGGCCAGCAGAATTTTATATCCATTTCTTCGACATCATGTCTGATGAGATAACAGAGATTGTTGAATATGGGAGAACTTTGGGTCATATCCCCTCTAGCATGAATTCCACTTTGGTGGCGCTCATCCCGAAGTCATTGGCTCTTAAAAGTTTCACAGATTTCAGGCCGATTGATTTTTGTAACATTTTATATAAGATTAAATCTAAAATCATAGCAAACAGGATGAAGTTGACCTTGTCTAAGCACATTTCCAAGGATCAATATGGTTTTCTGAAGGGTCGATCAATACATGATGCAATCGCGATAGCACAAAAAGTCATGCATTCCATGCATGCTGGTAAGAAGGAGGCTCTCATCATGAAATTGATCTATATAAAGCTTACGACTCTGTAGATTGGTCATACATCTGTATGATGCTCTTTAAGATTGGCTTACCTGTCCACATCATTAGATGGATTATGGCATGTATCTCCTCTGCGGTTTTTGCTGTTATTATAAACGGCTCGCTGACAAAAAATTTTGGATCTGAGCGGGGGATTAGACAGGGATGTGCATTATCCCCCCTTATTTTCATTTTGGTCATGGATGGCTTTAGCAGGTTAATGAAGATGGCGATGACATCTCGTTTTATATCTGGATTTGCTTTCTCCAAGGATGTAAGTATCACTCACTCACTTTTTGTTGATGATTTTCTCATTTTCTACAAAATAATCAGAAATCACTGGTTCTATATTCATTACTTGCTTAGTCGTTTTGGTCAGGCTACTGGTCTTTTTAACGTACTTAGCAAACTCCAATGATAAAAAATTCCCCAAAATTGTCTTCCTCCAACCGTTTGTGGGTGAATTTGCTGCTAACCTGTCACAACGCTCACTGGATGTCATTTCTGTTTTTAAATAATCATTTCCTTTTATTGAACTCTATCTCTTTTTCAGGTCTCTAGCTCTTGCCCAACATCTTTGTCTTTAGCTTAGGCTCTGACCCTGACTTTAGCTCAGGCTCTGACTCTGGCTTTGGATTTTTCTAAGCCTTGGCTCTGATTTTTATGTCCAGCCATTCAGCTTCAAGCCCACATGCTTAAAACTTAATTCAATACAAAAATGAATATGGGAGACATTTTGAATATTGAAATTATCTTATACCAAAATAATCAGTCCACTTATACCAAAATAATTAGTGCATGCATTTCTCGTTGAACAGATTTTACAACAGGAAACCAGACTACTAATGCAGTGCTTTTAACAAAAAATAAATGAAGCCACTAGACATGAATAGATTTTACAACAGGAAATCGGGCTACTAATGCAGTGCTTTTAACAACAAATAAATGAAGCCACTAGACATGATAAAGATGAAGTCCATGTAAATATTTTAATGCAGATTTCGACACAAATACCCAAACATCAAAACAAGACTTCAAGGATGCACAGGAATGGGGCATATTAGTTTGTCCCTGTGGGAATAGGCAGTTCAACATCATGATTCCTTTTTCAAAGCCATTTCTTTTTGTTGGATATCATGATTATCTTTTTCAAAGCCATTTCCTTTTGTTGGGTATGGGTTTCACTATGGGCAAACCCTGGATTCCCAAATATATGTTTTTGATTTCTTTCATCTTGATTTCTTTCATCGAGGAAGAGGGGATTTATTTAGAAGCACTTCCCTTCATATTAAGGGAGACAAAATGTTTGACAAATATATAATTTTGAAAATAAATGTTGAGATATGTAATGATGGATGAATTCTTGTGAATAAATAATGGAGTTTAACCTCCAAAACAAGACCAACACATCTAGACATGGAAAAGTGAACGGAGTAGAGGAAAGGAGAATATTATAACATGATTTGTGCATGAATACGAATTTAAAATACAAAGAATTATAACATGAACTAGATTTAGTAGATAGTAAATAATAATAACATCTAACTTAAATATATAACATAATTAATGGAAACCATTAATTGGATGAAGATATGAGATCTTCAATTTTTACAATTTGGTTTATAAGCCTTCTCTTCATTAAAACCTACAGCGACCTTCCATAAAAAAAAAAAACTTCTTAATTATCAACGTAAATCATAAGAGAAACATGATATAGCCTAATAATTCAGACAAACTGATTGAGGTACTCGTCAATTGTAGTGTATTTTATCTCAGGATATAATTCAGTGGCCTCTAACCCATTCGGTCCAATTTCAAAATTTGTTTGATTGCCTTCCAGAAAAGTTGAATGGTAAAGCGATAACAAAAATTCCTTTGTCTCTGCAACAACATAGTTTTGTCACCCATTAAGCAGTTTACATTAAAATAATATCAAAGAAGATTGTTAATATGGATATATGCTGCTCCTGATCAGAAACGTTTCATTTATAATTTCATTAGAAATATTTTATGACCAGTGTATTAGAACTAACCTTGAATTGATTTGATGACTTGCGCTTCGGATACATAGACCTTATCCAGAGGCTTGCCAATCTTTTTCTCCCAAAGACCCATAAGCTCATTCACAAAGCTTATTCATAGACAAAATGTTTGCAGGAGGCCTCATGTACAGAGTCTTGTTCAAATTTCTTGGATCATCCACTGGCTTGATTGTGTAAGTTGCAACATCATCCTCAATCACAAATACAACTGCATATTCACAATATATTCAAATGGTTCACAGTGACATGAATAAATATAATAAATTGTGGACAAAAATGAATGGCCCATCAAACCTTTGGCATTTCCATTTCCAAGAATCACAACTTTTCCCCTTTGAGGGGTTGTAAGGTTAGTCTGTCCCAAGCTTGGAATAAAATTCCCTGCAAAATAGTTGTTGGAGATGGATGTGTAAGGAATGCCTTCTGCCTCAATTATCCAACAGATTTTGGCTTTCAGTTGGTACTTACTCTTTACAGGCTCCAACCCTATTTCTTTTTCAACAACATTCCCATACTCATAAGGCAAAAACCTCTGTATCATCATGCAAAATACCCATTAGGGTATCAATTTTTCCAAAAGTAGGATAAGGAGATTATATTATCAATCTGTGCATTGTTGTTTCAGAGAAGCTTCCACTAACTTGATAGTGCCAACCTCTTTGATAGCGTTGATAATATTGAATTGGTCTGCTATCTACAATATGCCTACTATGCAGATTACCACATCCACCAATTTAATTGCCTCCAGCAGGCTTACATAATTGTCCAGAGAATCTTGCAGGGCATTGAATTTTTTATTATAAAATCAATCATCAGAATAAATTTTTGGTCATCATAACAAGATTAATTGCCAGGATAGCAGTGGGATTTAAAACAATTAAGAGATTAATGAGATCCATATTTTAAATAACCTCTTCTATTAAATGTTGACATTGTATATATAGAAAACCATGCTTTGATTAAAAATGTTTTTGAAAGCTATATTTTTCACATATTGGTAAGTGGAATTGACATTCATTAGTCCAAATGAATTCCATATGAATTCCGTTTAGATGTGGACCTTTATGTTTCCCATTTGGTCTTGAAAGTGGTTTTAAATCTACCCTCATTAGAAACAAGAACCTAATTGTATCCATCTAAGAATGAGAGCATTTTGAAATCTATTAATAGCTACAAATTTCCTAGTTCTTAAATCTTTGTTAGCAACCATAAAATTGTCTAACTACCATAGAATGGTGAGAAGCATCACCTCACCACCTTTAGTTCTATGAAGAAAAATAATTTCTTTGTGAAATAAATAAGTTAAGCGAGAAAATAGTTTCCAAAAAAAACTTTAAAAATATTCCAAAAGGATATTGAATTTGGTTCCTCCTTTAAATTCCATGATGATGTATGGCATGTTTCTTTCCTAATTTATTAACCTCTTCATTTACTATTTTATATTCAACCTTGAGTTGAAAATGTATTTATTTAATAGTTTATTAATCTCTTTTAAGATTTCATAATTTTGAAATTTCTTTTTCACCAACAATGCCTTCTATTGAATTATCTTAATTCTTGTTGCTATGTTTTAGTTTTATTCCTTTTAACTTCTCAATTTGTCTTTAAAAAATTGAATATAACCATATATAATTAAAAACTAATCTTAATTCATTTTTTATTTTTTATTTTTTTTTAAATTTTTTATACAAAGAGTTTCATTTTTGTTTTCAAATCTTTTAAATTAGATGTTTTTTTTCAGTAATTAAAATTATATTAATAATAATTTTTATTTTTATTTATTTTAAATATATTAGTGTGATAACTAAATTTTTCAATTTCTATAACAAATATATTACCCCATATATATATATATATATATATATATATATATATATATATATATATTAATTTCAAATCTAAAATATTATATATATTTTACAAATATTTTGAATTTCATTCCAATAATTTTAAATATTTTTGTTATCAATTTTACTAAACATTTTTTAAATTAATATATATATATATATATATATATATATATATTTAAATACAATAAATTAACTTTTTTTTTAATAACTTCAAATAACTCTTCTTTAGAATTCTCATTCACTTTCCTTTAAAAACGATAACTCTATTCCTGACTCAATTATCTCATTATATTACAAAGCGAACAGATTTAGTTTTACTGAACTCGATCACTCATATTACAAAACGAATTGATTTACCAAAGCTACAAATTTAATTTTAGAAGCTTCAACATTTAACAATGTTAAAGCATTTTATATTTTATGTTATAGACCCAGCAGAACCCAACAGATGTGCACACGGTGAAGTTCATAAGATCGTAGAATATGGAGATTATATTAATAAAACCGTGTACCAGAGAACTTTTGAATTTACAAAGCCTCTCGGAAGTACTATCTGCTCAACAAAAAGGGACACATTACAATAGAGTTTCGTTAATCTCAAACAACACAGACCATTACAGAAGATCTCCGACTAGAGATAAAGCTTTAGCTACTTAGACCACCGAAAAACAGTGAACATTTTTATATCTAAACATCAACAAAGTATTTAAACACTATACACACACCACCGCCAAATGCCAACAGAGCACTGTAAAGAGAACTGTAATGTAGTTTTCATATACATCACCGCTAAATGCCAGAAGAGCGATAATCAAAATTTGCATTGAGTTGGCGCGAAAAAAGAAACACAAACTTTAGATGACACGAAGCTCGTTCCCTGGGATTTTCTCCACAGTAAATTCCAGGAACCTCCAATTTGTCAAGTTTCCAGTGTATTCAAAATATCCATTTTTTGCGTTTTCCACGCCATTGCCATTTCTCTTTATATATTTTTTCGGAGGTTTATCCTCACTTTCAATTGGATCTTGGACCATACCCGTGTACTCCCATTTAAATTTATGAAAGCTACAAGTGCTCAAGACTTTCAGAGGCTTTTCACAACAGGAGGGGAAATTTCGAGCGAGATGGGAAAAGGGAGTACATGCAACTATACATCCAGGTGTGAGGTGGGGCGATGTGCATAATTAATCCCAAGAAGAAATTTGGTCAAGGTCCATTGAGATGGTGTGTCTCATGGATCAAACCTGGCTACGAGGAGCCTACAGTAAAACAGTAGGAAGAAGAATTGGTTAGATTGATGTAATCGGATGTCAGGAGGACAGAAATCAGAGTGACAGATGTCGAATACTGGAGCGCAGATCAGAGTTGGCAATAGTGCAGAGTGCATGGATGCAGATGTCAACAGTAGCGCAAAGATTCTAGTAGACATGTGCAGTAGCTAGCAGCAGTCAAAAGACTCTGATGATAGATGCATTATACTGATTCAGTTGTTTGGAGGCTATTCAATTTCAGGAGAGTTGCATGTGCAAACAACACTAGAAAAGTGTTGCATGTAAGAACATTCCAAAGGTACCGAATCGGTATAGATTGATTCCTTTCTTATTGAGAGGGAGCATTGAAATTTGCAACAAGAAACAATGAAATTGGCATCTAGAAATAAAATCCAGAAAATGACACCCATAAATGGCTACCATGTGAGAATTTTGATTTAATTATCCCTTAATTAAATTGAAAGAAAATTGTAATTTCATCTCATAACAACTTGTATCAGTTAACTAAGTGAGATAGACTTAGTTAGCTCAAAAATTTCAAGTTGAAGGTCAAAGGTGAGGCATGTAAAGTGATTCTATTATTTTCAAGGTCCAGTTGCAGTTGTAGCACTAGTGTGGTGTGAGTGTAATGAGTTAACTCAAATTAATTGAGTTACAATCAGTTTAACTAGTTCTAACTCAGTGATGAACTAGTGAGAGGTCAAGTGAATTAAATTAGATTTAATTCACAAGTAGTGATCTATCAAGTAACTGATCCTTCACTATTATTAGCTACATGCATGTCAATTCTGACGACAACCCAGTTGAGATAGAGGTTAAAGGGAAGATAACTGTCACTGGTATTATTAATGAATTGCTCGGGCGCAATTATAAAGTCAGAGGAAGGCTCCATAGAGATTGTGCAGTCAAGGAAGGTTGATTATCCTATTTAATAGGGATTAATTGCCTAGGGATTGCATGAGAAACGCTGGGCTAAGTAGGGGTTGAGAATTGGTTAAGTGATAGTCAATTTTACCTAAGAATTGCTAGTCAGTGTTGAGCAGGATCAGGGTGAGACAATCGGTAGAGTGCAGGATTTTCTTGGTGTGAGAAAGCATTGTATTGTTTCATGATTATTTGACTATGTACAATATATGATAGAGGGGTTTTGAGCAGTTTCTTTCCCAAAAACATCTTGTGTTGTGTGATTGATAATTTCCTTTCTCTTACTTGCATGTGATTGAGCGATCGTGTTTTATATTCCACAAATATAGTAGAAGGATTCAGTATCTTGCTTTAGTACATTGCATTATCGGATTGAATCCATTGGTATAGAGTTTCTATATAAATTCTACATGGTATCAGAGTTGTGTTAGAGATTTTCTACACGTCCTTCAAATTTTAAGTAGTTTGGTCGTTCTAAACGTCCTAGAAAATCTGACAGATTGGATTGAGGTCTGTTGAACAAGTTCAAAAAGATTCCTAGAAATTCACCTCACTTGTGTCAGTGAAATTTTAAGTAGTTTGGCCATTCTAAACATCCTTCAAATTTGAAGTAGTTTGTCCCTTCTAAACATGTTAGAAAATCTGACAGATTGTTGTGAGGTCTGTTGAACAAATTTCAAAATATTCCTGGAAATATTATGTATCTTTCATGTGCTTCAAATTTCAAAACATTTCCAAAATCTACAATCGAGAAAGCATTTCCAAGAACTACAATAGAATTAACTTAGTATCTTCATGTCCTTCAAATTCCAAAATATTACCTGTCCTCAAATTCCAAAAAGTTTCAGAAATTTGCAATCGAATTAAATTTAGTTGTTCTTGACATGCTAATTTCTCTCTCTTTTCTCTGCATGGGAATTTATCTTTGGTATCTTTCCCTCTATCTCTTTTCCCCAAAGCCATTACATGACATTTTCATTCCACCCACTGAATGTTGTGTTTTCAAGTCTAAGGAAGTAGAATTATCCTGCATCTTTCCCTATGAATTTATATTTTTATATTATTCTATCTGGATAAGTTCTACTGGTATGGAGAGTTGTGCCTCATACTTCATTTGGGTACTCTTCCTCTCAAGGCCAATTCCTAGGGATTCCGCCGTCAATTTTGTCCTCTGAATACATCATAGCCAATGGAAACTAATACCGTCGCCTTCTTGTTGGTATTGTAACTGTGGAGTGAGTTCCAATTCTTTGCATTCCAAAGGCACATCTAAAATATTGATGAAAGGTGGGAAAAGAGTCCATACCTAGAACCGCATTTGAACCGCATTTTCTTTAATTTTTGAAGATGTTAATATCTGATGGTTTGTTAAATTGGAGCTTCTTTTGGCTGATTTCATTAGCCTCCTTTGTTTGTGTCCTCAGGAAGTTAATTTTTGGCATTACATTTTTCTATGACCAATAATCATGGAAGTATTGGCCCCATAACGGCATGCTCTCGTAGTCAATAATCTTCTAGTAACTAAAATTCCCCATCATGATGTCCATGGATTCATAGAGTTATTGGTTTATATCTATTTCAACACATATATTGATACAAATGCATGTTTTCCTTGCCTCGTTTCCTCCAAAGAAATTGTAAAATCTTTCGAATAAAGTTCCCAATATGCTCTAAGATTTTGTCATCACAATACTCAAGGTAAGAAGGGTGGCTTCACCGAAAATAAGAATATGATTAATTTTTTCTTGGACCGGGTCGAACCCCAGCTTCCATTCTCAAAGAATCAATATTGTAGTGTCCCAAATCCAAGGTCCTTGAGGACTATATAGCTTATTCAAGATGAAACATTAAAAAAAATATCAATCCTCTTGCTCCAATTTGAATATCAGGTAGTCTTTTAAAGATCCCTGGCCACTACTTCATCAACTTCCCAAATCCGAAGTTATGGAAATGACCTTTCAATCCTAGCTGGCGGTATTTCCCTACTAATCTCACCCATTTTGATTCAAAGCACGCTTGCATTGCTCTGTGATAATGAAAATTTGTGTAGGTTCCAGCCATTTGATTACCGATGTTCGTCTGCAACTTACATGTTCGATAGATTGGATCAAAGGGAAACTTTGATTGAATGAGTGTTGGGCATAGAATATTATTGATTTTATTATTTCCTAACGAATTTGATCATGAATGTTAGGTGCCCTGACATCCACTTCAACCTCCTTGAAGGATTCTAACATCTTCCTCAGAGAAGCCCCATCATTCTCCTGAAATCCATCAGATCTCTAACGAGAAGGAATTTGTGAGGCCCTTTCCTCCTCCTTACCAATTAGAGACGAACCTTCTCTATCAAGCGTTTGTTATTATTTTGTTGGAACGATCTATAGAATGAGATGAAATTCCTCAGAAAAGGAATAAGAAGACATGCATCCATGTAATAACATTTTAATCCTTGCTCCTACAAAATCTCACCTCTTTCGTCTCCTCTGCCCCTTGTCCCTTCTCCATTTTCATTATATTATATTGTATACTCTACCCCTAATTCATTCTCCATTTCTCCATTTTCCTTGGATTTACATTGGATTTATATATTATACTGTATACTCTACCCTTAGTTCATTCTCCATTTTCCTTGGATTTATATATCATACTGTACACTTTACTCTTGGTTCCTTCTCCATTTTCCTTCTTATATCATATTGTACATTCTATCTCTAAATGTTTATAAATAAATCCATTGTACATTATATCTCTAAATGTTTATAAATAAATCCATTCTATCTCTAAATGTTTATAAATAAATCCAAAATATTTAAAAAAAAAACCTATTGCAATAAATCCATTGCAATATCTATTTTGATTTCTTTTCCTATTTTTAGATTTAATATCTATTTTGATTGTTTTTCCTATTTTTAGATTTATTTCAATTTGAAGCTAAAACCTTTAAACCTGAAATCTTTTGGGAACTAAATTACCTTATTGGATTTCAAGCCCTACCTTATTTTGAGATTTGAAAGTGAACCTGACCTTAACTTATTTCGATCTTTTGGGAACTAAATTACATTATTGGATTTCAAGCCCTACATTATTTTGAGATTTGAAAGTGACCTGACCTTGACTTATTTTGATTTTTTTTTTACTTATTTCAAAATATTCCCTTATTTTTGAGATAGATTTGAACCTGAACCTGAACCTGAACTAAATTATCTTATTGGATTTCAAGCCCTACCTTATTTTGAGATTTGAAAGTGAACATGACCTTGACTTATTTCGATTTTTTTTTACTTATTTCAAAATATTCCCTTGATTTTGAGATAGATTTGAACTTGAACCTGACCTTTGACCTTTTTCTTACCTTGCCCTTTTTCCCTGATTTTGACTTCTTACTTATTTCAAATTTTCTTCCTTGATTTTGATTTTTTCCTTTTTCAAAATTTTCTTTTTAATTTTGACTCGAACCTGATCCTTCTTCAAATTTTCTTTCGAATTTTGACCCGAACCTGATCGACTTCTTTTCCTATTTCAATTTTTCTTTCCGATTTTGACCAGAAACTGATTGATTTGATTTTTTTTTCCTATTTCAAGTTTTCTTTCTGATTTTGAAATGGAACTGATCGACTCATTTTTCCTATGTTGATTTTTTTCTAATATCAACTTGAACCCACATTTTTGTTCTTGGTTTTGAGATACCATTTCAAAGAATTTTTTTTCCTATTTTGACTTTTTTCTAATATCGACTTGAACCCACTTTTTTCTTTGAAAATTTGAAGTTGACTTTGAGTTTAATTTTTTTATTTGAAATACATTTTTTACGATTTTTTTTGGATCTAGAAGTACGGTTTTTGGACGATAATTTAGCGATCTATCTTCTCTTATACATTTTTATCATTTCAAAAAAAATTCAAAAGCAATCCCTACCAAGGCAATGGATTAACAAGGTGACAATCATCCGAGAGAATGATCAGCCACACTGGGACTAAGACATGGTCCAGACTTCTACGAGAGGCAGCGTGGGGCATTTGCACAATGGGCAGAAGCCTAACGGAGCAAGACAGTGAGATATATATTGTGTTCGATGAATACTTGGTGATCTTGACCTTGTGAACCTAAGGCCTTATAGGAAAAGGTTTCTGGGAAAACCAAATCAGACTTGTGGTAGAAACTGACCTTGAGCTTTTGAAGCTAAGACCTTTTTAAATAAAGGTTCTACAAAAAACCGAGACACGTGGTAGAGGGAAAACTGTGATAGAGACTAAACCCAGCACAAAGATCTATAATGAACTAACCTTCATCCTGTGATAAAGGAAGGCCAAACCAACCTGCAATGTGTGAAATGTGTGATAGAGGGAGGCTAAACCCAAACTAACTGATCTACCCCTATCCGACACTACACGAAACCATGACACTACATAAACCAACCTGTGTAACACTAGATAAACAAATTTCACCTCACAAAAGTAAACAATGTTTTAGCCTCATAGAAGTAAACATTTTTTTCCTCATAATGATACTCGCTCACAAAAGTAAACACTACATAAACAAATTTCACAAATTAGCCTCATAGAAGCAAGTACACACCTCTTAGCCTATAACAATAAGCCACAAATCCACATCCGCATATACCAGAGTATATTAACAAAAAGGAATAAAATCCAGCCCATAAAATGAATGAAAAAAAATACAGCTTACTAAAGTTTACACAAAAATTGAATCTGTTACCAGGGTGCATATGCATGACTATTTAATAAAATATGCTGCATTGAAGTGAAAAGGGGAGCCTTCTTTTTGAATCATCTGCGTCCATAACCACTTGAAAGGAGAACTTTCTTTCCGAGTCAACTGCGTTCACTATCACTTGACCATGACTTTTACGGTAGATTTTCCAACTAAAAAAATCTTCCATGTACAAACCATTGGAATCATTCAAATGATGATGATTATTAAAAAAAATACACTGGGGATTGTAGGTTGGAAGACAATAACAGGAGAGAATTGTATGTTGGAAGACAATAACAGGAGAGAGAAAGGGAGATGGCAGATTTTACAATCTTCGAAGATATTTTAAAAGTCGTAGAGGGCACAAGATAAGTGTGTAGGTAGGCGTATTTGAATGTTAGAGCAGATTTTAGAGTGCCTAAAGTTATTCTAAGAACTTGGAAAGGTTGCATAATAGTTAGGGTTACAAGATAGATAAGGTTATTTGGCTATTTAGTTGGTAAAAATTGTTCCAAGGTAAGTGCGTTAATACACACAACATACATATCTCCTCCAAAGAATGTGGAAAAAAAATGAAGTTGTCCCACTAGTAACCTATATCTTGTCTCACACAGGCAGGGGAAAGTCATATTTACCCAGCAACCACTCAACTATTTCATTGTATTAGTATGATAGTATTGATAGAACACACCAGTGTTATATGTGTATAATAGTATCAATAAAAGATACAAGACTCTCAGTGTCATTCCCTCCCTTGCCAAGGTGACTGTCCTTTCCCCATGGAGTTGGGTCATGGTATGGAAGAACAAACAACTTGGACAGGAGTGATTAAACATTGATAATGATTCACTACCATTAATTTTGGGTTTGGGGTTATGCATCTGAAATTTCATACTAAATGATTCATCATTTTAAACAAATAATAGAATTAGAAGAGCAAGTGAAGCCCTTCTTTGATTGATTCCAATGGTTTGTGCATGGAAGATATTTTTTCTTACACCTTCATTCTCCAATCAATTTACGTTCTCGCTCTGCTACTTCTCCAATCAGCTTCATTCTCACGTTCTCGCTCTGCTACTTCATTACAGCTTCATTCTCTAGTCTGGTCACATTCTCTCTTTGCTACTTCATTACAGCTTCACCCTCGAATTTGTTCACGTTCTTGCTCTGCTCCTTCATAACATGCCATGTTTCTTCGAAAGTATGATTTGTTTTTCTCTTCATTTTCCTCGCTCGCCAAGTATGATTTGTTTTTCTCTTCATTTTCATCGTTCGCCAAGTATGATTTGTTTTTCTCTTCGTTTTCGTCACTCGCCTGAAATACCTAATGAAAATAAGCGCCAATTGTCTTTAATGCAATTCTGTCAACCTCAATATTAGTCCTGAATGGAATCATGCCAATTAGTCGGTAAAATTAGCAATTGTTCTGGCTGAATAAGTTATTCATTTGGTAAATGACATCTGGTATGTGAGTGCTTACCAAGTATGTGAAAAATCGACGAGTGTCCACAGGTAATAATAAAATATTAAAGGCTCGTTCAAAGCTGCAGTTGATTAAGATAGATATAACCACGCCATGCTTCATTGACGTGTCATTTCCAACACTCTTGCAGCGAAATGGTCTAGCAATTTGTTTTTTTTTTAATATGTTTTTTTCATAATTTGTTTTTTTGTTTTTACATTGTGTGGCTGGTCCAAATTATTGAAATGACAGGTTGTACATCGGAAAATTCTCACATACGCGATGTTCTAACTTTTACGTACAGAACAAGTCATTTCAATATTACCAGAACATCATCCTAAGGATTGCATAATTTTTGGCTCCCTTCATCATAGTCGGAGGCAGAATTTGTATCGTGCATAGCTTGATCCTTTACAAAGCCTATTAAGGTGTAATGGTTTTTAAACATGTTTTTTTTTTAACAAGAACGGGTATGGTATATTAATTTTCTGGCCGAGGCTGAAACTCGGAAAAATTACATTCGATTACATGTGGATACCAGATTTTAGAGGGGGTTCCATTCAAACAAAATTCCCCTACTCTACTTGTTGCATTCAGTCTGCCTATTTCCCAAAGACTTACATATCTCCTAATACAAACAAATTGTAGTAGTAAAAAACTGTAATACATGGCAAAAAGAGAAGAGTTGGCTAAGGCAGAGGGTCACAATAATCTTCTTCATCATAGTGAAGGAAACCCAGCTGAAGGGGGACAGTGGTGTTGGCTTCTTGGTCAGTATCTTTGTTATTAATCCAGAGAACATGAAAGAACTGAAGACTTTCAAAGGTATGGGCAAGCTTCCTAATGTGAGTTAGCAGCCCATGCAGTCGAAGGTCCTTGGGTGTCATCATTGTCACCATATGGCCAATAATTATTTGGGAATATCCAATATTACGTGCTTTCCTAATTCCCTGCTTATTTAGCTGCTTCAATCCTTGAAGGAGAACCAACGCTTCTGCATGATTATTGGAGGTGGTCCCCAGGCCCCAAGCAAAATGGGAAATTATGTGGTCCGAGGGGATCCATATTACACCACCAGCACCAACCAGCCCCGGGTTTCCTTTAGCGGCCCCATCGAAGAGCAGAGAATGAATGTATGCACTCTTTATCCAATTCTAGAATTCTTCCTCCTCCAATCTTATTTTCCAACAAGCTTTATTTTTTGGTGATTCTTGGGTGCTAGGAATTATCAGATTTAGTTGTTGACACCATTCCCTGCTTTGCTGGTTCGGATTGTTGTTCTTCTGCTGATTTATTTTTATTTGCATAATTTCTTTAAATAGGCTTTTGACCTACGCTGCAATTTGTTTTTGTTTTAAATATTTTTCTTGGAAAATCCGGCAATTGCGTTCCAACCAGATTTTCTAGCAGATGATCTTGGGGATGATCAACCATTCTTCGTAGGGTCGTCCTTTCCCAGTGAAAGGAAAAAAAGAGCTCCAATTTTGACAACATATCTCTAATGGTATTTGGAGGAGCGAGGTTGTTGTTCCAGGTAGCGAGAGTTTCTTGCTAGATGTCCTAGGCAAATTGGCAATTTAATAAGATGTGGTTGGAGGATTCATCGTGCTGCATGCAAAGCGGGCACCGAGATGGGTCGTGAATGCCACGACGCTGGAGATTTTTGGTCGTAATAATGCTATTGTGGCCCAAATTCCATGTGAAAATATCAATTTTTGGGATGCTTTTAATGTTCCAAACACCTTTCCAGACAACGGGGTTACTGGGAGCCGAGGGGATAGATTTGATACATCTGTAGCCCTGGGCAACAGTGTACAACTTGAAGAAGATCCCTAGCCTCTGCTATCTTTTTTCCTTGCATTTAGTGGAGCTTTCCCAGCAAACGTAGACATTAATTTTCCCCAAGAATTTTTTGAATGGAGAGGGATCACTGGTTTCTGCCACCCTGCCCAGCTGTTATTTTCCCATTCAGACATATCCCAAATTGTGCTAGTCCCATTTGAATCCATCCAACCTTTGAGCTGTTGAAGGTCTGGGTCTTCCCCAATAGCCAGGCTATTCATAATTTTGTCCTCCCATAAGTTTATACATTTTCCGTTTCCCGGGATCCAGTATAGATGATCCCGCAGAAGTGGAAGGGCACGCATGCACATCTTGTGGATTAGGGAGCCCTGCCGATGCTCACAGAAGTTTTCCAGGCTTCGCAGGCACCTCCCCATGAATTATTTTTTCCACAGTGCCTTTTGGGCCCATCCCGGGTTTCTAGCAACTTTCTGCCACAGTGTCTTGGCCCCCAATGCAATGTTGTGCTCCTTAATTTCTTTGAAGGAGGCCTCCTTCCATTAGCGGCCTAGAAATTTTGTCCCAACTGACCAACGAGAGCTTCTTCTCATTATCCTTCCCTCCCCTCCAGAAGAAAGAGCGAATGAGCTGCTCCATCTTGCAAAGGATGCCAACCGGAGCCAAAAGAACAGAATACTGATAGATAGGGAGACTATTGAAAACATATTTAATGAGGATAGTCTTACCTGCCAAATTGAGCTATGAAGCGCCCCATGATTGCATTTTGGATATGAATTTGTCCAACAAAGGTTCCCAATTTCTTCTTGTTGAACATCTTTGGAAAACCGGAAAACCAAGATATTTGAAAGAGCCCCATTTCGTGGAGCCTTTAAATCCTAGACTGCGGGAAATCGCAATTAGATCAGCAGGAGTCAAATTCCAAGCATAAATGAAGCATTTGTCTTTGTTGAGCATGATTCCAGAGTTATTACTGTAGTTTTCCAGCTCCGCCTTGAAATAGGAGGCCAAGATGGGGGAAGCACCCCCGAGAAAAATGGAATCATCTGTGAAAAGAGCATGATTGACTTCCCGAACTCCCCTAGTTATTCTTAGGGCCATAATATCTTGATCTATTCTTATTTTTTCAAGCATGAAGCTGAGGACAAAGGCTTGGATGAAAAGAGGAGAGGGGACAAAGGACATCCCTCCCTAACTCCCCGACTGGCCTTAAAGAAATTCGCAGCGCGGCCATTGACAAGGGGTGCAATCCAAGGTTCCATTATGCAGGATTTGACCCAGTTGATGAACCGAGAATCAAAATCGAACTGTTGCATAACCCCAAAAAGGAGCTTGTGCCTTACACGATTAAAGGCACTAGCCAGATCCAACTTTACAGCCATGCCTTTTTCTTTGTTTTAAATGCTGGAGTGCATTGCTTCTTGGACCAAGATGAAATTGTCTGTAATCAATCTGCCTTTGACAAATCCCCCTTGATTGACAGGGATAATTTCAGGGAGGAGACCTTTCAATCTATCATCCATGACTTTTGTTATAAGCTTGTAGCCAATATTGCAGAGTGAGATTGGCTGAAACCGATTGAAAGAGTTGGCACCCTTCTCTTTAGGGATAAGGGCCAGAAAGGCCGAATTAGTGCTCCTACCAAGGTTATGGAAAGTCTAAGATTTCAGGATCATCTTGTGCAGATCTTTCTTGATAATATTCCAACATGTTTTGATAGAGTGGCCAGTGAATCCGTCTGGTCCGGTTGCTTTATCTAGCTCCATGTTATCAAGGGCATGCTTGATGTCATTTATAGATATAGGAGCTTTCATCATCAAGTTCATCTCCTCATCGACCTTTTGGGGGACAAGGTTCAGCAAATTTGGGCATAGATTTGCATGCTTATCCTCTGTATACAGCTCCTTAAAGTGTTGATGAGAAGTTGTTGGGCTTGTCCTACAGAATTTATTTCTTTTATGAAGTTGAAGCTCTTTCTGGCCTGTGTTTGCTTGTGGAAGAAGGAAGTGTTTCTGTCTCCGGCCTGGAGCCAAAGACTATGGGACTTGAGCCTCCAGTATTCTTCTTCCTGGATACAAGTCTTATGGAAATTTTCTTGGAGTTCTTCTTCCTAGGTTAGACTGTCCCTTGATATGTCCATGTCTTCCATCTGCTTTTGATGACTTTCAAGTTTGTCCTAAGCCTCCTTCCTAGCTGCAGATGGGGAAGGGAGTCCCTTGACCCAATCTTTGAGGGGCCTTTTTACCCTCCCTAGTTTTTCTTCCCATAAAAAAAATGGGGAACCATTGACAGGGGGCTTCGAGGCATCCTCAACTATCCCCAAGAAATCGGATTGCTGGACCCAAAGGGGGCTGAAGCGGAATGGAATAGGCCCCAGATTCAAAAGCGGCTTCATCTCAAGTTGGATAGGCCTATGATCAGAGATCGAAGAGGGGATGATAGAAGAACTAAATTCAAGACCAAGAAGAAGGAAAGAGCTTTGAATAAGAAAACGATCTAACCTTGCTGCTATGTGGCCCGACCCCGCTCTTCTGTTTGTCCATGTATATTTTCCTTTGACAGGCTTGATGTCAAGAAGGTCCCAGTCCTGAATAAGATATTCCACCCATTCCCTGGCAGGGTCCCTTACTGTACAACCCCCATGCTTTTCATCCTTGCATAGAGTTATGTTCATGTCCCCAGCAAGAATGACATTTTCCATCGGTAGCTCAGAGGCTAAATCACAAATGGTGTCCCAACAGCTCTATTTATCTGCCAAGATGGTTGGAGCGTAAATATTAATGAGATGAAGTATGTTCTTAGTTTGCAAATGTTGAAGCTGAATTAGAATCTAGTTTGTGGATGTTTTAACCAATATTTCTTTAAAGGAGGTAATGTCCCATAAAACTCCTAGACCCCCTAACGCTCCTCTAAAGGAGACAACTATGCTTCCGCCCTTACCAAAAAAATTGTTTACTTTTTTGGAGGAAGTATCCTTCCTCCATTTTGGTCTCCTGGATGAGAAGAATGTTAGGCTTTTCCAGTCTTTCTAGACCTTTCATTGCTTCCATTTTTTGGTTGCTCCCCATCCCTCTACAGCCCTAGGAGACGATCTTTATTACTTTATTTTTTGGGCTAAAGGGGCTCCCTTAGGGTCCTGGCTTTGATTCTTGCTTGGCTTGTGGCTTTTAGCCAGCATCTTCTCTAGGGTCGGCTAACTGCCTAATAGATTTTCCCTGTAGGTTTCTTTCTCCAGCTTCTCTTTGAGGGATTTCCTCCCCCCTAGTGGATCTTCTAAAAGAGGACTAGGATTCCCCTATTTCTCCCTCTTCCTCTGATTCCTCTGAATCGAGGTCTTCATCCTCCAACCCTATTTATTTCTCTTTTTGAATTTCGCTTTGGTTCTCACTATATTTAGGGGAGCCTAAGGCTTCCTGCGTGGGAGGGCCCTTTTCTGCATTCTTTGGGTTAGCCTCTTAATCTCCCTCAGTTCTCGAGCTCAGAGCAGCGAAGCTGTTCTCATCATCGTTCGAACCAATCACGGGTATGGAGGCATTTCCCAAAGGGTCAGAGCTACTTTTCCCCTTATCAACTCGCTGCCTATTTGGCCCTGGCCTGGAGGCAGGTTTGGATTTTTTTACTGGCTGTCATTCTGCTTCTTTCTCTTTCTCTGGGGTCGCATTCTTGGGACAACTTTTGGCAAAATTTCCATATTCGTGCCATGCGCGACACTTGAATGGCAGTTGTTCATAGTCAATATTTTGAATGTGGGACCAATTCCCAACTGTGAGCTTGATGGCTTTAGGCAGCCCAACTTCCAGGTCGACTTCCACACATATTCTAGCACAATCATATTTTTCATTCTTGCAGGATCTATCAATAAATTTCCCAATGGAATTCCCAATTTGAATTAGGGAGTCCCAGTTCCAACAGTGCACTGGAAGATTTGGGAGTCTAACCCAAACTGGGACAGTGGAGGGGACATCGACCAAAGGATCAAAATAAGGGGTCCAATGATTTAGGTACAAGCCCTGCGGACCCATGAAGTATGGTCCATTTCTAAAGATGAGTTCCTTGTCCTCCTTTGAATTAAACTCGAATAGGAAGTAGCCATGCCCCAGAAAGTAAGATGTGACATTGTTCTTGATGAGTGGCTCCCAATTTCTATTTACCTAAGCGTCCATAGTCTTTGGAGATGGCCATAAACCTGTAAACTGCCCTATCAGTGCTCGTTCCGCGAGAGAGAGGCCCACCTTCAAAGGTCCCTCAAGTGTAAGAGAAACCTCAGGGATTTCATCTAGTTTCTTCACAAACTTGGATGCCTGTTGTGTCAGCTTCTTCTTCTGAGAGGCGATCAACAGGCAGAAAACCTCCACCTCAGGAGGATGGGGTGGATGGGCGCCCTAAGAGGCCGCCACTAGTCGACCTAAGTGGGGTAGACATGGAAGAGCCCTAGCGGGAGCAGACGGGCGGCGACGGTGGCATCAGAAGCGAGATCGCAGCAGTGACCCAAGTAGGCAATGTCTCGACAAGAATCAGCGCGGCGCGCAAAGGATCCGCAGTAGAGCCAACGAGACGACAGCGAGCCAAGGGAAACCCCAGCTAGTGTTTCTTTTTAAACTTGTTTTAAGATTTTTAAAAGATGCATTAAAAAAAAAGTGATATTATTTTTTTATAATTTTTTTTTAATAATATGTTTTTAATGTATAATTAAATTTAGCAATGTGAAAAATCTTTACAATACAATTTACACACTTAAAATTTATTATTTCAACAAATATGCTGATAAAATTGAAAAACATAAAAATAAAAATTATAACTATTTTTTAAAGGTTTTTATTAAATTATTATATGAAAATTATTTTTAAAAAAATGGTTTCCTCATTCTAAGTTTATCTCTCTATAAACGTACACAATTGAAAGGACTTAGATACCGCCCCAACTTTCCCATATTTTATAGATAATATTTCTTTTAATAAAAATAATTATTTTACTTAAAATAATTATAAATATTTTATATAGCTTAGCTTAACTAGCTTGTTTTTTGCCTTGAAAATCATGGAAATTCAGGCAAAATTTTAATAAAATCCAGTAGAGATTTTTGAAAATCCAAGTTGCATATGTCAAACTTTAAGATTTTGGGCATTCAAGAGGTTTTTTATGGTGTTGAATCCATTTCCACCATTAAAAAAAAAAAAAAACCTGATTCAAACACTACTACTACAAGATTTCCTGAAATTTTTTTACTAGGATTCCCACCACTTGTGACCATCTGGAAAATTCCTCCGCCTCGAAAGCCTTCTCCTTTCATATATGAATGATGATAATTAATGTCCAAACATATTTATTATTTTAAAATTTAAAAATTTTTAAAAATAATTAAAATTTATAACATTGAAAAACATAAAGATTACAATTAAATATAAAATATAATGGTATATAATAATAAATTATATTATAATCTTGGAGAATCCTTGCGATAACAAATTTATCGCTTTGCAGCTCCCGCGCTGCACCTGCCTTGACTGCGTGAACACTAACGTTGTTTCCCCAGCCGCCATGGATGCAGGAGGGGGATCCGACCCCCTTCCACCCCCACCAGAAGTGATCGCCTTCAGGAAGCTAGTTACAGGAGGCAACAAGAGGCCATTAACTAAATCACAACAGACGTTTGTGAAAAATCTTGACAGTATCCCTTCAATGGTGCTGCCAGTAGAAGAAACTTGCATATCCGCTCTAAGCCTAGCTGAAAGAGGGCTTATTGGTCAGTTCACCGGCTTCTGGCCTTCCTCCAAAGTTGTGGAGGATTGGGTGCAGAGGAACTAGACTCCCCTTATCTTGAAAGGTATTAAAAGTCATTTCGTAGGGAAAGGATTCTTTGTATTTGTTTTTGAGAACGCAGAAGACAAAAGCCTCGTATTAAAAAATGGGCCATAATTCATGGGGCCTTAAGCAGTATACCTAAATAAATGGACGCCCGATTTCGAACCTACTCAAGACGTGCCTTCTGCTGTCCCAGTGTGGGTACGTCTTCCCCACCTTCCTCTGCATTGTCAGAACCAAAAATCCCTGCAAACCATCGGCAACACGCTTGGAAGATACATCGATCAAGTGATGAGAAAATATCAATATTCCTTTGCACACATATGCGTTGAGGTGGACCTGGAAGTTGGGCTACCAGAAGCCATAAAACTAACAGTCGCAAATTGGACCCACATCCAGGAATTGGACTATGAAAAACTATCGTTTAAATGTCGGCATTGTCATGGCTACGGCCATTTTGCAAGGCACTGCAAAAAAAATGGCCGTCGAAGAAAGTGAAAATTCGAAAGCATAACAATGGACCACAGTGCATAAAACAACCCCATCAAAGACTTGAGGAAAAGGGGTAGCAAAAGTGAACAAATCCCCACCATTTGGGCAAGATCATGGGGTTGGGAGCTCCATCCCCTCACTGATCGCAGGCAAGCTAAACGAAGAGGTTAATAATGCAGTAGAAACAAATAAGGACAGCAACGAACAGCCCAAGCTTCCATCCATTGGAAAAGACAACGAAGAAGAAGGGCATCCTGAAGTAACCCCTGAAATCTCCTCTTCTCCCTCATATGTAGACATAGCCAGAAAGAAGATAGCAGATTCTCCCAGTTCCTCAGAGGATGAGACCTTTGAAAGGCCTACCAAAAGAGCCAACATAAAGTCCCATAAAGAAGCAAGGGAGGAAGAGGAAGAAAGACAAAAAACACAAGGAAGCCAACCCACAGTCGAGATGTCCATTGGAAGGAGCACTAGAACAAGGCCTCCAAAGGGATGAGCTCCAAACACCTCCAATATTAAGTAATGTGTCTAGTCTCTTAGAACTACACAGGCTTGGGGAACCCTTCAAAGGCTGAAGTTGTCAAGGATATATTGAAATCAGAACCTACAGATATCCTCATGCTCCAAGAGACTAAAATTGAAGGGGAAACCCTTCTTGAGATCAACAAAAAGAAATGGCAGAAGAATGCAGGTAAAGAAGTAAGTTAAAGGGGCTCCTCAAGAGGAATTTCCACCTTGTGGAAGGAGGACCAATTTTAACTTGTCAACTCCTTCGAGACTCAACATTGGATTTTCACCAAGCTAAGGAATAGAGCAAGTAAGTTATCCCTCGCTCTTTTCAATCTTTATGTTTCGGTAATGTGTGCAGAGAAGAAAGAATGCTGGAAAACTCTAAATGATTTTTTAGAACTCCACTCTCCAAATAATATCATCATACCCAGAGACCTTAACATAGTATTGAATATAAAATAAAAAAGAGGAGGAAGTAGTAGCAAGGATCAAATGCTCTGTGTGGTTGAAGACCTAGTCCTCCAATGGGACCTCATGGACTTCAAACCAAAGAAATGATTATACACTTGGTCCAATAACAGAACAGGGGAAAAGCACATTTTGGCCAGATTGGAAAAATTTCTTGTCCAGAGCTCAATGTTATTGGAAATGAGGCTCATCTCCTCAAAAATTCTTCCCAAGCTTACCTCAGATCATAAGCCCATTCTTCTTCTGCTGGAAGAGGAAGAAAACTTGGGCCCAATTTCGTTTATGTTCAGTCCTCTATGGAGTAGTAAAAATGGATTCCTTGATACAATTTGAATGGCTTGGTCCACCTCTGTCTCTGGCTCCCCTATTTATGTGTGGGAACAAAGGTTAAAGGCCACAAAGAAAACACTTAAGGAGTGGAGCAAAAAGCCTTCTATCACTCCTAACAGTCAAAGAAAGGAAGCAGTGCAACAGTTGGAAGATCTACATATGGAAATGGACACCAAAGACATCACCTCTGCAGAACTGGCAAAAGAACAAATTGCCCAATGCAACTCTTATCGCTCTTTCCACAATGAAGAGGACTATTGGAGAATCAAGTCACACAGTCTATGGTTGAAATCTAGAGATAGAAACTCCTCTTATTTCCATCGCCAATTCAGAGCCCGCCTCTACCGCAACCACATCTCGAAAATTACTACCTCTGAAGGGGTGATCTGCAAAGGCAATGATCAAATTAAATTTGATGCAGCCTCTGATTTCCAAACCCTATACATCAAAGGAATGAAGGCAACAAAGAGGACATCTTAGAATTTCTTAGCATTAACATACCCTTATTGGTAAACAGAGATGACAATATTGGGCTCACAAAAAAAATCTCTGAGGAAGAAATCAACAATGTTATATGGTCCATGGAACTTGATAAAGCCCTTGGACCCAATGTTCTCAATCCACTTCTACAGGATCTGTTGGGACATCATCAAAGTCGACTTGGTAAGAATGGTTAAAGGATTTCTGCAAAAAGAAAAGGTGGGGGGCAACACCAACACTACCTTCCTTGCATTAATTCCGAAAGAAACAAATCTTGGCACGTTTGGAAGGTTCAAGCCCATCTCCCTTTGTAATTCCTCATATAAAATCATTGCTAAACTCCTTACCAATATAATTAAACCGCTCCTCGGAAGCCTCATCTCCATATCGCAAGGGGGGTTTGTCAAAGGCAGACATATATTGGATAATGTCATTCAAGTACAGGAAACCATGAACTCCAACAATCAAAGGAAGGAGAAAGGTATGTTGGTCAAGCTGGATATGGCTAATGCCTTTGATAGGGTCAATTTTTCCTTTCTCTACAGGGTCCTTGTCTCCTATGGGTTTTCCCATGACTTTGTCAATTTGATCAAAGCTTTCACTGACAAGCCTTGGATAGCTCCGTCTGTTAATGGGAGACCAACCAACTACTTTCAAGCCATGAGGGGATTGAGGCAAGGCTGCCCTCTCTCCCCTTTCCCATGCATCCTCATGGCTGATTCGCTCAGTAGGAAGTTGAATATGGAAAAGGTTGCAGGGACTGCTCCTGGCCTTCAAATTATGAATAGGATGGAGTCAATCAACCACACCCTCTTTGTAGATGATTCCTTGTTGTTGGGCAGAGTCTCCAGCATAATTTCCACCTCCTTTAAAGCCACCCTCCAAGGCTATTCTCTAGAGCATCCCGGGATTCACAGGATATGCCATATGGGAAAAAATAAATTATCTCAGACTGCCAATAACGCTTGGAATCAACAGAGGTTCTCTGTGGGGCGGAGTGATCAACAAAATAAAAAATATATATATAATCCTAGGGAGGCCAATGGCTCACGCATGGAGGAAAACTCACACTGATAACTTCCATGCTCTCTTCTCTCCCAATTTACCAGACTTCTTTCCTAATGGCACCCAAATCCATTTCTGAGCAAATCTCCAAGTTGTTGCGCGATTTTCTCAGGAACGGGGGAAAAGGGAATCAACGCAAGTTTCATTTAGTCAAATGGGGGACAATGAAATGCTTAATTCATGATGGAGGACTCCAAATCCGAAACCCTGCTCATGCCAATATCACCCCCGGATGTAAAATTCTCTGGAAAATCCACGATGGACCCAATCATCCTGTCAGCAACATACTAAGGAAAAAATATATAAAAGGCGCAACCCTTAGGCATCTACAGGCGGACAACAAAAATAAATGTACGCAGATTTGAAATTTATGCAAGAAAGGCATCGATTTCTTCCAGACTCACCTTTATCGAATCCTTGACAATGGGAAAAAAGTTAAATTGTGGACAGACATCATAATGGGCCATCCGCCTCTTGTAAATTCTGCTGCCCTCACTGAGATTCAGGAATGGATGATAGAAGGAGGAATCCAAACAGTTTATGATATTTCAGAGTGGGATGAGACAAGAATCTGGATTTCTTGAGGCTTCCCCAATATCTTAGAGCACTTGTTACAACAATTAGAAATTCTTAAAACAGAGTTAAGGGACGCTGCCCCGGTTCATAAGCTTGCAGATGATTCTTGGGGTTGGAGCTCCTTTGGTACCTATTCTACTGCTAGGGGTTTTGTTCTTCTGCAACCACAACGTGAAAGATCTCTTCCAGCCAGCTTTTGGCTCCAGGTATGGGATCCCATGGGCCTCCCCAAAATAAACTTTCTCTTCTAGACGCTAATGCATAAAAATATCTTAACGGGTGAAAATCTATTGAAAGGAAGTATTATGCCCTCTGTAGAAATGCTCTTGAAACCTCAAACCACCTCTCTGTGGATTTCCCTTTCGCTAATGAAGTCTGGACCCTTACCCTTCAAGGTCTTAACGCTATTGTCCCTTCCCAAATCTCAATGGTGGATCTATTTTCCTCATGGAAGGAGCATTACCCTCAGGCCATCTCCAACAAGGTCCTTTGGGCCCGGGTTTGGCACACCATCCCCAAGTACGTCTGTTGGAAAATATGGCTTGCCAGGACTGATCAGATCTTCAACAACTCTTCTTGGCCCCCTCCACTGTAGTTGCCAAATCCAAATGCCTTCTCTTTGAAACTCTGAGCAATCAAACCCTCAAGCCTGACACCTCTCTACTCCTCGAGGAAAATAAATGGTTTGGGACCTTCGTCTTCCGGGACAGAATTCAAAGCGCAGTCAAACCCCCATCCAATCGTGAGTGGAGGTTAAGGGACACAAATGAAATATTTCAAAGCTGGTGGAGGAAGCAGGGTAAAGCAACGATTTTATTTGATGGAGCCTCCAAAGGAAACCCTGGGACAATGGGTGTTGGAGGCATCATTTACTCATCGGACGACACAAGAAGAGACAGTTTCAGCTGGGGTCTATGGCAGCAAACAAACAACCAAGAAGAAATCCTAGGACTGTTAAAATCATGTCAAATCTCCCGAGAGAAAGGCATCAAAGAACTGCAAGCCTTTGGAGACTGAAATTTTGATAAAAAAAAGTTACATTCGAAAGACCAGTTCAATGATGTTGTCATAAATAAGATCTTCCATAGGCTGAAATACATCTTATTGGACTTCTCTTCTTTCAAATGCTTCCACATTCTCAGAGACTCAAACAAAGAAGCTGACAGTTATGCAAACAAACACTGCCTTCTCTCTCATGGTGATCTCAGCATAAATGATGGAAATCATTCACAAATTTGCATCCTGTAAATGGTTGTCCATCTTGTAATAGGAAGCTTGTCAGTAGTCTTGTATTGATGGTTGATTTGGCCCCGACCCAACCTAAATTATTTATTAAATACAAAATCTTAACCGTTTCAGTTAAAAAAATAAAAAATAAAATAAAATTATATTATTGAAATTTTTTGCATTTGAATATATTTTTTAAAATTTTTTTTATTGTCTTGTGATTTGAAGATTTGGAGTTCCTTGTAGATAAAATGTGGGATACTGGAAAAAATAAATAAATATAATTTATAATAATAAAGTAAAAATAATAATAATTTATATTTGAGAGTGTAAATTTTTGTGATCCATATCTAATTTATATCCAAAAATCACACTATTATTATTAATATTAATGAAGATAAATATTAAGAGAATAAAATATTATTAAACTTAGTCAATCTAGTTAGAAATAAATACTAAAATAATTAAATTAGATAAAAAAATAATAATAAAATTAGTAAAACTAAAATAGTAAAAATAAAAATAAAAATAACAATTAGTTAACCAATTTTAATAAAATAATTATAAAACAAAATAAAATAATTTATATGTTAAGTGTAAATTTTTAGTATGAATAAATAAAATAATATAAAGATAATGAAAGTAAAATAAATAAATGTTATTTTTATGGTAAACAAACTTAAAAAATATCATAATAATAATAAAATATATCTAAATCAATAAAGGTAGGTGTGATTCATATCATACCCCTTTTTTTCTTAATAAAAAGTTTTTAAGTTTCACTTTCCAAACTATTTTAATGTGATTTATCCATAGAATTAAATCAAAATAAATCCTTCATGTGTTATGTATGGTTGTAATAGACAATATTATAGCAATATGATTATTGCGCAATTTATAACACTCATTGCGAATTAAAAACTACTTTGTTCTTTCAAATTTGGAAACTAGCACATTTATAATTTGGCATCAACGTCTTTGTGTTGTTTTATTCTTTGTGTATCAAAAAGCACGTTGTTAGAAGGTAAGGTAGAGTATTGTGTATGATAAATAAAGCTACCACGCATGTTTACTAATCTGCTTACTAACTATAACATAACTTTAGAAAAAAAAAAAAAAAAAATTTGTAAGTTGCTTGAAAGATGTTTATATTTATAAGCTAAAGATGGAATTGAAGGTGAGTTGGTTAGAATGTGAATGTACGAGATTCAAGTATGGAAACCCATCTCACTCGACTAAAGGATGGTAAAGTAACATTCTATGGAATGAAAAATCTCGATTGATATGGCACTACATTCACCCATTCAATTTTTGAGGTGACTTGTGTCATTAATGGGTTGTGTAAATGTTTAAATCATGCTATTATAATAATTAATAATTATGGGGAAATTATCTTTTGCCCTAGAGGAATTATAGAAATATCATATTGAGTAGGGTTTTGGATCAATCTCTAGTAATCAAGCTTTTCATTCTTCCTCTCTTCTCTCTTTCAGTTTATCTCTATCTCTCTCTTGTCACTTCTCATATCTATCCAACTCTATCACTCTATGTCTTTATTCCTCCATCCCATATATATCTAGAGTTAATATATCTCATGATATATTAATATATATAATAATATTGATCCAAGTGGATATTGGTGGCCATAATTTTTTAGTTTCGGCACAACTTACTATTTTTAGCAGTTTTTCAGGCCGAACTTCCGTAGCCGTTTTGAGGCCCTTAATAATGTAACTTACGAGGTATGGTACGCGTCAAATAGAGATCGTATGCCAAAGTTACGTCCTCGGGAAGTTGAAACACCAATTTACCCAAATGGGGCCCATAGTTTTAGCGCTTAATCTCCTAGAGTTAGGGTTTTTGATGTTTAGGGTTTTCCATTGTTTTTAAATAATAAATAGGCCTTCGAGCCTCGTTGTAACACAGTTCAGAGGCCTGTAGCCGCCACATCTCTTCTCAGAGATAAGCTACCAGCGCCCTAGCTAGTTTATACGCTAATAGTGCCCTGGCTAGAATTTTAGTTCTTTGATATTAATGAAATGAAGTGTTATTTCCGCTGCATATTTGTATTTATAGTTATATGTGTATTTGGTTGAGTTCCACCATAAATCTGGATCAAGTATATATAATAATATAACAAATTTAATATTTTATGAATACAAAGTTATTAAATAAAATAATATTAATATGAAAGTTAGATTTAATAATAGTAATAATATTAATATTAGGGTTAATAATGTTTTTTTTAAGGTATTAATAATAATTTGGCCCATGGTATTTGTCCCATAAGATTCACCTAGATAAAAACTAGTTTTTGAGTGTTAGTAGATATAAAGCTGATTATAGAGAATATAAAAAAAAGTTAAATTTATTTACCATATCTCTAATTTATTTATATTTATGCTGTAAGGCATTCTTGTTTGAAAACAACTCCCCTAGCTGTCAATGTGTCCATGTCTGAGCCATTGGATCAAATGTTAGATGATTGAAATGTTTTAGGCCATTAGATCCACAAGTAAATAGTTATATATATATATATTTTTATAATGTTATTTTTTCTTTCATTTTAATAAGTTAGATTGAATTTAGGTTTTGGTGACTTTTAAGTTAAAATGTTGTTATTAAAAATTTGCTATATTTTTATATGTAAATGTAAATAGTTTTATATATGTTTTAATAAGTTAAATTGAATTTAGGTAATAAAATAAAATAATAATAAACTATAAAAACAACCCTTGGTATTGACCCATGGTATTCATGTGGAATATAGTTTATTTAAAGGGGGAAATTATACATAGTTTTTCTTGTTGTACATTATTTTTGTTACAACTATTTTATTATTCGAAAAGTATAAGGTTTTTTTTGTTATATATTATTTATGTTACAACTGTTTTATTATTCATGAATAGTATTTCTTAATATATAAAGAATTAAATTCATAATGATTTTTTTTTAAATATGTGATATTTTTTTAAATTTCCAAATTATTTCATAGCACATGATTTATCTTGAGCAATAATAATGAAGGTTCAAAATTCTCATTTCTTAATTAACACTAAATTTACCTTTAATTACTTAACTGTAATAGTTTGTAACTATATAATAGTTTGAAACTACATACATACTCTTTTGAATTTTGTTGTTGTTAATGAATATCAAATTTCTTCTATTTAAAAAAAAAACTATATACATATCTTTAATTACCTAATTGTTGCTGAAAAACTTACATGTTTTTTACTTTATAATCATAAACTAATTTCACATTATATGATGTCAAGCTTACTCAACTTTTTATTCTGAAACTTTAAACAAAGTTTTTCACTACATAATTTTAGCTTTTATAATTTTTTTTATTTTTCAATTCCAAACAAAACTTACAAAAGAAAAAACCCACTCAGTCCTTACTGTAGATTATAATTTTACAAAATTGACACTATGTGATTAACAATAAAGTAAGTTGAGACAACCCTAAAGGGTTTTTTGTACATGTTTTATTATAACATTTCCCTCCAGCCAATATATATTGTAGAGTCTTCTAAAAAGAGAGTGTATTCTAGTTTATAACCTGATCCACAATCAAAGAAAATGGCTAGGGATTTCACAAGTTATTACTTTATAACCTGATCCACAATCAAAGAAAATAGCTAGGGATGTCACAAGTTATCATTCACACAGTGATTTATTGAAGTTCATAGCTGAAATGGATCCTATTAGATGCATGGTGGCCGGATACACTAAAAAATCAAAATAGTTATTGAAGTTCTCAGTTGAAATGGATCATATTAGATGCATAGTGGCAAGAGACAATAAAAAATTATATATATATATATATATATATATATATATATATATATATATATATATATATATATATATATGTTATGACATCCATATTTTCTACAAACCATCCAAATTTCCCATCTTATACAACAATTTCTAACAATAACCACTCAATTTACTCTCCAATTTTTGAAACCCCCACCCATGCTAGGGAGATCACAATGTAAAATCAAATGTTCCTGTGGTCCTTTTAAAGGGTTCATAAACAAAAAATACAATGAGAAAGTCAATATTGTGGTATAATAACTAACTTTGAAATCATTGTGACAAAATAACATCACATTAGCTCACAAAATATATCTAATGCTATGGCACTCGGATATGTAGATGAACTTGGAGTAAACTCTATTTGTGTTAATAAAAATTCTCTTTATTTACATCTACGCTAGATAGATTGTACTTGAATGTATTTAAAATATCTTATTCGAGTTACATGCTCATTTCATGCTTGTTTAGGAGGATTATTAATCACCAAAGGATTTTCACCCCAATTTTCTATTTCAATATATAGAACAAATTTTTTATATATGTGAACAAATTATGTTGGTTTACATATATGTTTTCACCCACAATTTCCTATTTCAATATCTATAACAAAATTTTCTGGTTGATAACTCTTATAATCAATATCTTTGAAACCTCCACGACCTGCTTCCATGGAAGAAAATTTTTCCTTTCATTCCAGCACGATGGCTCCTTCTTTGCAACAACTTATTTCATTATGTTGGTTTACATATATGTTTTCACCCACAATTTCCTATTTCAATATCTATAACAAAATTTTCTAGTTGATAACTCTTATAATCAATATCTTTGAAACCTCCACAACCTGCTAACATGTAAGAAAAATTTACAAAATTTTCCTTTCATTCCTTCAAGATGGCTCCTTCTTTGCAACAACTTATTTCTTCTAGGCTACTCTTTCCTATGATATTTCCTTACAACATTTCTTTTGCAACATATGGTGCAATTGCTAGTTTTATTTATTTGCCTTCCTCTTTTATTTACCATGGTATTAGATGTTAATTTATAATCCTATTTGATATATTTTTATTTATTTACCATATCTATTTTTTGAGTGTTCGAAGGATAAGTATTTTTATTTGTTTAACATATCTATTTTTTTAGTGTTATAATCCATGTTAAGATTTTTGAATATGGAGTACAAATTTTTTAAATATGAAGTATAAAAAGAGGCTTTATTTATTTACCTCCGATTTATTTATATTTTTATTTATTTACCATATCTAATTTTTAAGTGTTCCAATCCATGTTAAGATTTTTGAATATGGAGTACATATGTTTTAAATATGGAGTAAGTATAAAAAGAGGTTTTATTTATTTACCTCTGGTTTATTTATATTTTTATTTATTTACCATATCTATTTTTTTAGTGTTTGAATCCATGTTAAGAGGCAGGGATAAGTATTACAAATACATTGATTATAATTAAGTCGACACTTCAAATGTAAGTATGTTTACTTACATTACATCTATACACATGTGCCCTATACTCTGACATTTCTTCCATTACATCTACACAGGTGCCCTATACTCGGCATTTCAAATGTTTACTTACATCACATCTACACAAGTGCTCTATACTCTGTTGTAGAGCACCTCTAGGCGCAATGTGAATGGAGAAATTTAGGATTTGAGGCAGCCATGGGCTGTAGGGCACCTCTCGGCGCAATGAGAATGGAGAAATTTAGGATTTGAGGCAGCCATGTGATTATGATTGGTATGTTGTTTGGTCTAGTAGTTGTTGGGATTTTTCCTTCTATGATCACATACTGTTGTAACCCACATACTTTCAATTTATGTTATAATTTTGTCGAATTTTCATCTCCTTGACATTTATGTTACGTTATAATTTTGTTAAATTCTTTGCGTGAGTCATATTTGAATTTCAAAACCCTCCCATGTCGTTAACACATGCATCTACTATAAACATGCCAAATTTTAGTGCATACAAGCACAGACTGAAAAATTACAACGTTGGCCCCCTTCCCAACCCCCTCTGCACGGGTTCAATTAATTAAAGCATAATTTCCACCTTACGATGAACATTTTTGTTTTTTTTTTTAATTCAATATCTACTAATTTGACATTTTGGGCATTCTTCTTTCAATGCAAGTTCTCCATAATTAGGACATGCATGAATAACTTGATACTCCAATGCGATCTCTTTCATAATGGCATGTAAATCTCGTTATGTGCTAGATAAAACATTTGACGATGGTAACAAAATTCACCTAACAATCGACAACATAATTAAAAAAGAAGTACTGATTAATATAAATAATATTAATTATGCATATTGCATCCAAATTTTACCGAGAGGAGACTTGTTTTTGGAGGGTTCATTTATTGAACACAATGGGTTTAAATGTTGAATAACACAAAAGTTATGGTTGACATACATTAACTTTTATTATGTGCAAGTATGGATATTTAGTTGGGATAGACAACATGAGTTACGATGATGCCCTATTGTACTTCTTGAATTGACCATTTTGGGGTTAATTAGGGGGCTTAGGGGGTTGAGAGCCAAAACCCAAAACATCAATTATTGTAGGTAAACCCCTATTCTAAAACCCATATGAGATTTCCAGGGCATAAGCTAATTAGCCATCAAACCCTATTATAAAACCCAGAGAGCCTAATATTCCAACACAGAATTTAAGTGTTCAAAAACACATGATTTTAAGTGTTAAAAAACACAATAGCTGGCTGGTAGGAATAGAATTCCTTCCAAGGAGGTGCAGAAGCCAGCGGGAGAACCGCAAATGCCAGTGCTTTCCATTACCTGCAAAAAAACACAAATTAACACAAATTAGCAAAAACCCATAACAAAAAAAACAGGAAAAATGCAGAGCAATTCCAAAAAATGCATACAAAAAACAGAATTTACCTGAATGGACCTCAAGCAACCCTGGACCATCCATGAACTTCTACAAACGAACACAGCAGATGAACGGATCGACAAATCCGCGCAGCCAAGAACAGTCAAGGAGCAAATAAGAAAGGTTCAAGGAAACGAACAAGTCCACAACTGGGTGTAGGGACGAACTGATGTGAACAGTAAGTAGACAATCACAAACCCCATGCGAACAAGCAAGCCGTAAGAATGTGCAAACAATAGTGGACCAGGTGCACAAGCACTGGCACCCCACCCAGCAACGACTGGCGGAGCTCACTGCCCACCCTCCAGGCCCAAACAAGAATGTGAAGGGTAAACGAACCATGGCAGTAAACAAGCGAAAACAAACCCTAACCGTACGGAGGTAAAGGCAATTTAAGGTTTTTACCAACCTTCACAGCTGGCTCAGTCGACTGGGCACGTGTCGTACATGCGTAAATGTGCTGACATGGCCTGTTGCCACCGTGGAATGGAGGGCGCCCAAGTAATGGCCTCCCTCCCCTAGGTGGATTAGATATATAGAATTCTTCGAACCTCTATCATTTTTTAACCCATCCAATCAAATTGGATCATCGACACGGGCCAAGACGTTCGCAAGTTAACAAAAGGCACAAACAAGTGTTCTCTTTTCATTGGCTTTGGATAGACAGACGACGGAAGTCCTCCAATGTAACTCCCCCTTATAAACACCTTCAATGTAATAATGGCCACATCATCTTGATCCATGGGCAGTGCCCTAGAAAATTGTTTCAAGGGTCTCATACACCAATTTGGTGTCTGGCTTGGTCGTGACCTTAGAATTGCATAAAAATAATAATAATAATAATAATTTATAATTACAAACAATACATGGTTTTCTGATATTGTATCGTTCGACTCCGACACCACATGATCTGATATTCTTTCAATGGGACCAACGGGTGAAAATGTGAAGTTGGGAAACACTTTTTGCCCTTTTTTGACGTTGAAAATTGTAATTTTCTATGTTTTTCAACTTCAACTCCACTAAACTCATATTTTTATTGCAAATTATGCTTTGACATAAAAACAAGAATTGTAGAGAATTGTCTTACCTCCATACCCATATTTTTTTTTAAAACAAATATTGACATATAGAGGGGTAAATTTCTTGTTTACTAACTGCATATACTTGAACTTTTCAGGCAAACATAAATAGTCACTTTATAATCCTTTACTTTTTTTAGGGAAGGTTATTCATTTTTTGGAAAAAAACCATAGCATCATAATCTGCATATATTGCACTAGTGCACAGACTATTTTTCGGTAATTTTCGGATTAAATCACTATTTTTTATTATTTTTTGAAATGGACGAAGAAAAAAAACAGTGATGTTTCATTACATTTTATAATCCTTTGATTTTCTTTTCAATGTGACCGTCAATAAGAAAAATGAGAGTACCCTTTTGAAGTAGACAGGGAGAGGAAGTGCAGCATGATTTTTTTGAATTTTTTGGTGTCCTCATTAGAAATTTATTGAATTTTCATTCAGTGCAATTTTTCGAAAAATGAAATTCCATAGTGACACAGTTTAGTAAAAAATTAATAAAAAATTGAATTTTTTAATGAAACTCCACAAATCTCATATCATCAGAAACTAGATTCAGAGATGAATCTAATGCTACTTGGTCCGACATATAACATTTTTTTTTTGTAGGTGTTCTGCCCCTCCAAAGTTGCGGGTTCTTGAAAATTGCAGAATTTTCTGTGTTTTTCGTTGACCAGAAACTCTCGGCCGAGATAATGTCTCGGACGAGAAATTTATAAAACTCTCGACCGAGAGTTTAACCCGCCTAAAGTTACATTTAAACTCACGGCCAAACTCTCGGCCGAAAGTTTTAAAAACTCTCGGACGAGAGTTTGCGCCCGAGAGTTTACCCGATGAAACTCTCGGCCGAGAGTTTAGAAAACTCTCGTATGAGAGTTTTGAAAACTCTCGTATGAGAGTTTTGAAAACTCTCATCCTAGAGTTTTTTCAACTTGAGTTTTATTCCTATAATAAAACACAACAATTATTAAGTTTTTAGAATTGGTACTTTATATAATTTAAATAGTACTTTATTAAAATTAAAAAATGATAAAAAATAATAAAATTATAATTTTATTTTAAATTATTTTATTATTATTAATGATAAAAAATACATGAAGATTTAATTAAATAAAATTTGTTACAATATTTTGTAATATCAATGTTATATAAAAAAAAAAAAAAATTTATATAACACTAATTGATATATTAATATAAATAAAATAAAATTCTAAAACATAAATCAAAATAAAAACAACTATATATAATTTATATAATATTTTTTTTGAAATTAATGAATAAATTTAAATTTAAAAAACAATTGACTAAATGCTATGAGGTGATAAAGCAGACAATGCATAGCACCTTAATATCGTTATAAATTCTTAGAAATCTCGAGAAATTTTTGAAGTGAGATGAGCTTCTTGGAATGGGTCACTTTATCTTCCACTTTAGTTTCACACAATTAACTTGAAAGGAAGTCTATTTTCCTAGGTATGGATGTAAGGGAATGAACAATATTATTTGAACATTGAGTGAGATGCCCTTCTTGGAATGGGTCCTCCTATATTCCACTGTAGTTTCACAAGATTAAATTGAAATGAAGTTTATTTTCCTAGGTATGGATGTTTAGTTAATACTTCTTTATTTCGTTTGAATTTAGTTTCTTTAAAAACGAAAAATAATAAAAATTCTGTGTTTTTTTCGCGTTGCTGTTCCTTTCTAACGGAACAGCACTTCTGTTGTTCCTTTTGAAAGGAACAGCAGTTTCGCAGAGTGTTTTTGCTGTTCCTTTCCAAAGGAACAGCACCTTCGTAGGATATTTTTCTGCCGTTCCTTTCGAATGGAACAGCAATTTCGCGCAGTGTTTTTGCTGTTCCTTTCAAATGGAACAGCATGTCTGTAGAGCATTTCCTTGCTGTTCCTTTTAAAAGGAACAACAATTTCGCAGATTATCTTTGTTGTTCCTTTTAAAGGAACAACACTTTTTGAATGATTGTTTTAAGTTTGTATTTTGAATTTGTGAGCATTTTTTTTTTTTTTATGGACACCTGTGGGCAGCAGAGCTCTATTAATGGTATTGAAGTCATACTTAGACAAATCAATAGTTATTTAACCCTCTTTCCTATAATTTTTATTGAATATCAAAATAGATGCATAAAATTCCTTAAGTTCTATCCCCGAACCATCACACATGAAAAATATTATAAATCGGTCATATTACTTTAATGTGGTAAATAGCGCAATTACATTAATCTTTTGCTGTCCCTTCACCTCATACTTGAATTATTACAACGTGATTCCCTCATTATTACCGATTTATCTTACGCATCGATTTCAGTAATTACTTAATTTGATTGACTTTATCATGATTGCGCCTATTTTTTCACTGCCGTCCTATTTTTGTTCCACACATGCCACCTTAATCGACGGTCGAGGTCGACCTTTCATTCGTTTGGGGGGCGGAAATATCTACATGCAGATCAGATACCCAAAATTTCTTCACCTGTATCTCTGCAATAGATTTTTATGAATTAAAACCCTTGCATTTTCAGAAAATAACGAATTTTAGCGAACTGTGCTGTGTTGTTCCATTAAGGTTACTGTGTGTTGAGAACAATTAACGAAGAACAGAAATGGGAGGACGTCCAATTCGCAGCGAACCTCAGACGTTGGTTGTCTCTCATGTTGCACGGGCAATATTAGACAAACTGGGATGGATTACATACTTTATGAGAATGCAGCAACCCCATGAAGCAATGGCTACTGAATTCTTGTTAAATCTGCAGGAAGGTTCCTCCACAGTCAGAGGAAGGCAGATAGCAGTGACCGATGAGATAATTGCAGAAGTATCCGGCATCCCCGCACAAGGAACTGTCTGGACTCAGAAGAAAATCAGAATTCGGGAGGCCATTCAAATCTTTCAAGATGAAGGACAGAGGCTAATAGTCAAAGGGAGAGGAGTACACCCGGCGTCGCTAGGCGAACCATGGACAGAATTAGCCAGGATCGTGCAGGCTTACATAACATGCGACGGTAGAAAAGACGTGGTAAGACCTCTCCATCTTAAGTTGTTAGTTGTGCTAAAACAAAAATGCACTATCAATTTACCTGCATTCTTAAACTCTTTATTGCATGATATTGCTCGTGGAATTAGAAAAGCACAGCATGCAGACATGGTGGTCAGCCACCATTGCTTGATTCGGCTAATAGTAAGTTACAGCCTCGCCCAGTAGCAAACCAGCTGGGAAGAGCTAATTTTTTCTATTGAAGGAGGGATGGCTTTACCCGCTCTGAGACAGAAAATGATGGCCGGCTCAATAGCCGGGTCCTGAACTTACAGACAATCCTTCCAAGGGGTTACAGGTTTAGAGGTTAATGGGTTACAGGTTTAGAGGTTTAGGGGGTTAGGGGATTTAGCAGTGAAGGATTTAGGGGTTATGGGTTAGGGTTTTGGGGGTTAAATGGAATCCACACTTAAATAGGTTAGGTTTTTAGGGGTTTAGGGTGTTGAATTGGTTAGGGGTTGGGAATTAGGGTTTAAGGGGTTAGGGGTTAAGGTTTTAGAGGTTTAGGGTTTAGGGGGTTAAATGGGTTACAGGTTTAGAGGTTTAGGGGGTTAGGGGATTTAGCAATAAAGGATTTTAGGGGTTAGGGGTTAGGGTTTTGGGGGTTAAATTGAATCCACACTTAAATGGGTTAGGTTTTTAGGGGTTTAGGGTGTTGAATTGATTAGGGGTTGGGAACTAGGGTTTAAGGGATTAGGGGTTAAGGGTTGAGGGGTTAGGAATTAGGGTTTAAGGAGTCAAGGGTTATGGGTTGGGAATTATGGTTTAAGGGGTTAGGGGTTTTGGGGTTTAGGAAAGCAAATGGAATTGAGGATGTGAGTTGAGAGTAGAGTTAAGGGTTTGAGGTTTGAGTTTAGGGTTAAATAGGTTGGGGCACAGAGAGTTTAGTAGGAGTAAATGGTTTGGGGTTAAGGGTTTGAGAGTTTGAGTTGAGAGTTAAAATTAGGGTTGAAATTAAATTTGTGGAATTGAGTGTAGTTTAAGGGTTGGGGATTAAGGAGTTTAGAGATTTCTTAGGGTTTAGGGATTAAATAGGGTATGGGTTGAGAGTTTGAAAAGAATTCTGATTGGTTTATGATGAAGGATTTTAGAAATTTGGGGTTAGGGTTTTGGGGGTTAAATGGAATCCACACTTAAATGTGTTTGGTTTTTAGGGGTTTAGGGTGTTGAATTGGTTAGGGGTTTTTGGGTTTAGGGGCTTAAATAGGTTACAGGTTTAGAGGTTTAGGGGGTTAGGGGATTTAGCAGTGAGGGATTTTAGGGGTTAGGGGTTAGGGTTTTGGAGGTTAAATGGAATCCATACTTAAATGGGTTAGGTTTTTAGGGGTTTAGGGTGTTGAATTGGTTAGGGGTTTTGGGGTTTAGGGGCTTAAATGAGTTAGGCATTAACGGGTTAGGGGTAGGGGTTAAGGGTTTACAGGTTTAGGGTTTAGGGGTTAAATGGGTTAGGGGTTTAGAGGTTTAGTGGGGGTAAATGGGTTATGGGTTAAGGGTTTAAAGGTTTAGGGTTTAGGGGGTTAAGGGTTTAGGGGTTATGAATTAGGGTTTAAGGTGTCAAGAGTTATGGGTTGGGAATTAAGGTTTGAGGGGTTAGGGGTTAAGGGTTTATAGGTTTAGGTTTTAGGGGGTTATATGGGTTACAGGTTTAGAGGTTTAGGGGGTTAGGGGATTTAGCAGTGAAGGATTTTAGGGGTTGGGGGTTAGGGTTTTGGCGGTTAAATGGAGCCACTCTTAAATGGGTTAGGCTTTTAGGGGTTTAGGGTGTTGAAGTGGTTAGGGGTTTTGGGGTTTAGGGGCTTAAATCGGTTAGGGGTATGGGTTAAGGGTTTAGAGGTTTATGGTTTAGGGGTTAAATAGGTTAGGGGTTTAGAGGTTTAGTGGGGGTAAATGGGTTAGGGGTTAAAGGATTAGAGGTTTAGGGTTTAGGAGGTTAAATGGGTTAGCCCGGTTAGGAATTAGGGTTTAAGGGGTCAATGGTTAAGGGGTTAGAGGTTTAGGTGTTTAAGGGGTTGAATGGGTTATGGGTTGGGAATTAGGGTTTAAGGGGTTATAGGTTTTGGGTTTAGGGGTTTAAATGGATTAGGGTTGGTTTATAGGTTTAGGGGGTTAGGGGATTTAGCAGTTAAGGATTTTAGGGGTTAGAAGTTAGTGGTTAATGGGGTTAAATGGGTTAGGTTTTTAGGGGTTTAGGGTGTCTAATTGGTTAGGCATTGGGAATTAGGGTTTTAGGGGTTAAGGGTTTAGAGATTTAGGGTTTAGGGGGTTAAATGGGTTACAGGTTTAGAGGTTTAGGGGGTTAGGGGATTTAGCAGTGAAGGATTTTAAGGGTTAGGGGTTAGGGTTTTGGGGTTAAATGGAATCCACACTTAAATGGGTTAGGTTTTTAGGGGTTTACGGTGTTGAATTGGTTAGGGGTTAGGGTGGGGTTATAGAAACTGTGGTTTTTGGGGTTTCAGGGCTTAAATGGGTTAGGGGTTAACGAGTTAGGGGTAGGGGTTAAGGGTTTAGAGGTTTAGCGTTTAGGGGTTAAATGGGTTAGGGGTTTAGAGGTTTAGCGTTTAGGGGTTAAATGGGTTAGGGGTTTAGAGGTTTAGTGGGGGTAAATGGGTTAGGGGTTAAGGGTTTAGAGGTCTAGGGTTTAGGGGGTTAAATGGGTTAAGGGTTAGGAATTAGTGTTTAAGGGGTCAAGGGTTAATGGGTTAGAGGTTTAGGTGTTTAAGGGGTTGAATGTGTTATGGGTTGGGAATTAGGGTTTAAGGGGTTATAGGTTTAGGGTTTAGAGGGTTAAATGGGTTAGGGTTGGTTTAGAGGTTTAGGGGGTTAGGGGATTTAGCAGTTAAGGATTTTAGGGGTTAGAAGTTAGGGGTTAATGGGGTTAAATGGGTTAGGTTTTAGGTTTTTCGGGGTTTAGGGTGTTGAATTGGTTAGGGGTTGGGAATTAGGGTTTAAGGGGTTAGGGGTTAAGGGTTTAGAGGTTTAGGGTTTAGGGGTTAAATGGGTTATAGGTTTAGAGGTTTAGGGGATTTAGCAGTGAAGGATTTTAGGGGTTAGGGGTTAGGGTTTTGGGGGTTAAATGGAATAAACACTTAAATGGGTTAGGTTTTTAGGGGTTTAGGGTGTTGAATTGGTTAGGGGTTAAGGGTTTAGGGGTTAGGAAATATGGTTTAAGGGGTCAAGGGTTATGGGTTGGGAATTAGGGTTTAAGGGTTAGGGGTTTTGAGGTTTAGGGGGTTAAATGGGTTAGGATTGGTTTAGAGGTTTAGGGGGTTAGGGGATTTAGCAGTTAAGGATTTTAGGGGTTAGGAGTTAGGGGTTTTGGGGTTTAGGTGCTTAAATGGGTTAGGGGTTAACGTGTTAGGGGTAGGGGTTAAGGGTTTAGGGGTTAAATGGGTTAGGGATTTAGAGGTTTAGTGGGGGTAAATGGGTTAGGGATTTAGAGGTTTAGTGGGGGTAAATGGGTTAGGGGTTAAGTGTTTAGAGGTTTAAGGTTTAGGGGGTTAAGGGTTTAGGGGTTAGGGGTTAGGAATTAGGGTTTAAGGGGTCAAGGTTTAGTTTTCTGCAATAACATAATTCTCCAATACCATACACTTCTTCTTGGAATGTCACACTTAACATTCATTTCCTTTTCGGATAATATTCTTTATCCCCTTACATCCATACCTAGGAAAATAAATTTCATTTCAATTTAATCTTGTGAAACTAAAGTGGAATATAGGAGGACCCATTCCAAGAAGGCATCTCACTCAATGTTCAAATAATATTGTTCATTCCCTTACATCCGTACCTAGGAAAATAGACTTCCTTTCAAGTTAATCGTGTGAAACTGAAGTGGAAGATAAAGTGACCCATTCCAAGAAGCTCATCTCACTTCAAAAATTTCTCAAGATTTCCAAGAATTTATAACAATATTAAGGTGCTATGCATTGTCTCCTTTATCACCTCATTGCATTTAGTCAATTGTTTTTTAAATTTAAATTTATTCATTAATTTCAAAAAAATATTATATAAATTATATATAGTTGTTTTTATTTTGATTTATGTTTTAGAATTTTATTTTATTTATATTAATATATCAATTAGTTTTATATAAAATATTTTTAGTTTTTTATATAACATTGATATTACAAAATATTGTAACAAATTTTATTTAATTAAATCTTCATGTATTTTTTATCATTAATAATAATAAAATAATTTAAAATAAAATTATTATTTTTTTATTTTTTTTATCATTTTTTAATTTTAATAAAGTACTATTTAAATTATATAAAGTACCAATTCTAAAAACTTAATAATTAATTGTTGTGTTTTATTATAGGAATAAAACTCTCGGACGAGAGTTTTGAAAACTCTCGTACGAGAGTTTTGAAAACTCTCGTACGAGAGTTTTGAAAACTCTCGTACGAGAGTTTTGAAAACTCTCGTACGAGAGTTTTGAAAACTCTCGTACGAGAGTTTTCTAAACTCTTGGCCGAGAGTTTTTTAAACTCTCGTATGAAAGTCTTCCCGAGAGTTTCCGTCAATAAAACTCTCGGACGAGAAAATGCATAACTCTCGTTCGAGAGATTTTTAACTCCGGTTAAACCCAATAAAACTCTTGGACGAGAAATTAAAAATTTCTCCCAAATTCTAGCCGTCCGCCAAAAAGTGTTTCCCAACTTCGCGATTTCACCCCAACTCTATTATCTCGAAATACTAGCTTAGCGGCCTTGATCTTATTCCTAGTCAGGTTTTCTACTCGAGTCCTGAACTCGTGAAAGTAATATTAGTGTATATAACAAATCTTTAAACCATTCATTACTATGTCATATTTTTTCTTGATTTCACTTGGAGACTGCAAGTTTCATGTCGATGGCAACTTTCCCTGACCCTAGTAATTCACGACCACAATTCCACAATTTAATTTATAAGGGGTTCAGAGCTTAGGGATTAGAGCTTAACTTTCCCCGACCCTACTAATTCACAACCACAATTTATTTTATAATGGGTTCAGAGCTTAGGGATTAGAGGTTAACACATTAGAGGTTAAGAGGTTATTGGCATTCAAGAGTTAGGGGTACCTAACATAGTCTAGATGGAGAAATTACAATAAGTGAGAGTGTGAAACAAAAACAACAAATCAATGATGAAGCTTGTACAATTTATCAGGATGTTTATGGAATATGTTACAAATATTTAGAAAAAATGTTACTTTTCTTGACATGTACAAAGAGAGACACTTTGTGAAATAAATTGTCACAACCAACAAAAATAACCTATTCTTATTTCACCTTCATCATGATGTCATGCTCTTCCTTGATTTCACTTGGCAACCGTGCAAGTTTTTAAGTCGATGGCAACTTTCCCTCTAATCCCTAGTCATTAACCCATCCCTATCCACCAAACCATTAACCGTCCCTAACACCTTAATCGGGCCCAACCCCTAACCCATTAGACCATCCCCCCCTAATCCTTCACACCTTAACCCCATTCCCCCTAATTAAGCCTTTACACCTTAACACCTAAACCATTCAGCCCTTAACCCCCTAAGCCCCATTAACCTTTAAATCTTTGAAGCCCTAAACCCACTAAACCTAACTTAAACCCTAACCCCGAACCCCTTAACCTCTAAGTACCCTAACTTATAATTTAAAATTGAATTTTTTATATTTGTATATTTTTAAAGATCTAATTTTATGATTCAATTTATATAATTTTTTTGTTTGATATCATTTCAAATTTAATATTTATTATTAAAAAGTTTAAAATTTTTAAAAAATATATTTTATTAATTTTTATTAAAAATAATATTTTATTAGTCTAGTTATATACACCAATAACCCAACTCTAGGTAATATTTAAACTATTAATCCCTAACCCCTTAGATCCTATCCCACTAATCCTCAACACGTTATCCCGATTCCTCCTAATTAAGCCATGAAACCCCTAAGCCTTGTGCCCTTAAGTTGTAACCCTCGAACCCTTAACCAATGATTCCTGACCCCCTAAACTTAAACACCTTAAACCATAAACCCATAATTTATAATCTAGTTATATACACTAGTAACCCATCTCTAGGTAACATCTAAACTATTAACCCCTAACTCCTTAGATCTTATCCAACTAATCCTCAGCACCTTATCCCCTTTCCTTCTAATTAAGCCTTGAAACCCCTAAGCCTTGTGCCCTTAAGTTATAACCCCCAAACCCTTAACCAATAACCCCTTACCCCCTAAGCCCCTAAACTATTAACCCCTAAACTGCCCTAACCCCTAAACTTAAACACCTTAAACCATAAACCATTAATTTATAATAAAAAACTTTGTTCAAATTCTCTACAATGTTGTTTAGTTGTTCTTATTAAAAGCCTCCTCTGTAGCCCTAGCCCTTGCCTTTAATACAAAGAGCATAACATTTTCCATCATCCATTTTTCCTTACCAAACTTTCAATATTGATTATCTTCAAAAATAAATTACATCTTAACTATTTTTGATGCAATTTCTAATGCCATTATATATAATATTTCTTTCGTCAGATTTCCACCATCCGAAGATTATGGAGAGATGTTTTATAACGGCCAAAAAAAAGTGACCTCCTCTACTGTCGATATTCTGATATATATATATGTGTGTGTGTGTGTGTGTGTGTGTGTGTGTGTGTGTGTGTGACCAAGTCAAAGATGACTCCAATGCACGTAGTGTCCCTGTCAGATCTGTGACATGTACATCAACACGTCAGATATCTGTCGTATATGTATATTGATATTCCGATATATATATATATATATATATATATATATATATATATATATATATATTTGACTTAGTCAAACATGACTCCAACGCACGTAGCATCCCTATAAAATATGGAAGTGTCTTTTGTTCGACGAATCGGAGGTTGATGGGACAACTCCAGGACTTCCCCCTCTGGCGACCCCGCCTCTTTTCGGCCTTCAAGTGGACCCACCCAACTTTCGATATTTGGCACCGACGGCAAGACTTCTCGGTGGATGACGATGGCAGAAACCTCCTCCGGTGGACCCCGCACCCCTACGTTCACCACCTCTCTCCCTCCGCGTCGCTCCTCTCCCATCTGCCACCCCCGTCCCTGTCTGCTCCATTATCATGGATGGAATGGTATTCTGGTTTATTTCGAATTCAAAATTTGAATGCTACATATCCTTTGTCCCGCACATCATTTGTTCAAAAAAATATTACCTTCTAGAAAATGCCTGAAGAACTGTGCAGCCAGCACAGGGGCAACACAAATGATGGTTGCGACAAATTCATTCCCAATGGTGATGAAGGCACTCTGGAAGCCCTCCAGTTCACTGCATGTGACAGCCACTATAATTTTTACAGGCGAGACACCAGCAACAGAAGAGCCTACCCCTCGGAGCGCTTCTTGTTGCTACGGTAGCAACTGCAATGGCTCCTCCAAGAGGCCCGGTGGCGGGCTTCACCTCCAGGTGCCTGCTCTCCATGTGCCCTTGTCGTTCCCCTCCAATCCATTCAACATCCTGTGCTCCCATCCGCAAATGGTCATGGCTATTCGTACGTTGGCGGTGAGGACCACTATCACATGATGAGCGGTGCCGTTGTTCATGCCTTATACATGGTTGGCCACTCTAACCTAGATGCATTAAAATGTTGAGACACGGAAATATATACTGAATCTATTCTACCCATGGCAGGATTAATTCTACGATGGGAGTTGGGAGTAATATACCCATTGCGGGAGTAACTTATACGATGGGAGTTGGGAGTCATATGTGTGGATACACAGTGCCACTCATTCTGCTAAATACTTATTTAATGACCTTAAAGAGTGTGGAGATGAAGATTGGTGTGGATGGCGACAATGGCAGTTTTTCTGTTGTCAATATATCAAAAAGAAAAAGAAAAGAGACTTTATATAACCTCGTGGCGCATTAACATTTGCAGCTTTTTCTTTATTGTTCATTTTGCAGGTTTGTTATTTCACGAGTATATTTTTAGTTTTCCAAAATGCAAAAATAAATCAACTATATTTGTTTGGATTTCAATAGCAAATGTTAGTCATTGATTGTTTGGAGAAAACTCTCAAGCATACTGGAGTTTTCTGGATCTATCTTAGAATATTATCAAATTTTTGTTAAAGAAGGTTAGTAATATGTTTTTTTTTAAAGGTTAAGTAATATGTTTATGGTGTTAACCTCACTGCATCAATTAATTGTTAACCGAAAGAGAAAACACGTTAGTATATTTGGAAATCCATTGTTACTGTGTAGCCATATAATAATCCATGCATTATTTTTTAGGCCACTGTATACCTAAAAATAGATTCCCATTATGTAAATAAGTCTTGATTATTTAATTTTTGTTTTGAGTTTAATAGTGGATAACTAGGATTAAAGAAAATTGCTATAGTTAAAATCATTTCACTTTTAAATTTATAAAACCTCATTTCAATTTAAAATATATATTTTCCAAATTTTATATATATTTTAAACTTTTAAATTTATAAAAGTTAATTTCAATCCAAAATATATTTTTTTCAAATTTTACATATATTTTAAAATTTAAGAAAACAACTAATAATCTAATTTTACTTAAAATTATCATAATTTCCATAATTTTAATTAAAATAAAAATAAAATAATTTATATATTAAAAATAAAAATAAAAAATAAAAAATATTTTTAAGAAAACAAATTTACAATGATAACCCTATTACTTAACCTATTACAATGGTATTTACTTATTTATTATCTTAGAAAATTATCATTTATTTTTTTAAAGAATGCTAAGTAATATAATTTTTTAAGATGCTAAGTTTCAGTGTTAAGTTTTACTCAAATGAAAATTAGAATAAAAAATTATTTGTCAAATTTGAAATGAAAATTGTTTCCATTCTTTTTTTATAAATTTAATGGTAACTAGCTCTTTATCCTCTTGGGGCTCTTGGCGTTTGAATTTATAAATGGTACCTACAAATACTCCATGGGTACACTTGCAGATCTTCTTACTTCATACTCCACTTGCTTGTATTTTCTCTGCTTTCTTTTATCGAGGTAAGCATTTATGAATATTATCTTAATGCCTAATTAATGTAAAGACGATCAAAATTGATTCAATACTGTTATTATTTTTTACTATCGGAAATTCAATGCTAAATTAGCTCTCATCCTCTTGGGATTCGGATTTACAAATGGTACCCACAAATTCTCCATGGCTGCATTTGCAAATCTTCTTACTTCACACCCCAGTTGCTTGTATTTACTAGTATGAATATTACCTTCATGCCTAATTAATTTGAAGACACAAAGACACTCCCCATAAAAATGATTCAATGCAATTATGATTCCATATTATCAGAAATTATGTTAAATAATAAGTAATACTTATTAATTTTTGTTCACAAAAAATAATGTGATTTATGTGTTCTTTTATAGTAACCGTTAATTTTTGTTGACAAAAAATAATGTGATTTATGTGTTCTTTTATAGTAAAGTCATACATCATAATGCACACATGAATAATTATGAGGGATTTAATTCTTATAGCAAATTATTGGAAGTTTTATTCCTTTTATTTCAATAGTTCTTAATGTTTCATTTTTATTGGATATTGCAATGATATTGATAAAATATTATTATTTTTGTATTTCTTTAAAAAAACTCATTGCAATTATTTTAATGATTGGGATATTTACCTTGAATAGAAATAAAATATTTTCATTGTATTTGAATAATAGCGTCCATGGCATGAATGAGTAAATGTTCTTATTAAATTCCCTCTATATGATTCATATATAAAGTGTAAACAAATCTTCCTATTAAATTTTATGCATATGATTTTTATATAGATTGTAATATTTATGAATCAATACTATTGATTTAATTGTACCTATAATTTTGATTTGTTAATAAGATTCTTAGTTTAAGTTTAGTTTAAGTTTTGCACAAGTGATTACAATAAAAACTTGTAACCTATAAAGTATATATACAATTTAACATTATTTTTCATTTTTATATAAAAATAATAGTTTATCTTAACTTGTCAATATTGAATAGTTAAAATGAATTAACTCTTAAGAGTGAAATGTAACCCTTCCCTTCATTCAAATTCATCTCTAATTATATTGTAAAATTATAAAATTGCATAATTTTTATTATATCTACAACTATATATATATATATATATATATATATATATGATAAATGAAATTTCTCATTAAGTCGAGAGGCCCTCTACAACCCAGTATGGGGATAGATCTCACGTGAAAACTAAGAGGTATGTAAACATAAACGTAATGTTCAACATTTTTAACATTGTACTGTGATGGTACCTCTAAAGAAAACCAAGGAAATGTTGGCTATGAAGGCATTTCCTGTGATGATCAAGGACATGCTCTCTTCTACTTCTCAAAAAATATGGGCCCGAATACCAACAATGATGCAAAACTCTTATCCTTGGAAATGGATCTCTCATTTTCCCTCTAGCTATCATACACTAAGCTAATCATTGAAGGGGATTCTCAACTAGTTATCAACAAAGCGAAGCATCTTCTCCATGGAGGAAACTCTAAAAAAATGTCAATTAGCTAGAAACTATAGAATTATCTCATGGGAATTCAATCATCTCTCTCTCTTGTGAATTCTAGTAGTCCTCACCTTCAATTTTTGACGCTCAACTGATAAGGTGGTGGAATGCTTGTCTAATGTAGGGAGTGTTGATGAAGCTATTAATATTTCACAAACACGGCCTCCCTTTCCTAAGAATTCACAACCTCCTTTTGTAGGTTTTCATTCCCCGATGGGGGTGCCTAGGGATGAGAAAAGGGAGGGAAATAATTGCTGCCACCTGCTCCCCTGTGAGCATATGGGCAACAATATGGTGTTGGATTCCCTCCCACAGCATTCAAATTTACGTAGCCTTCAAACCAACGATTTAGAAACCATGTTGAGGGGAATGCAAGTGCATATAGGTTTTAATGCACAATGAATTCAAAACAAGATTAAGAGGTCACCATTGAAGGTTTTGGCAGTGACAACACAAAGGGAGAAGGTTTATAGCTAAAATTGAAATGTTGGGAAGGTATTCTTCGCATTTGTGACTGATGTTAGCTAGCTCCAGAGCATATATTTGTGGGCTTGAGATTTATTCCATTTTTATGATTACAATATTCAGAAGGAAGGACCAAGCCCTCTTAGCTTGGTCCCTCCCCTTCATGTTGTTCCTCGCCAAGAGGGTGAATGTTGGCCCTGATAATGTTATCAACAATAGAAAGCAGATTCCGCTAGAGAGTGGGGGACTCTGGTTCTTGGCTTGGTCTTCCCTTTTTATCCCTTCCCACCACTAGCACAATTTTCAAGTATATGCCCCACAAATTTAGTTTGTTACTATGGTTCTTGTTTACACTGCACAATTTATTTTGGTAGGAGCTTCACCTACCTGTGAGTGCTCTCTTTCTCATGTTGTTTGGATTTCTCTATTCTTGTTGTGTTTATCTCTCGGAATGGTTAATTTGGTTGTCTCAAGCCAACAACCAAGTGTTTCTTCTCTTTGTTTTAGAAATATCTCCTTTCTAACTATGTGTTGATTGAACTTGCTCTCTCATTTTTCAATATGCCTCATTAAAGAGCATGCTCAATATGAGGAGTTGGGGGCCATGGAAATCTCAACAACGCCAAATAAAGGGCCCTAATTCATACTTTAATTGATAGATTTTAGGGAGGTACTCCCCTGGGAATTTAGCAAGAAATGGAGGACATTGAACAAGAAGTTATAGAGGAAAGGGAGAATGTCTTTGATTCAAATTTCATATTTTCGATATCAAACTAGGTCCTTGATTGGAGATTTGCTTATGGCTATCACAAGAAATATTTACACACCATTGACCTTGTCATACCAAGAACCTCATGGGGAAAGTTTTATTTGAAAGAAATGAAAGCAGAGACAAGCTTCTCCTCTGAATGGCGGAATCACACTTACTATATCAACTCATGGATGATTGCATGTTGCACATGGATGTTGCTATTACTTGACATAATCCTCTTCCAGGCAAGCATAATCAACAAACAGTTGTGAATTTTCCTCAATCTTGACTCTGCATATTTTGCTCATAATGGTTATGTTTTATTTTTTATTAGACAATTCATGTTACTGTAACCCTAGAGAGCCTTGACTTGAAGCCAACAATAGATTTTCATAGGCTAGTGTTGCATGACTTCCTGTGACAACTGCATTTAATGTTAACTAGTTCAATGACATTTTATTATTTGTTTTAAGAAATACTGAGACAGTTAATGTTTTTTCTGGAAAGTTTATTTTTTTTATTGTTATTGCGAAAAATAAAATTGGTTATGGAAAGTGGTTCCATAAAAAAGTAAGAAGGCTGATGGTAACTGTTTTCCAAGAATTGAAAGGTGGTTGGACAGTTTGAACAATTACCTGCTCCTCTGGGGATAAGAGACTCATCCCAGTGAGGAATAGGGGTTCTGTTCAGAGACTAAGGAAGGGAGTGGAAAGTTTTCCTAAGCTGAGAGAGACCAGTGGAAAATCTCTCAGTTTTCCTGAAATATTCTGGTACTGACTGAACTTGGGGTCCTGAGGTCACAACAGAAATATACTGACAACTTGTACCTTTCAGTGGAAGCACGGGGGAAGAGCAAGACGTCATTGCCTCTCTTGAAGGTTGGAAGGAACATCAGCAACAGTGTTTATATTCAGATAAGTATCTGATTTATTTTTGGTAGTATGGTAAATTGGAAAAATGCTATGGAAATTTGAACACAAGAATAAATGAATTTCTTGGAAACTGTACTGAAATAACGCTAGGTTCGAAAAAGAATATGTACTGTGTTTATTTATAACCTTAGAACAATTATTGATTATACTGTGGAAATTATGATAAGACGTTTTATTGTGTTAAACTAAGGTGGTAAAACAACGATGTTCAAAGAAACACAACACTGTGTAGAGACATACAGTAGGGCAGAATTCCTGTACAGAAGTAGGAATATGTTTAGAACTTAACAGTAAAATTTTATTCAATTCTAGAGTTAAAAGAAAGAATAGTAATGGATAGCTAAGGAGAAACAAGTTATTATTCCAAGAAATATTCAAAAGAAAAACTCAAGCAGAACTAACTTAACCGTCTAAGAGAATTGTCGATTTTGGGTAATGGAAAAAACCCAGAATGCATCGTTCTTCCTTCTCTGACTATACTCGACAGTGGAGTGGTCCGATCACCATACCGTAGAAGAATGTAAAAACCTTTATGGGTACAGATTTGTTTTACAGTTATTGTATATGTAACATGTGCTCAGGTAAATGTATTAAGCAGTATATATGTAAAAACAAATTAAATAATAGTAAATGAACTTTTATGCTAGAGTATTCATTTATTACAGACATCACAGGAAAAAAGAAAATTGTGCAAAACATATTTATGTAAACCTGTTAATGGCTATAGAGCATCACCAATTATATAGCAAGTAAACAGTGAAAATTATTCATATAAAGAATAGTTGAGTTATGCAAAAGAAGTGTACCAGCCAGAGGCTCGGTTCATGCATTCATTAAACAAAGATTCTAGCTATCAAACAGAAAATATAAACCCAACTTCAAAAGGAAAGAGTCATTTAAGGTTAACAATGTACATGCGAAACCCAGAGACTAGAGGAAATGCAACGAGAAGGCACATCTAACCCATTCACTGTTAAATAAAAGATATTACACGAGTAGTAAAGACATCATTAAACGAACTAGACTTCCAACAATATAAATGGAGATAATGTCCTCCTTTCATTTTAAGAAAGGAAACCCAAAAATTCCAAAATCTAACATAAATTAAGGCTAGACAGTGGAAAACCATATCATCAATTGCAAAGAGAATATACATAAACATTTTCGAGAGATCTCTGTCTTTGTCCATTATCCCTAGTAAACTTGAAGGGAAGGAACATCATTTTTTAATCCCAAAAGACAATACGACTGTCCATTAAAATAAGTTCATCTATTATTACAGAAACCGGAGTCAATTCATAGAGTGGGGTTTCCACTTTTCGCCAGAGAAGAACGAAGAAAATCATTTGAGACAGAGTATGTGGAGAAGGAAACAGTGATGTCAACCGAAATGGAAGCCAGAGCCTCGTCGCTCAATGAGGAAAAGGGTTTACTGTGTTTTTCCAAATGAAAAACGCACCTGCAGAGATGGCAAAGGTTAAACATTAGTCTCGAAGTAAAACCTAGGCACCATAGCAAAATAAACCTTAATTTCTGTAGAGTAATGAAGGAAAACGCAAAGCTGGAGCTCCTCATACGTGTAAGAACTAAAGTTGTTACAAACCCGCAACATAGGTAGCTGTAAGGAAATAGAAGACACCATTTAAAACGATAAGGGTATAGTAGAGAGGATTCCTAGCTAGAAGTCAAGGAAATAAGTTGTGGAATGAAAAAATTAAACAGGTTAACTGGAGGAGTTTCGATACCTATGTGAAGATGAAATGCTTTAAACCTTGTGGAAGAAACTGGCAGAGTTGTCATCGAGCTGGTTGGCACCACGGGGAGTAACCCTTGCAATATCCAATTCGCCATTGAGTCCCTGAGACTCCAAAAATCTCATTAGAACGGCCTGGAAAACCCTCACTCCTTCGCAGAGCCAAGACAAAGCAAATGAGGAGTGAGGAAGGGGCAAATAGGCTTTACCCCAAGTATTTTCCCACCGAGGTAGTCCATCGTCGATCGTTTGTGATCGGATGGTGCGAGAAGGGGCAGGTGGCCCATCGAGAATCAAATCCAATCCTAAGCAGATCTGCATTATGGCACCACATTAAAACACTTGTATGTGACAGCTACAATTGGTACAATACCATACCGTGATAATAAATAAGATTGATTAGTGTGCGACCAAGTTAAACTAAGCATTGTGCTATGGTTGAACTAAACATATAAACTATTATGTGTCGGGTTAAAATTAAAACCAAAACGAAGACCTTATACCATAGTTTAATAATTTACTTTGGGAATTTTCTTTAGAGAAGGTAAAGACTTTGTTTGGAGATGTATTAGTTAGGGTATGGTAAAGATTAATACATCTTGTAAAAAAATATTATTATGTATGTTACACTTCCATAAAACTCAACCAGATAAGACCTAGACCTGATGACATGCATAGCCGGTTCCCCATCTGCTCCCGGTGACTCCATACCTGCTAGCTGAAGTGGAAACTCTATCTAGATCGACACAAAATCTAAGCGATCAGAAAAATAATCTACAAGTTCGTCCTCCATCTCATTTAGATGTCTGAGGCCTCATATATACCCAAGATATATTTGCGTTCACACTGATACTTCTTGTCTAAAAGCCCCACACCTCCACCCTCGAACAAGCCACGACAAACCTCCCTACTTCAATGTTGACAACGAACACTGCAAGTGACTGTTGCAGCTTATATGAACCCTAGCGGAGGCCGCAAGTTCAATCCTTCGCACAATTTCAGATCCCCTCAATTTAATATTAGAACATATTACTATGAATATTAGATTTAATAATAATACTAATATTAATATTAAGGTTAATACTATTTTTTTGCATGGTATTAATAATAATTTGGCCCATAGGTTTAACTTAAATAAAACCTGTTTTCTGAGTGTTATTAAATATAAAGTGGATTATGGAGTAAATATAAAAAGAATTTTATTTATTTACTATACCTCTTTTATTTACCATGGTACTTGACCCATAGACTTGGTATATAATTAGATGTTGATTTCTAATCTTAATTGATATATTTCTTATTTATTTATCATTCCTCTTTATACCTTTTATATACCATACCTCTTTTATAAATATGGTATTTGGCCCATGGTATTAAAATGGTACTTGGCTCATAGGCTTCACCTAAATAAACCCTCTTTTTTGAGAGGTTTTATTTATTTACCATACCTCTAGTTTATTTATATTTTTATTTATTTACCATACTTATGGAGTAAGTATAAAAAGAAGTTTTATTTTTTTACCATACCTCCAGTTTATTTTTATTTTTAGAGGAGAAAAAACGTTGTTTGCTTGTATTAATACAATAAAAAGTACATGCCACTTCCATTGAGATACAGAATGCGTCCTGGATAAATCGAAAGCCAAGCTAAAAGAGACAAGAATAAACTTCTATTGAGATACAGAATGCGTGCTAGATAAATCGAAAGCCAAGCAAAAAGAGAGAGGAATAAACTGCAACTATCCAACACTAAGAAGATTAAAAATGTTAAACATTACATTTATGTGTACCTGTTAGTGAAGTTTTCACATGAGTTGTAGAGAGCCTATAAATTGAGAAATTATATATATATAGTTGTAGATATAATAAAAATTATGCAATTTTATAATTTTATAATATAATTAGAGATGAATTAGAATGAAGGGAAGGGTTATATTTCACTTTTAAGAGTTAATTCATTTTAACTAGTCAATATTGACAAGTTAAGATAAACTATTATTTTTATATAAAAATGAAAAATAATGTTAAATTGTATATATACTTTATAGGTTACAAGTTTTTATTGTGATCACTTGTGCAAAACTTAAACTAAACTTAAACTAAGAATATTATTTATAAATCAAAATTATAGGTTCAATTAAATCAATAGTATTGATTCATCAATATTACAAACTATATAAAATTCATATGCATAAAATTTAATAGGAAGATTCGTTTATACTTTATATATGATTTATATGGAGGAAATTTAATAAGAACATTTACTCATTTATGTCATGGACGCTATTATTCAAATACAATGAAAATACAAAAATAATAGTATTTTATCAATATCATTGCAATATCCAATAAAAATGAAACATTAAGAACTATTTAAAACCTTCAATAATAGAGTCTCCATAAAAGAAATAAAACTTCCTATAATCTACTATAAGAATTAAAGTCCTCATAATTATTCATATGTGAATTATGATACATAACTTACTATAAAAAAAACACATAAATCACATTATTTTTTGTCAAAAATTAATGATTACTCTATATATATAAAATAAATAAATAAATAAATAACATTATTTTTTTAACAAAAATTAATAAGTATTACTTATTATTTAACATAATTTCTGATAATAAGGAATCGGTTTACAACTTTCCCTCTACTGAAGGATATTTCTCGCCTCACATCTTTTGGCAGGTTGGGATGCTCAGCGATTCTGTTCGATACACGCCCAGCTGGATAGCATTTGTTGTCAGGCCCGGAAGGATATCAGTGGAAAGCAAGGGATTTTTCCAGGATAGGGGGACCCCGTACAGAGTTGGCTGGTGCGGATTGAACGGAATGCGGACTGAATGCGGACTCGGACTGACCAACTCTGGAGTAGAACGAACTTAATCACAACAACTATGGGGAACTGACTGTTACATCTTTCTATCTCGGGTCTGTTTCGACGCCATCCGTTGGACCACCCCGCTCTGTAGATGTTGGCCCCATCATAATTGCATTGAATCATTTTTATGGGGAGTGTCTCTGTGCTTTCATATTAATTAGATAGACCTGAAGAAGACAGGAAGATAATATTTATAAATGCAAAAAATAGAACTACTAAATACAAGCAACTGGAGTGTGAAGTAAGAAGATTTGCAAATGCAGCCATGGAGAATTTGTGGGTACCATTTGTAAGTTCTAATCCTAAAAGGATGGAGCTAATTTAGCATTAAATTTTTGATAATAAAAAATAATAACAGTATTGAATCAATTTTGATCGTGTCTTCCTATCTTTATATTAATTAGGCATGAAGATAATATTCATAAATACTTACTCGACAAAAGAAAGCAGAGAAACTTGTAAATACAAGCAAGTGGATTATGAAGTAAGAAGATCTGCAAGTGTACCCATGAAGTATTTGTAGGTACCATTTATAAATTCAAATGTCAAAAGCCCCAAGAAGATACAGAGCTCGTTACCATTAAATTAAAATTATAAAAAAAAAAAAAAAACAAACAAACAAACAAACAAACAATTTCCATTTCAAATTTGACAAATAATTTTTTATTCTAATTTTTATTTGAGTAAAACTTAACACTAAAACTTAGCATCTTAAAATATTATATTACTTTTAAGATAATAAAGAAGTAAATACCATTGTAATAGATTAAGTAACAGGTTTATCATTGTAAATTTGTTTCCTTAAAATTAAAAAAAAATATTTATTTTTAATATATAAATTATTTTATTTTTATTTTAATTAAAAATTATGAAAATTTTGATCATTTTAAGTAAAATTAGCTTATTAAAATATATATTTTAGATTGAAATTAACTTTTATAAATTTAAAAGTTTAAAATATATATAAAATTTGGAAAATATATATTTTAGAGTGAAATGACGTTTTATAAATTTAAAAGTGAAATGCTTTTAACTATAGCAATTTTCTTTAATCCTAGTCATCCACCATTAAACTCAAAACAGAAATTAAATAAGCAAGACTTATTTACATACTGGGAATTTATTTTTAGGTATATAATAGCCTAAAAGACAATGCAGGGATTATTATATGGCTACACAGTAACAGGAGATTTCCAAATATACTAACCTGTTTTCTCTTTTGGTCAACCATTAATTGATGCAGTAAGGTTAACACCATAAACATATTACTTAACCTCTTAAAAAAACATATTACTAACCTTCTTTAACAAAAATTTGATAATATTCTAAAATAGATCCAGAAAACTCCACTATGCTTGATATTTTTCTCCAAACAGTCAATGACTAACATTTGCTACTGAAATCCAAACAAATACAGCTGATTTATTTTTGCATTTTGGAAAACTAAAAATATACTCGTGACATAACAGAGCTGCAAAATGAACAATAAAGAAAAAGCTGCAAATGCTAATGTGCTACCAGGTTATATAAAGTCTCTTTTCTTTTTCTTTTTGATATCTTAAAAACAGAAAAACTGCCATTGTCGCCATCCACACCAATCTTCATCTCCACACCCTTTAAGGTCATTAACTAAGTGTTTAGCAGAATGAGTAGGACTGTGTATCCACGCATATGACTCCCAACTCCCAGCGTAGAATTACTCCCGCCAAGGGTAGAATAGATGCAGTTTATCTTTAATGCATCCAAGTTAGAGTGGCCAGCCATGTATAAGGCATGAACACCGGCACCGCTCATCATGTGATAGTGGTCCTCACCGCCAACGTACGAATAGCCATGACCATCTGCGGATGGGAGCACGGGATGCCGGATGGACTGGAGGGGAACGGCAGGGGCACATGGAGAGCAGGCACCTGAAGGTGAAGCCCGCCGCCGGGCCTCTTGGAGGAGCCATTGCAGTTGCTACCGTAGCAGCAGGAAGCGCTTCGAGGGGTAGGCTCTTCTGAAATTACAGTGGCTGTCACATGCAGCGAACTTGAGGGCTTCCAGAGTGCCTTCATCACCGTTGGGCATGAATTTGCGGCGCGGGTCCACCGGAGGAGGTTGCTGCCTTCGCCGTCCACCGGGAAGTCTTGCCGTCGGTGCCAGCGATCGAAAGTTCGGCAAGATCCAAATGAAGGTCGAAAAAAAGCGGAGTCGCCGGAGGCGAGTCTTATTTCAGCTGCTATAGGCCCATTAATGCGGCCCAGACAGCTGATGCCCGCGCCGGGCATCAGCTGTCTGGGCCGCATTAATGGGCCTATGGCAGCTGAAATAAGGCTCGCCGTCGCCGGAGGGGGCAGTCTGGGAGCTGTCTCATCAATCTCCGATTCGTCAGAAAAAAGACACTTTTCTAAAATATCTGACATGTACATCAATAGTCAGATATCCATCGTATTTATGCACAACAAATAATCCAAATAAAATCTGACAGTACGACTGATTTTATCAATATTGTCAGAGTAAAGCGTCAAATTTTTTCGCCAGAGTAAAGCAAATTTTTCGCACATATGTAGTAGTGCCTCTAGGATTTTATTCTCGATCAAAGTTTGAATACAACACTAAACTGTCTTTCAAATGGTTACCTAGCCTATGTTCTTAATGTAGTCTACACATGAAAACCAATTAGAAATGACACTATCAATCAAAGAAACAAAAATCAAGGATCTGCAAAAGTCGGTATGGTGGTGAAAATAAATTGTGGCTTGAAAAATAAATTGTGGCTTCAAAACTCTGTGTAGCATGCTTCAGGAAAATGGTGGTGGAAAAAAACTGTGACTTCAAAAGTTTTGTACTTTGTTCAAGTTGTAAATGTAGCTCTCCTATGTGCCAACAATAATCGCTAACTCCCCTGTAATTTTGTAAAGAGAAAAATGCTCTACTATTCTATCGATGGGTGATGCTTTATTGCTACTTCTTGGCAATTCCCCTGTAATTTTGTAAAGAGAAAAATGCTCTAATATACTATCAATGGGTGATGCTTTATTGCTACTTCTTGTCAATTCGATGTTTTAATTGCAATATATCACTGCAAAGTCAATCCAACACTACGTAAATATCTCTATCCTAATCACCATTTTGTCTACCGCTTTAGCAGCCAATATAGTGATGTTTCATTTGAAATATATCACTCCAAGTCAATCCAACACTTGATAAACATCCCTATCCTAATAACCATTTTGTCTACGCTTGTCTACGCTTTAACAACAAGTACAGTGAAGTTGGATTAATCCCTCGTTATATTATATTAAAAGATTAATGATGAAAAAATAAGTCCTGTTGGAGATCAGATGCACAGCAGATTAAAACATATACACAGCAAATAAATAATGCACAGGAAACACAGAGGTTTAACGTGGTTCACCCAACCAATCTGGGCTACGTCCACACAACATAGGCATCGGCAATTCTTTATTAATCAAACAGGAGATTACAAACTCACACACCCACACACCCTCAAAACAATCCGTATGGATACCTGTTTTATAGCAAGGAGAATCTAACTGCCTCATAAATCCCCTCACATCAAATTTAGGATGCATTAACTCCCTCCCAAAAACTGGAGCTAATCTAGCAACAAATTCCTAATTTTTGTCACCTACTGAGATTTTTGACTATTTATTCAAAACAAAAAATCTCAACAATCTCCACCTTGACAACAATTAGCCTGATGCCCTGTTCTTTATTATTTTATCTTTTCTGCAAGCCAAGAGAAGCCAAACACCAACGCAGCTTCTCCAACAAAACTGGTTTCGTGAACATGTCTACACAGTTTTCCTTTGTATGCACCTTTTCAAGAGAGACTCCCCTTTCAGTAATAACCTGTCTTACAAAATGGTACTTAATTGGAATATGCTTTGATTTACTATGATAGGCCGGATTCTTAGCCAAATGTATTGCACTTTGACTATCACAAAGTAACCTGATGTTGTCCTGCAACTCTTAGCCAAATGTATTGCACTTTGACTATCACAAAGTAACCTGATGTTGTCCTGTAACCTACCAAACTCACCAAGCAAGCCTTTCAACCAAACCGCCTCTTTAAACATGAGAGGCAATAAATGTCACTTCTTGATGATGGATAAAGGAACAATGTTTGTAACTTTAAAATCCAAGTAACTCCACAAAGTAGACATACTGATTAGCCTTCTCTTATCCAAAGACCCTGTCAGAATCAACATACACATGAAACAAATTCCTACTCTTATGTCAAGTGATACAATAACTTTCTACGATATGAAATACGACACCATTTCCTTTGTGACCAGTGTTCTTTACCCGGATTTGCCATGTACCTGCTGACAACCCCAACTGCATGTGAAATATCTGGTCGAGTACAAACCATCTCATACATCAAACATCCTACTACATTAGCATATGGAATTCGAGACATATAATCCTTTTCTTCATCTGTATTAGGACATAAACCCGAAGAAAGCTTAAAATGGGAAGCGAAAGGGACTGACACAGGCTTCACATTATTCATACCAAACCTCAAAAGTATCTTCTCAACATACTTCTGTTGTGATAGCCACAGCTTACCATTACTCCTGTCTCTGAAAATCTCCATGCCCAAAATCTGTCTTGCTGCTCCTAGATCTTTCATATCGAATGTCCTTGCCATCTGAGTCTTCAACCTGTTGATTTTATCAATGCTTTTGCTTGCTAAAAGCATATCGTCAACATACAACACTAAGATAATGAACATGCCATTTTTCAATTGCTTGAAATACACACAATGATCATATTCACTTCTAACATATTTCTGACTCAACATGAAAGAATCAAACTTCTTATACCGCTGCCGAGGCGACTGCTTCAGGCCATATAATGACTTCTTGAGCCTGCAGACAAATTTCTTATTGCGATGCTGAACAAACCCTTCCGGTTGTTCCATATAAATTTCCTCATCTAGATCTCCATGTAGAAAAGCAATCTTAACATCTAGTTGCTGTAACTCTAAATCAAACAAAGCAACTAAAGCTAACACAATTCGAATTGAAACAATTTTAACAACTGGTGAAAAAATCTCATGAAAGTCAATGCCTGCTTTCTGAGAAAACCCTTTTGCAACCAGTCGCGCTTTGTACCTGTCCTCCGTATCATTCACACCCCGTTTCAGCTTGTAAACCCATTTACACCCCACAGTTTTCATGTCTTTCGGAAGCTCAACCAGATCCCATGTGCCGTTCTTACTCAAGGCCATCATTTCGTCCTTCATGGCTGCTTTCCACTTGTCACTATTCGAACCTTCTATTGCTTCCTGATAGCACAGAGGTTCATTGTCATTAGCGGTCAAAGCAACTGAAGTAACATAATCATCATACCTTCTCGGTGGTCGTTTGATTCTTGTCGACCTCCTTAAGGATGTTTCTGGTGCTTCCTCGATTGGCTGACTACCACCTGTAGGAACTTCTTGCCGACCAGTATCTGAGACCTGTTCATGATCTAAACCTGAACCCTGTTCATGTTCTGAAACCTGTTCATTACTAGTATCTGAACTATGGTCATCATGACTATCATTAGAAGTGCTGTCAAACTGAATGTGCTGAAAATAAAATACATCATCTTGTTTCAATCTACTATCTACATCTAACTGTACAAGAGAGGATTCATCAAACTTTACATCTCTGTTGATGATGATTTTGCGGGTAGTAGGATCCCACAATCTATATCCCTTTGTTCCAACACCATACCCAACAAAGATATACCTTTTAGACTTTGGATCTAACTTAGTTCGATGATGTTTAGGCACTAGAGCATATGCATCACAACCAAACACTCTGAGTTTAGAATAGTCACAAGGGTGTCCTTTCCATACCTCTTGCGGAATCTTGCAGTCTATGGCTGTCGATGGAGATCGGTTTATCACATAACAAGCTGTTGCCACCGCTTCCGTCCACAATTCCTTCTGCAAACCGGCGTTACTCAACATACTCCTTGCTCTCTCTAGAAGAGTCCTGTTCATGCGTTCAACAACTCCATTTTGCTGAGGAGTATAAACCGTGGTCTTATGTCTCTCGATCCCTGCATCCTTGCAATATTTGTCAAACTCCTTGGAAGTAAACTCACCACCATTGTCAGTTCTTAAACATTTTATTGTTCTACCAGTGCTGTTTTCTACCAATGCTCTAAACTGTTTGAAAACTGAAAAAACATCAGACTTCCTTTTCAACATGTAGACCCACACTTTCCTAGAAAAGTCATCAATAAATGATACAAAATATGACGAACCACCATATGAAGTTGTAGGTGCTGGACCCCAAACATCTGAATGGATATAATCAAGTATGCCTTTACTAGTATGTTTGCCTGTTTTAAATTTTTTTTTACTTTGTTTTCCAAACAAGCAATGCTTACAGAAATCTAACTTTCCAGACCTTAGATTAGGAAGTAACTTGCGATCAGCCAAAATCTTTAACCCTCTTTCGCTCATATGGCCCAACCGTTGATGCCATAGGCGAATGGAACTACTGTCATGTTCAGACACCGTAGACACATGAACTGACCCTGTTCTTCCTTCTAACTGAAACAGATTTCCTACTTTCTTAGCTTTCATTACTAGTAATATACCTTTATAGATTTTCATAACTCCACCTTGAATTACAGTTTTATATCCATTTGTGTCAAGTGCTCCCAGTGAAATTAGATTTTTTCTTAAGTCTGGAACATGTCTCACATCTGTTAACAATTTAGTTGTGCCATCAAACATTTGCAGTTGTATACTTCCTATCCCAAAAATATTAGATGTGACATCATTACCCATGTACACGACTCCATCATTAACTGATCTATATGTCTTAAACCATTCTCTATGAATACACATGTGGTTTGATGCACCGGAATCTAACAACCAATGTTGATCATGATTTGACATATTAACAGACAACACTTCGTCGCTCATACCTGAACCAGATGCTGAACCTGTATCTGTCGCATTTGCCTCCTTCTTCTCTGTCGAAGAATCTCCTTTCTTCTCTGTTTGCTGTCTCTTCCAGCAGTCTTTCTTCAAGTGCCCCGATTTGCCACAAAACCAGCACTTTACTTTGCTCTTCTTCCCTTTTGACTTTGAACGTGAATCGCTGCGCTTACCAGAGCGTCTTTCTCTAGAACGACCTCTAGCCATCATTGCCTCTGATGTAGAGGTGTCAGCATTCGACCGCTTCCTGGTCTCCTCGGACAACAAAGCTCCAACCACATCGTCAAACTCAAGGATGTCAGCAGTACTAAAGCTTATGGAAGTAACAAAGTGATCCCACGATTCGGGCAATGAACACAATAGAGTTATTGCCTTATCCTCTGAATCAAATTTTACATTTACACTTTGTAATTGTACCAATAGAGTATTGAAAACATTCAGATGGTCAGTAATCGAGGTACCTTCCTTCATTCGCAAACCATAAAGCTGTCGCTTCAGGAGAATCCGATTTGTCAAGGATTTCGTCATGTAGAGCTTCTCAAGCTTCGACCACAAGCCTGCGGAGGTCTTCTCTGACACAATGTTGAACAGAACATCATCCGCCAGACATAACCGAATTGCGCTCAGAGCTCTGTCATCCAACTCATCCCATTCATCCTCCGTCATGGAAGAAGGCCTTTTGCTCCTCCCCAACAGCGCTTTCGCCACGCCTTGTTGTACCAGGAGATCATGCGTCTTTACCTTCCAGATCTCGAAGTTGTTTTTGCCATTGAACTTCTCAATTTCAAACCGGGCATTTTGAGTTTTCGCCATCTTGTTTAAAACAAACAATCTCCAAATCCAATTTTCAAATAAAGAATGCCCTTTTTAATTAAAAAATGCCTTTAAAAAATATAACCTTCACTTTTAAAATGCCTTTCACTTCCTCTTAAAAAAAAATATAACCTTCTAAACTCCATACCATATGCAATTGGCATTGGTATTTAATAATTACCAAAAAATTCAAATCGATTTTGTTTTTAAAAAACACCACCATACAAATCGACTTTTACATATCGATTTTTTCAAAACCATTTTAATAAATCGATTTTAATATGTGATATATCACAAATCAATTTTCACCTTATAAAACAAATCAACTTTTGTAATCAAAAAACTTAAATCGCTGCGTTTCTGATTATTGGTGCTACTGTGTTATAATCCGTGCCAATCAAAAAACTTAGAACAGAAATACGCACTCATTTTTACCGCTAACTCCTTTGCTGTTTTGAACGCTGTCTTTCAACGCTGTCTTTCAAAACTCCTTTGCTGTCTAAATCTCAGATTTCATTTAAAAAAAAATTGGCGCTTGCAATTCACCAGCGCTCCACGCAGCTATACCATATGCTCCACGCACAGTCATACGCTCCCACGCAGCAACGCTCCACGCATATTTCAGTATTTTGGCATGACTGTATACGATCCACCCTCCGGCACCAGCACGCGCTAATCGAAAAACGATCACCAGCGTGGAATGAAATCGAGCGTGGAATTTTCCATCTCACCAGCTCCAGCAACGAATGGACTATCCGTCCGCACCACACCAGCATTCAATTGAAGGCTCCAGCAATCAATACAGTACGCAGGTCCACGGCAAGGTTTAATTCCACCATTCAACGTTGTTGCAACGCTGTTTACACCTCCCACGCACTTTCAATCTTCACGCTCTGGCTCAACCGACTGCAACTAGATCCACGCTCACCGAACCAGTTCAACGCACCAGCAATTCAACGCACTCCAACATCGCTCTGATACCATTTGTTGGAGATCAGATGCACAGCAGATTAAAACATATACACAGCAAATAAATCATGCACAGGAAACACAGAGGTTTAACGTGGTTCACCCAACCAATCTGGGCTACGTCCACACAACATAGGCATCGGCAATTCTTTATTAATCAAACAGGAGATTACAAACTCACACACCCACACACCCTCAAAACAATCCGTATGGATACCTGTTTTATAGCAAGGAGAATCTAACTTCCTCATAAATCCTCTCAACTCACATTTAGGATGCATTAACTCCCTCCCAACAAACTGGAGCTAATCTAGGAACTAATTCCTAATTTTTGTCAGCTACTGAGATTTTTGCCTATTTTAATGAAAAACAGAAAATCTCAACAAGTCCAGCATTCCTGTTTAATGCAAAACCCAAAATTAAATATTGATGTGCATATATTATATGCAGACTTGCAACGCATGCTTGCACTTGTTATGCACATGAAATTTCTCACAAATTTAACTCTATCCAATTGCACAGACCTATGGCTTGACACAATTCTTCTCCAACGACGTCCCCACAAAGCCCATTTATTTATTTTAGATAATAATGGGCAACAACAATTTCGGTGTTGACTGCCACATTTAATTAATTTTGTCTATGAGGTTACATAGGGAAATAGGTCTCCAACGATCAAAATCGTTTGGACAAGGGACTTCAGAAATTGCAATAATGAGAGTGTAGTTAAAAGCTTGAAACATCTCAACAGAGATGGAGGATTATTCTATTTCCATTATCACTTCATTTTTTACCATTTCCTACCTTCCTGTAAAAATGGTAAAAATTCAATAGGAAGGCCTTCTAGACTTCGTTAGCCTTTCCCATATAAAAGAATTCCCTGATTTGATTTTTGCATTTTTCCTTTTCTGTATGACTGGGAAAAATAACTCCTTATTTTGTTGGTTAGAAGTGGCCCTTCCAAATAGAAATATATTGTTGAAGGCTTCTCCAATCCTATGCTCTGTCTAAATAAGTATATGTGAATTGGGTGATAACAACATTTGCTACTCTCTCAAAGGATTCAAGAACACTTGAATACTTGTCATTGGCAGAACATGTGAATTGGGTAATAACAACATTTGCTACTCTCTCAAAGGATTCAAGAACACTTGAATACTTGTCATTGGCAAAACATAGAACATATAGTGTTTATAGCCTGTCGTGCCAATGTGAGGTGGTCATTTTTTTTTTAATTTGCTCCCCTGTAGCCATAATACCCTGCTTTTTCCAAAGCCATCTTGTTGCTTAAGCTCCCAGTTCTAAGGGACCCACCTCCAGGGTCCTTGAACTAAACAATATTTCCACATAAAAATTTCAAAACATTAAAAAAAAAAAAATGTATGGTTATTTTACAAAACTTAACCCACAACAAAAAAGATGGTTGGTTTAGTTGTGATGCTTCCTACTGGGACCACCCTAGGAAATATGCCACCCTGCCAACTAGAAAGTTTATCCAACTTCCAAACCCAAACAACCTCCACAAATTCCCTTGCCCTGCCAGCCAAATCGAAACAGCTAGAGCCAAACCACCCTAGCCCTGCGAGCCAAATCGAAACAACTAGAGCCAAACTACCAAATTGAAACAACTAGAGCCAAACCACCAAATCAAAACAGCTAGAGCCAAACCAAACCTCTGCACTCCCAAATGCTAACCCCAAAATAAAACTCCCCAAATCCTCCAAAATCTTCTACCCAAAAATTTCCGTAAAAATAACCCTGACCTCCCCCAACTCCCAACTTCTTGCATTTATCTCCCCTATACTCTATTCAATACACTCCCACCCCTACTTCCATTGTAAAGTCCTCCATAATTTCCTAGAGCCACTCCACCAATTCTCTTATCCTCAATTAATTCCACCCATTCTCTTGTCCTCGAATTAATTCTAGACAACAATCATGTTAGTGCATAGAAAACAAAATTTATTAATTATAAATGAGAATTAAAGATTAATTAATACTAATCAAAATTAACTATCAATCAAATTTAACTACAAATTAATAATCTAGTATAATAACTTATAAGCTACAAAATATTAGCGTATTTATGTCAAGGAACATAGACCTACCTCATACTTTATACTAATAATTCTTATAAAAATTAAGCACAAGTACTTTATACTAATATTCTTAGGAAAATTATGCATAAATGAATCACTGAACAAATAAGTTAATAACATAATGTAATGTAAGATAACAAATACGTTAATAACATAATGTAAAATAATAAATCAGGGAGAAAACATTACACCAACTAGCACTTCCTTCACTAAACTCACCATTCATATGCCTTGTCTGAAAATCCTTTACGGAGTTCTCAACCAATCTTAATCATAAATAGTTGGTACAAAATTTTTGTTTAGCCCAAATCATTAATGTGTCCTTGACCATCCTCATATTTTGGTTGTCTTTAATAAGATGTTGCATTGGAGTCTTATTCCCATAAGCCCCATACGTTTTCCACGCCTTCTTAACTATATATCCAAAAAAGGTTTCTCCGGCATCCATGCCAACACCAGCTTCAATTTGAAGTGTGCTGGGAAAGTGAAGGGTATGATTACCTATTCCCTCCTATATTCCTACTTGACCATGTGATTGACATTCCAACAGTGGGAACACCAACCAGTGAAGATTTATCCAGGAAATCAGACGATTTATTGCATCTTTAGCCGATAATTCACTGCCTCCTTTTCTTTTTGAAGGGTATAGAGTCAGATTTATATCCCCTCCAGTGATTTTTTTTAGTTCGTGCCAAGAATATTGTTATCGTACTTTTAAAAAAGAATATTGTTACAACGTAACTCCCAGAAGTCAAATCGGTTGTGTACCAGCCCACAAACATTTTTAAAAACGATCTCTCTTTTGAACTCCTCACAGAACAAAGAGACCAGCATGGAGGAGGTAAACTCCTCGCAGAACGAAAAAACGGGCATGGAGGAGTTAAATTCTGAGTAGTCCCTTTGTCGAAACCCTTCTTCCATTTGTGAGGAGTCCCAACTGATGTTGGGAATTTCAATTCCCAACTTTGAAAGCATGATTCGATTATGGCTTGTAAATTATGATCACCACATAACATTGTTTCTTCTAAAAGGACTTACATCAAGATTATATATGCTTGTCTTTCTTCCAAAGGATATTTTTATTTGTTGAGATAATGCCTCATTTATGATGGATATTATAGATTAGGGATTGGTTTGGTTTGTTGGACGCTGTTGAGAGATTCTCTCAACTTATCCCTCCAAGAGTGGAATTAGTTGGATCTTAGTAGCACTATAAATATTGTGGTGTATTCATGTAATTTGATATAGTGTAATAGAAATTAATTATTGGTGTTTGTATTTCTGATCTTTTCAATTTCTAATATGGTATCGGAGCCAAACTGAGCTTAATCCCTCACGAGAGTGCTCAGGAAACTGAAGAGGAAATTGTGATAATTGATTTTACAGAAATAGGATTTGTGTAGATTACTGTGTGAATTTATGTGTGTAAGTTTGAGTGAAATATTTTATGTGTTTTATAACGCTGCTATTTGATTTCGATTTCCAGTGTCACTGCTGAAGGAGATTTAATTTTAAGAAAATTGTTCTAGAATTCGCTGTGTAGGAAGGGTCATCCGAGGCATTCGAATAGCGCATAAATGTTGAGTAACAGTTTTATAATTAGTTGAGACGAGCTGAGTATCGTTACCAGAAAGGAGGCTGAGGAGCAAATTTTTGTTATCTTGTATAGTTGGGCAATTAAGGAATGGGAGCTCCACGGTAGCCAACAGAATGAGAATTGCAGCCAGCTTGACAATATGCCTTCAGTTCCTGTTTGTAATGAATTGGACGTTCCTCAGCGCCATGGTGGATCCGCAGAAATGCTGGTCGGCCCAAATTGCAAAGCAGTGGCAGAGATCCATGCTCAGTAATCGTCCTGGACAGGGGGTGTGCGAATTGGAGCAGAGGAATATCCAGCATAAGGACATGCGCACTATAAGCCTAAAGACGGAGCTGTACAGGGAAATTGTTGGATTCCAGCGACGCACCCGCGACTCCGAGACGCTGGGGGAGCTGCTCCGCCTACCATCGACATGGTCGTCAGGAGCAGGTAATGAGCAAGAAACGATACAGAGCGTAGTACGCTTATATATATGGAGCAAATTAATTAGCAGCAGCTGTCCGGTGGGAGAATGTATGGTGGGCCCTAACGTCCTTGTGATGGGCAACAAGAACATTTCCTGTTTTGTCGATCCACTGGAGAAGAAGAGAAGGCTGACTGGTGGCGGCTTTAACGTTAACGGCAAGTTTCATACCATCGGCGTAGTGGCCAGGTATTCTGCATATGAAGTACATATTGCCGGGCTTTGAAAGTGTGATGGCAGAGGTGTAGTTTAAATCCATTAATTTGTTGTTGGACGAGGTTCACTGCGTGAGCAACAGTCATGCTATTGGTTTTATTTACATTAGATTTTGTGAGTTTATTGTTGTGAGATTTGTGTAGTGCAGAACCAATTATTGAACAAATTAGCATTATTTAAATTAGTCGTTCTTAACGTTCTACAGGGACGAGAGAACAATTGGCTAATTTGTTATATGCTGATATTGTTGTGCTACGGGCCAAAAGCATCAGTTACAGGTTACAGTATGAGATCCATTTGTGTGAAGCAGGTCAAGTTTTTAGATTAGCTCTTGAACACATTCAGTATTCAGACCATTTGCCTAGCCACTGATGGATAGCCGAAAGCGAAATATCCGACAGATAGTTATTGGTCCATAGGATGGTTCATCACTTGTCAGCTCTTATCGCGGAAGCCCCAACGAGCCGCGTTGTCAATACTGTTGATCTTGCAAAGTTCATTATTGCTGGTCAGAAACAAATGTATTGTAAATGGATTGAATGGTAGCTCGAAAATGGTGGAGAAAAGAGTGTTGTCTATGAGATCTCAGAGTGGGTACAAATGTTAATGAAGACCAGGGCAGACAAATGTTTGTATTAAATTAGTGTGTTCTCCATTTCTGTAATGTAGGCATTAAGGGGGGTTGTTGAGATAATGCCTCATTTATGATGCATACTACAGATTAGAGATTGGTTTGGTTTGTTGGAGGCTGTTGAGAGATTCTCTCAACTTATCCCTCCAAGAGTAGAATTAGTTGGATCTTAGCAGCACCATAAATATTGTGGTGTATTCATGTAATTTGATATAGTGTAATAGAAATTAATTATTGGTGTGTGTATCTCTGATCTCTTCTTATTTGAAAAGAAGACCCTAAACCTCTAATGTTCCATGATTGCTATTTTCATTTGGTGTCTTAATGATGTGCTGCTTTTTGAGAAAAGCCTAAACCTCTTTGCTATTTTCATTTGTTGTCTTAATGATGTGCTGCTTTGTTAAGAATGTCCCAAGGTTAGCCAGCGATCGTTATTTTTCTGCAATTGCAGATTCCAGAAATATTCTGAAATCTAACATACATAAGTGAAGTAAAAAATTTGACAGCTAGGTGTGATGTCTGTTCAGAAATTTGAACAGCTAGGTGTGATGTCACCTAGGTGTGATGTCTGTTCAAAAATTTGAAAACATTACTGGAAATTTCTTAAATCCAAGTGAAGTAGAAAATCTGACACAGATTGGAGTGAGGTGTGTTTATCAAATTCGAAAATATTCATGGAAATTCCAAAACATCCAAGTGAAATAGAAAATCTGACAGGTGTGTTGATCAAATTCCAAAATATTCCTGGAATTTCCAAAACAAAACATTCATTTAAATGAAGTAGAAAATTTGACAGATTTGAGTGAGTTCTGTTGATCAAATTCCAAAATATTCCTGGAATTTCCAAAACAAAACACTCATTTAAGTGAAGTAGAAAATTTGACAGCTTGGAGTGAGGTCTGTTGATCAAATTCTAATTCCAAAATATTCCTGGAATTTCCAAAACGATCCAAGTGAAGTAGAAAATCTGACAGATTGGAGTGAGTTATGTTGATCAAATTCTAAAATATTCATCTAAATGAAGTAGAAAGTAGAAAATCTGACAGAGTGAGGTATGTTGATCAAATTCTAATTCCAAAATATTCCTGGAATTTCCAAAACATTCCAAAAACATCCAAGTGAAATAGAAAATCTGACAGATTGGTGAAGTAGAAAATCTGACAGGTTGGAGTGAGGTATGTTGATCAAATTCTAAAATATTCCTGGAATTTCCAAAAACATTCCAAAACATCTAAGTGAAGTAGAAAATCTGACAGATTGGAGTGAGGTATGTTGTATGTTGGTCAAATTCTAAAATATTCATATCTGACAAATTGGAGGGAGGTATGTTGATCAAATTATAAAATATTCCTGGAATTTCCCAAACATTCCAGGACATCTAAGTGTCAAACATTCCAGGACATCTAAGTGTCAAATCACATCACTCATGTCCGTCAAATTCCACCTTACTCATGTATTCCTGGAATTTCCCAAACATTCTAGGACATGTAAGTGTCAAATCACCTCACTCATGTCTGTCAAATTCCACCTCTCTCCTGTCCGTCAAATTTTAAGTAGTTTGGCCGTTCTAAACATGTTAGAAAATCTGACCGATTGGAGTGAGGTCTGTTGATCAAATTCCAAAAATTTCCTGGAAATTCACCTCACTCATGTCGGTCAAGTTTTTAGTTTGGCTGTTCTAAACATGTTACTTTCTCTATCTTTCCTGTGCTTCAAATTTCAAAATATTTCTAAAAGCTACAATCTAATTCGTTCCTGTGCTTCAAATTTCAAAATATTTCTAAAAGCTACAATCTAATTAAATTAGTTCTTCAAATTCCAGAACATTCTCTATCTTTCAAATTCTATAACATTCTCTATCTTTCATGTCCTTCAAATTTCAAAACATTTCCAAAATCTACAATAGAATTTCAAAACATTCCAAGAGCTACAATAGAATTAAGTTAGTATCTTACCTGTCCTCAAATTCCAAAAATTTACCGAAATTTGCAATCGAATTAAATTTAGTTGTTCTTGACATGCTAATTTCTCTCTCTTTTTTCTCTGCATGGGACTGTATCTTTGGTATCTTCCATCGATCTCTTCTCCCCAAAGCCATTACACTACATTTTCATCCCACCCACTGAACGTCGTGTTTTCAAGTTTAAGGAAGTAGAATTATCCTGCTCTTTCCCTGGGAATTTCTACTATTCTATCTGGATAAGTTCTACCGGTGTGGAGAGTACTTCATTTGGGTACTCTTCCTCTCAAGGCCAATTCCTAGGGATTCCGCCGTCAATTTTGTCCTCTGAATACATCGTAGCCAAAGGAAACTAATAGCACCACCTTCTTGTTGGTATTGTAACTTTGGAGTGAGTTCCAATTCTTTGCATTCTAAAGGCGCATCTAAAATATTGATGAGGTGGGAAAAGAGTCCGTACCTGGAACCCCATTTTCTTTATTTACTGAAGATGTTAATCTCTGATGGTTTGTTAAAAGTGGAGCTTCCTTTGCCTTATTTTATTACCCTCCTTTGTTGGTGTCCTTGGGGAGTTAGGGTGGCTTCACCAAAAACAAGAATATGATTCATTTTTTCGGTCGAGCCCCAGCTTTCATTCTCGAAGAATCAATATTGCAGTGTCCCAAATCCAAGTTCCTTGAGGATTATATCTCTACCTTATTCAAGATGAAACATTAAAAAAAAATCAATCCTCTAGCTCCAATTTGAAAATCGGTGTGTCTTTTAAAAATCCCTGGCCACTACTTCATCAACCTCTCAAATCTAAAGTTATGGAAGCGACCTTTCAATCCTAGCTGGCTGTATTTATCTACAGATCTCACCCATTCCGATTCAAAGCATGCTGGCATTGCTCTGTTATAAAAAAAATTTGTTTAGGTTCCTGCCATTTGATTCCCCTATGTTCGGCTGCAACCAACATGTTGGGTAGATTGGATCGTGAGGGAACTTTGATTAAAAGAGCATTTGGGCATAAACTGCTATGAATTTGGATCCTGAATGTATGTTAGGGGCCCTGACATCCCTTCGACCTCATTGAACTACTCTAACGGCTTCCCCAGAAAAGCCCCATCATTCTCCTGAAATCCTCCAATTCTCTAACGAGAAGGAATTTTGTGAGGCCCTTTCCTCCTTACCGATTAAAGACGAACCTTCTCTATCAAGCGTTTGTTATTATTTTGTTGGAAAGATCTATAGAATGAGATGAAATTCCTCGGAAAAGGAATAAGATGACATGCATCCATGTATTAACATTTTAATCCTTGCTCCTACAAAAGCCCGCGTCTTTCGTCTCCTCTGCCCCCCTTGTTCCTTCTCCATTTTCCTTGGATTTATATATTATACTGTATACTCTACCCCTGGTTCATTCTCCATTCACTTTGGATTTAAATAACAAACTGTACAGTCTACCCCTGGTTTCTCCATTTTCCTTGGATTTATATATCATACTGTACACTTTACTCCTTGTTCCTTCTCCATTTTCCTTTATATATCATGCTGTACATTCTATCTCATAATGTTTATAAATAAATCCAGAATGTTAAAAAAAAAAAACCTATTGCAATAAGGCCATTGCAATATCTATTTTAATTGCTTTTTGAGATTTATTTAAATTTGAAGCTAAAACCTTTGAACCTGAAATCTTTTGGGAACTAAATTACCTTAATGGATTTCAAGCCCTAGCTTATTTTGAGATTTGAATGTGAACCAGACGTTGAATTATTTCGAATTTTTTTTACTTATTTCAAAATATTCCCTTAATTTTGAGATACATTTGAGCCTGACCCTTGCCCTTTTTCCCTGATTTTGACTTCTTGCTTCTTTCAAATTTTCTTCCTTGATTTTGATTTTTTCCTAATTCATTTTTTTCTTTTTAATTTTGACCCGAACCTGATCCTTCTTCAAAATTTCTTTCTAATTTTGACCCGAACCTGGTCGACCTCTTTTCCTATTTCAAATTTTCTTTCTGATTCTGAACTGAAACTGATCGATTTGATTTTTTTTTTCTATATTTGACTTTTTTTTTCCTATTTCAAGTTCTTACTTCTTTTTCCTATGTTGATTTTTTTCTAATATCAACTTGAACCCACATTTGTTTTTCTTGGTTTTAAGATATAATTTCAAAGATTTTTTTTTCCTGTTTCGACTTTTTTCTAATACGACTTGAACCCACTTTTTTCTTTGAAATTTGAAGTTGACTTTTGAGTTTGATTTTTTTCTTTAAAATACATTTTTTACGATTTTTCTGGATCTAGAAGTGCGGTTTTTGTACGATAATCTAACGATCTCTCTTCTCTTATACTTTTTTATCATTTCAAAAAAATCAAAAGCAATCCCTGCCACACTGGAACTGAGACACGGTCCAGACTCCTACGGGAGGCAGCGGTGGGGAATTTCCGCAATGGGCTGAAGCCTAACGGAGCAAGACAGTCAGATATATATTTTATTCGGCCAATACCTGGTGAATTTCAAAATAAAAGAGTTATTTTGCCGAGTTCCTTAGAGGGACTTGTATTGAACATGAACCAGATCGATTTGAACCTGAACATGACCGATTTGAAGAGAACCCGAACTTGACCGTTTCCGTATTTCGATTTTTTCCTCTCATATTGAGTTTTCTTTTTCTTATTTCAATTTTTCTTTTCCCTGATTTTGACCTAAACCTGACGTTGAATTTGTTTTTTAATCCAATTTTTCACCTGATTTTGACCTACACCTGACCTTGACCCTTTTTTTAATCCAAATTTTTCCCTGATTTTAATCCTGAATCTGCCCTTTAACTTTTTTTTTATTCTCATTTTTTTCCGACCATGAACCTGACCTTGACCTTGACCTTGAACTTGTGAACCTGATACCTTCTAGGAAAAGGTTTCTGGGCAAACTAATTCAGACCCGTGGTAGAAAGTTAGAAACTGACCTTGAGCTTTTGAACCTAAGACCTTTTGAAATAGAGGTTCTACAAAAACCTAGACATGTGGTAGAGGCCAAACTGTGATAGCGACTAAACCCCGCACAAAGATCTACAACGAACCAACCTGCAATTTGTGATAAAGGAAGGCCAAACCAACCTGCAATGTGTGCAATGTGAGATAGAGGGAGGCCAAACCCAAACTAACTGATTTACCCCTAGCCTACACTACACGAAACCACGACACTACATAAAACAACCGGTGTAACGCTAGATAAACAAATTTCACCTCACAAAAGTAAACAGTGTTTTAGCCTCACAGAAGTAAACATTTTTTTTCCTCGTAATGATACTCGCTCACAAAAGTAAACACTATATAAACAAATTTCACAAATTAGCCTCATAAAAGCAAGTACACACCCCTTCACAATAAGCCACAAATCCACATCCCGCCTATACCAGAGTATATTAACAAAAAGGAATAAAATCCAGCCCATAAAATGAATGAAAAGAAATACAGCTTGCCAAAGTTTACACAAAGACTGAATCTGTTACCAGGGTGCATATGCATGACTATTTCATAAAATATGCGGCATTGAAGTGGAGAGGAGAGCCTTCTTTGTGAATCATCTGCGTCCATAACCACTTGAAAGGAGAGCTTTCTTTCTGAGTCACCTGCGTTCACTATCACTTGACCATGACTTTTACCGTATATTTGCCAGCTAAAAAAACCCTCCATGTACAAACCATTGGAATCATTCTGATGATGATGATGATTATGAAGAAATTACACTGGGGACTGTAGGTTGGAAGACTAACAGGAGAGAGAAAAGGAGATGGCAGATTTTACAATCTTGTAAGATATTTTAAAAGGCGTAGAGGGCACAAGATAAGTGCGTAGGTAGGTGTATTTGAATGTTGAAGCAGATTTTAGAGTGCCTGAAGCTATTCTAAGAACCTGGAAAGGTTGCATAATAGTTAGGGTTACAAGATAGATATGGGTATTTGGCTATTAAGTTGTAAAAATTGTTCCAAGATAAGTGCATTACTACACACAACATACATATCTCCTCTAAAGAATGTGGGAAAAAAATGAAGTTGTCCAACTAGTAACCTATCTCCTCTAAAGAATGTGGGAAAAAAATGAAGTTGTCCAACTAGTAACCTATATCCTGTCTCACAGGCAGGGGAAAGTCATATTTACCCTGCAACCACTCAACTATTGCATTGTATTAGTATGATAGTATTGATAGAACACACCACTCTTATGTGTATAATAGTATCAATAAAAGACACAAGACTCAATGTCATACACTCCCTTGCCAAGGTGACTGTCCTGTTCCCCATGGAGTTGGGTCATGGTATGGAAGAACAAACAACTTGGACAGGAGTGATCAAACATTGATACTGGTTCAATGCCCACTAATTTTGGGATTGGAGTTATCCATCTGAAATTTCATACTAAATGATTTATCATTATAAACAAATAATAGAATTGGAAGAGCAAGTGAAGCCTTTCTTTGATTGATTCCAATGGTTTGTGCGTTGAAGATCTTTTTTCTTACACCTTCATTCTCCAATCAGTTCACGTTCTTGCTCTGCTACTTCATTACAGCTTCATTCTCCAATCTGGTCACATTCTCTCTTTGCTACTTCATTACAGCTTCACCCTCGAATCTGTTCACGTTATTGCTCTGCTCCTTCATAAAATGCCCTGTTTCTTCGAAAGTATGATTTGTTTTTCTCTTCGTTTTCATCGCTCGCCTGGAAATACCTAATGAAAATAAGCGCCAATTGTCTTTAATGCAATTCTGTCAACCTCAGTGTCAAATGGACCCATGCCAATTAGTGGGTAAATTTAGCAATGGAAGAGGCTAAACCTAGGACAAACCGGAGGTGATTCGACAGCCTCCGGCTACTCCCTCCGGCGTGACCTCTCCCTCTCCGTCACGTGAATTGCCTAGCACGATACACATCAAGCATGGGCATTGGCATCGTTCTGCCACGTAGACGTCTTTCAAACTCACTAGTCCTGCCCAAAATTTTCGAAAATTTTGAAATTAAATGCCTGCCCTTTGCTGTTAGTTCAAGTGAGGGTAGTGACTAAGCTACGGCTTCATCAAGGTCGCAAGATCGAACCCGAAGCTGTTTATTCCCTCAGCAAGAGAAAGCGTATTGAGAGAGCAAGTCTTGGCTGCCTCACGCTTCCAGCCCTCAGTTACAGCAGAAGATTTATCAACAGAGACATGGAAATTATAACGACGATCCCGGAATAGGGATGAGTAACGGTTGGGGCAGCGTGTTTGGATCTGCAGCCATCAAACTTTTACAGCGGTAATGTATTCGTCTTTTACAGCAGTAATGTATTCGTTTTGGATGTTTCTTGGCATTTTTTTCAGGTTTTTTTGCCATGTTTTTCAAGGGATTTAAATTCTAGACTGTGCATTTTACATATGAATTCATAAGAAGTCATAATCTTTGTACAGTTTGTTGCGAAAACTAGAAGGGAGTAAGCTAGCTGATGTGTTTACAACAAATGAGAACATTTTGTTTGCATTCTTTTCCATGCACTAAAAGAGAAAGTGACTTGCCAGTGACTACTTCTTCAATTTGGCAATCTGTTGAGCATGATAATAAAGGCATTGACGTCTTGCAACACACTGTAATGTGAATGTGCATAAGAAGTGTTCTTACCACATTTTTAATTTGTACTACCTTAATTTTGGTTTTTCCAATTATTTTTGTATTTACATTTTTTTTTTTAATTTCTGTAAATTACATTTGTGGTTTCTTCCTGGAAGGTTCTTACTACACTTTTAATTTGTACTATCTTAATTTTTGTTATTGCAATTATCTTTATATTTACAATTTATTTGAAATTTAATTTGTAAATTACATTTGTTGTTTCTTTCTTAATATAGTTTTCCCTTTATAAATTATTAAGGTTTTGACTATATTGTTTAATTTATACTATTTTATTTTCAATTCTTAATTATTTCTTTGAAATTTAGTTTTTCGATTTACCTCAACATCCCATGAAAATAAAGATTTTATTCATATTTGGAAAACAAAAGTTTTCATAATATAATTTAAATTCTTCAATTATTTCTTTGAAATTTAGCTTTTCGTTTTACCCTAACAGATTTTAATAATATTTGGAAAATAAAATTTTCATAATATTATTTTAGAATATTTGAATTTTAGTTTTTCATCTTATTCTTGATATTTGTTTCCATATACTTAAAATATGTTTTATATTATTTTGTTTAAAACACACACACATATATATAGATATATATTTTGCATATTTCCAAATTTTCTTATAATTTAATATTTTGATCTTAAAATTATAACTTTGAACAAGTGTGATAGATGATTGGATTTTCTAGTTTTTAATTCTAATTGTTAATTTAATATATTATTTTTGTCATGGTGTATTTTTTTTAGGATAATATTCAATTTGGAAATGACAATAATTTGATGATAAAATTTAAGCTAACAACATCTATAGGAATAAATCTAGTAAATTTCAATGTTTTATATGTAACCAAATGAATTTTATATGTGTACTTTATTATTTTATAATTAATATATAATTGTGTTGTAAATTTTATATGTGTACTTTATTATTTTATAATTAATATATAATTGTGTTGTGAGATAAATATTTTTAAAAGACAATTTTGATATAAAATTTTAATAATTTTTTTAAGATTTACTTAACTTTTTTAATTTAAGATTTTATTAAAAAATTAAATGTATTTATTTACTAAGTTTGAATTAATTTCAAATTTTTATCTTAATAATTTTGTCTTTAATTAATTTTATTTTTTCCTTATTAGATTATATGCATCTGGTGTTGGATTGTTTTGGCTTTATAAGCCTTAGGCTCATCAAGATATTTTGGTATATTTTGGTTAGTGTTAGATGAGAGAGTGTTTTGTCCAGAGGGTTGTTTTGTCAATATGGAGAAGCCTATTTTTGGTTTGTTGTTTTTTTTTTTTTTAACTATGTGATTAACAACAAAAAAAAGCTTTTACATGTGCATATGTATTTTTTTATCTTTTTAATAAAAGATCAAGATTTTTCTTCTGATAAAAACTATATGTATTAATAAAATTGTATTTATATTATAAATTATTAATTAAACTCTAACACAAATTAAAACAATGTTATTTCAGTGAACAAATTAATATTTGTAATACAAAATATTAATTAAATTTTAATTCAAATAAATTACTTAACAATAATTTGAACATAAACATTATATAAATTTTAATAAGGAAATGTAAAAATAAGTAATATTTAATAAACTAATGTTTGCATCTAAACCTATATTTATATATTATACTCTATATTTTGCAACTTTAACAAATTATCACACACATCTCTTCAAAATTATTAAAAAAAATTCATTGAAATTTACAATTGGAATATTTTATTATTTAGAAGAATTAAAATTATATTTTATTTAATTATTACATACCAATTTGATGAGTAAATTGAGATAGAAAGTTGACATGTTTGATCATATATTTGATTTTTTATATATTAGGATTAGTTCTTAATGAAAGGACCACCAGTAACATTCATGATCATTTAGTCCAAGTTGTCCAAGCTTCTATCATTTACCTTGATTTCCATATTGTTTTAATAAAGAGAAAGGAAAATGAGTAGAAATAATGTTATGATATATTGCATAACTACATTATGTGGTTCATACTCTTAAATATATATCCACTCTTCCTTTCAACTTGTTTAAAGTATTTTTCCTTAAGGATAACAAGTGCTCTCTTAAAGTGTTGACTCTCACTAACAATTAGGTTGTCCAAGAATTTTTTTATTGTAGTGCATCACAACATATGATAGTCAACCCCTTCCACATTATTAGGAGGTGCTATAACAAAAATTAGATCACTTGTATGGAATTTTACACATAATTGAAACATAAAAAACATGTTGAATATAATTGCTATCTAGTCAATATAAAGTTTAAATATAGTCAGTTTTATAATTCAATATTTAAAATTATAGATATATTTGAATGATGCCATAGCTCGAAGATGGGAGCCCTCATCTCTCTCGCCATTTAGAATGTGCATATGAATAAGACGGACACGATCTAAAGGTTCCAAGATAGTTTGTTTACATTCTTCAACACATCCATGTTGTGCATTAATGCACATATCATGGAATTCATTCACTCTGCAACATCCACAATAACAAGCATGCCACTTGACATGTAAAATTGAATCCATGTGATTTGTGCTTTTGACATAATGAAAAGACCTTGTGCTTAGTACAATTTTACGTGTATAATTATGTTCATGATCAACATCTACTATATGTCAAAATAACCTATAGGTAGACTTATCACTTCAATTATCATTTCCATGGCACAAATTTTGAGTACACCAATCAACAATAATTTGACATCTTGCATCATATTAGCATTTAACTGGGAGTTTGGAATCCTACTCCTACCACATTTGTTTCTTCACATCCATATAAAATAATAGGGGTGACTAGAGTTCTGCATGTTCTTTGACCATAACTTAAATATATTTGTTGACTTTCCAAATTTCATTTTGCCTGACATAAAGCAATTCCTAATTATTCTTTTCACAATAATATAATTACAATTAAGTTGATGATGAATATAGATTTGTAGATACTTGTATGGAGAAACTTTCTCTAAGTAGTTATTATCATAATTTATCTTTTTGAATTTAATTATCATGACCTTAGCCTTGAAGGTATAATAGTCATAACATCTTGAAGCAGTAATCTTGGAGGATTTTAAGCTGCTTGTTGAGGTCGTCATGGCTCCTGGCTAGAATAATGATGTCATCAACATAAAGGAAAAGCGTAATGTAATAAAATTGTTAACCATGGAAATTTACCTTATCTTTAAGTAGATTCTTAACCTATAAATAGGAAGTGCTACAATACCATGAGCCAATATCATGCTTTATCAATACCGTATGCCAAAAAAATATATATATATATATAAACTTTTTTGTAACACCCAGTATAATTTTTAAATGTTTTTTTTTTTTTTTTTTTTTACAGGAACGGGTATTGGTTTATATCAAAGCCATGGCATGACTGCCTCAAATCAGATTACAAAGAGTGGGGGCAAAGCCCAGATTTCCACTTCTGCCAAGAACTCAATGGCCCAGATACTTAAAAGCCGATGGTTCTTACATATAACTATCGAATCAATCTCTGTAATTTTCCCTAACTTGTGGATACAAACGAACTGATTCAGTAGAATGCAATAAAACATGAAAACAAAAATTTTAAGAGATGGGATCCCATTCTTCGTCCCTGTCTCTTAATAAAGTGCCGAAAGAAAGAAGAACTGCTTTATTGGCTTCCAAATCTGCATCTTTGTTATTCTCCCTCAACACATGGAAGAAGTTCACACTTTGAAAAGATTTAACCAGTGTTTTGATTCTTGTCACCACTCTAGAAAATCTGAAATCTGTAGGGGCATAATTGTCCTCCATTCGTTTTTATAATGGACTGAGAATCACCAATTACATTTGCCTCTTTGATACCTAGATCCTTGGCTTGCTTGAGGCCTTGGAGCAGAGCCAATGCTTCTTCTTGTATGCTAGTATTGTGACCCAAGCCCCAGGCATAACTGTGTTCAATTATGCCTTCTATGTTCTTGATAACACCACCTGCCCCAGCTTTCCCAGGATTACCTTTGGTTGCCCTGTCAAAGAATAAAGTATGTCTAGATTGCTTGATAATCCACTCTGAAAAGTCTTTCTCATTCACTCTAATCTTCCATTCTTTAATTGGTTTGTTTTGCCTTACTACTTCAGAAAACTGGAGGTCCATCATGGCACCCCATTCCAAATCCTGTTGGCTTAGGTTTGTTTCCTCAAGCTGATCACCCAAAATTTCTTTTAGCTGGCATTTAATATTGACCATGATAAGCTTCACATCCTGCACTTTGTCTCTAAAAATTCACCTTAAAACTTTCATTTTTCGAGAATGCACCTGGATAACTGTGCAACCAATTAGCAAACAATTCAGAGATGGAGGTGGGAAAAATAAAATTGTTTTTCCAAGGGCTCAGAAGCTCCTGCCAGATCTCTGCTGCGAATTTGCATTCCAACATTAGGTGGCAAGTGTTCTCTTCATTTCGCAGCATATTCGACATCTAGATGGCCCATGAAAGCTTCTTTTCTTCAATCTGTCCTCTGTCAAGATTCTGTTGTAGCACATGAGCCAATAGAAAAAATCGATTTTTGGTATGATCTTGTGGCTCCAAAGCCCCTTCCACGTCGCTGGATTAGGAGGGACGTGGGGTTGTTCTAGCAATTTTGCATATCCCTGAGACACTGAATAGCAGCCCGATTGAGGTCCCCAGCCACGTTTTTCATGTCTCCAAGCGAGGATCGGAGCCATACCGTTCAGGAGAGAAAATAAGGCGTCGCAATCACTCTTTAGCTCCAAAGGCACCTGGAGCTGCTTCCAACAATGCCAATTGCTTTCAACCCAACACGAGATGTCCCATAGTGTTTTAAAACCAGCGATGGACATCCAATTCCATAGCGCATGGAGAGAGTTTATTTTGGCAAGCGGGGGATTGTTCATAATGCGATCCTCCCAATTTTTTATTTGTTTTCCATTGCCCGGGATCCAAAACGCGTGGAGATTGATCAACGGGATGGCTTTTGGAACAGAGTTTGAGGAAGTGTGAACCAATTTTTAAGAGGGGGCTATCAAGACAACGTTTTCTTTGACCAGAGAAATATTTCTTCCATAAGGCGTTTTGCGCCCAACCAGGATTAGGAGCAATGAGCCTCCAAATAATTTTTGCTCCCATGGCCACATTTTGAGTGCAGAGATCATCTTTGAAATTCAAACCTCCTTCCATCAGGGGCTTGGTGACTTTGTCCCAACTAACCAGAGGGATTCTCTTCTCATTTTGTTTACCGCCTTTCCAAAAGAATTTACAAATTAAAACCTCCATTTTATTGAGAATGCAAGAAGGAGCCAGAATAACGGAGAATTGGAAAAAAACCATAATAACATAACTTACGGATTAAAACCTCCATTTTTCTGAAAGGGTTTTGTAATTACTGCAATCTGAACAGTTTATGATTATTTCCATTTTCCTGCTTAATGAAATTTTGCATGCACTTTCTCATTGTGTTTTCTAAAATAAGGTTCTTTTGTTTCATACTATTTACTGCAGTACTATTATAGATTTCTATTCTATTAAAATATGAGTCTATTAGTATTTTCTTCATAAATATACATATGTCAATTTAACAATTCTCACACAGTTCTACCCAGTTAATTCATCTCATACAGGTATTTAGATTTGGTATTACTAATATTGTATTAAATAACCAGTAACTGTAGAATTATTTTCTTACTTAAGGAAAGAAACATAAACCATAAATATTTCTCTGGTCAAAGAAAACTTTGTCTTGATAGCCCCCTCTCAAAAATTGATTCGCACTTCCTCAAACTATGTTCCAAAGCCATTCCGTTGATTAATCTCCACGCGTTTTGGATCCCGGGCAATGGAAAACAAATAAAAATTTGGGAGGATCGCATTATGAACAATCCCCCACTTGCCGAAATCAACTCTCTCCATGCGCTGCGAAATTGGATGTCCATCTTTGGTTTTAAAACATTGTGGGACATCTTGTGTTGGGTTGAAAGAAATTGGCATTGTTGGAAGCAGCTCCAGGTGCCTTAGGAGCTGAAGAGTGATTGTGACGCCTTATTTGCTCTCTTAAATGGTATGGCTTCGATCCTCGCTTGGAGACATGACACACGTGGCTGGGGACCTCAATTGGGCTGCTATTCAGTGCCTCAGGGATATGCAAAATTGCTGGAACAGCCCCACGTCCTTCCTAATCCAGCGACATGGAAGGGGCTTTGGAGCCACAAGGCCATACCAAAAATCGATTTTTTCTATTGGCTCATGTGCCACAACAGAATCTTGACATAGGACAGATTGAAGAAAAGAGGCTTTCATGGGCCATCTAGATGTCGAATGTGCTGCGAAAATGAAGAGAACACTTGCCACCTAATGCTGGAATGAAAATTCGCAGCAGAGATCTGGCAGGAGCTTCTGAGCCCTTGGAAAAACAATTTTGTTTTTCCCACCTCCATCTCTGAATTGTTTGCTAATTGGCTGCACAGTTATCCAAGTGCATTCCCCAAAAATGAAATTTTTAAGGCTGCCTAGCTCTCCTTGCCAAAGTTCATTTGTTGGCAAATCTGGCTTGAGAGGAATAAGACAATTTTTAGAGACAAAGTGCAGGATGTGAAGCTTATCATGGTCAAGATTAAATGCCAGCTGAAAGAAAGTCTGGGTGATCAGCATGAGGAAACAAACCTAAGCCAACAAGATTTGGAATGGGGTGCCATGATGGACCTCCAGTTTTTTGAAGTAGTAAGGTAAAGAAAACCAATTAAGGAATGGCTGGTTAGAGAGAATGAGAAAGACTTTTCAGAGTGGATTATCAAGCAATCTAGACATACTTTATTCTTTGACGGGGTAGCCAAAGGTAATCCTGGGAAAGCTGGGGCAGGTGGTGTTATCAAGAACATAGAAGGCGGAATTGAACACAGTTATTCCTGGGGCTTGGGTCACAATACTAGCATGCAAGCAGAAGCATTGACTCTGCTCCAAGGCCTCAAGCAAGCCAAGGATCTAGGTATCAAAGAGGCAAATGTAATTGGTGATTCTTAGTCCATTATAAAAACGAATGGAGGACAATTCTGCCCCTACATATTTCAGATTTGCTAGAGTGGTGACAAGAATCAAAACATTGGTTAAATCTTTTCAAAGTGTGAACTTCTTCCATGTGTCGAGGGAGAATAACAAGGATGCAGATTTGGAAGCCAATAAAGCAATTCTTCTTTCTGTCGACACTTTATTAAGAGACAGGGACGAAGAATGGGATCCCATCTCTTAAAATTTTTGTTTTCATGTTTTATTGCATTCTACTGAATCAATTCGTTTGTATCCACAAGTTAGGGAAAATTACAAAGATTGATTCGATAGCTATATGTAAGAACCATCGGCTTTTAAGTATCTGGGCCATTGAATTCCTGGTAGGAGAGGAAATCTGGGCTTTGCCCCCACTCTTTGTAATCTGATTTGAGACAGTTATGCCATGGCTTTAATATAAACCAATACCCGTTCCTGAAAAGAAAAGAAAAAAAATTATATTGGGCGTTACAAAAAATTATATATATATATATATATATTTGGCATACGGTATTGATAAAGCATGATATTGGCTCATGGTATTGTATCACTTCCTAATTATAGGTTAAGAATCTATCTTAAAAATAAGGTGAATTTCCATGGTTAACAATTTTATTACATTACTCTTTTCCTTTATGTTGATGACATCATTATTCTAGCCAAGAGCCATGACGACCTCAACAAGCAGCTTAAAATCCTCCAAGATTATTGCTTCAAGATGTTATGACTATTAATACCTTCAAGGCTAAGGTCATGATAATTAAGTTTCTCCATACAAGTATCTGCAAATCTATATTCATCATCAACTTAATTGTAATTATATTATTGTGAAAAGAATAATTAGGGGTTGAAAAGCTTATTATGGGCTTGAAATAATTTGAAGTCAACAAATATTTTGGTATGGATTAAAAAAAGTTTCTCTTTGAGACTCTAGTCACCCCTATTATTTTTTATGGATGTGAAGAAACAAATGTGGTAGGAGTAGGATTCCAAACTCCCAGTTAAATGCTAATATGATGCAAGATGTCAAATGTATTGTTGATTGGTGTACTCAAAATTTGTGTCATGGAAATGATAATAGAAGTGATAAGTCTACCTATAGGTTATTTTGACATATAGTAGATGTTGATCATGAGCATAATTATATATGTAAAATTGTACCAAGTACAAGGTATTTTCATTATGTTAGAAGCACAAATCACATCGATTCGGTTTTACATGTCAAGTGGCGTGCTTGTTATTGTGGATATTGCAGAGTGAATGAATTCCATGATATGTGCATAAATGCACAACATGGATGTGTTGAAGAATGTAAACAAACTATCGTAGAGCCTTCAGATCATGTTGGTCTTATTCATATGCACATTCTAAATGAGGAGGGAGATGAGGGCTCCCATCTTCAAGCTATGGCATCATTCAAATATATCTATAATTTTAAATATTGAATTATAAAATTGACTATATTTAAACTTTATATTGACTAGATAGCAATTAAATTCAACATGTTTTTTATGTTTCAATTATGTGTAAAAGTCCATACAAGTGATGTTGTTTTTGTTATAGCGCCTCCTAATAATGTGGAAGGGGTTGACTATCATATGTTGTGATGCACTACAATAAAAAAATTGTTGGACAACCTAATTATTAGTGATGGTCAAGACTTTAAGGGAGCACTTGTTATCCTTAAGGAAAAATACTTTAAACAAGTTGAAAGGAAGAGTGAATATATATTTAAGAGTATGAACCACATAATGTAGTTATGCAATATTGCATAACATTATTTCTACTGATTTTCCTTTCTCTTTATTAAAACAACATGGAAACCAAAGTAAATGATAGAAGCTTGGACAACTTGGACTAAATGATCATGAATGTTACAAGTGGTCCTTTCATTAAGAACTAATCCTAGTATATAAAAAATCAAATACATGATCAAACATGTCAACTTTCTATCTCAATTTATTCATCAAATTGGTATGTAATAATTAAATAGAATAGAATTTTAATTCTTCTAAATAATAAAATATTCCAATTGTAATTTTCAATGAATTTTTTTAATAATTTTGAAGAAATGTGTGTGATAATTTGTTAAAGTTGCAAAATATAGAGTATAATATATAAATATAGGTTTAGATGCCAACATTAGTTTATTAAATATTAATTATTTTTACATTTCCTTATTAAAATTTATATAATGTTTATGTTCAAATTATTGTTGAGTAATTTATTTGAATTAAAATTTAATTAATATTTTGTATTACAAATATAAATCTGTTCACTGAAATAACATTGTTTTAATTTGTGTTAGAATTTAATTAATAATTTATAATATAAATACAATTTTATTAATACATATAATTTTTATCAGAAGAAAAATCTTAATCTTTTATTAAAAAGATAAAAAAATACATATGCACATGTAAAAGCTTTGTTTTTGTTGTTGTTAATCACATAGTTTTAAAAAAAAAAAAAAGAAGAAAGCTTCACCATATTGACAAAACAACTCTCTCATCTAACACTAACCAAAATGCCTTGATGAGCCTAAGGCTTATAAAGCCAAAACAATCCAACACCATATGCATATAATCTAATAAGGAAAAAATAAAATTAATTAAAGACAAAATTATTAAGATGAAAATTTGAAATTAATTCAAAGTTAGTAAATAAATACATTTAATTTTTTTACTAAAATCTTAAATTAAAAAAGTTAAGTAAATTAAAAAAAAAAACTATTGGGTTTAATATTTATATCAAAATTGTCTTTTAAAAGTATTTATCTCACAACACAATTATATATTAATTATAAAATAATAAAGTACACACATAAAATTCATTTGGTTACATATAAAACATTCAAATTTACTAGATTTATTCCTATAGATGTAGTTAGCTTAAATTTTATCATCAAAATATTATCATTTCCAAATTGAATATTATCCTAAAAAATACACCATGACAAAAATAATATATTAAATTAACAATTAGAATTGAAAACTAGAAAAACCAATCATCTATCACACTTGTTCAAAGTTATAATTATTAAGATTAAAATATAAAATTATAAGAAAATTTGGAAATATGCAAAATATATATCTATATATATGTGTGTCTTTTAAACAAAATAATATAAAACATATTTTAAGTATATGGAAACAAATATCAAGAATAAGAGGAAAAACTAAAGTTCAAATATTCTAAAATAATATTATGAAAATTTTATTTTCCAAATATTATTAAAATCTGTTGACGTAAAACGAAAAACTAAATTTCAAAGAAATAATTAAAGAATTGAAAATAAAATAGTATAAATTAAACAATACAGTCAAAACTCTAATAATTTATAAACGGAAAACTATATTAAGAAAGAAACAACAAATGTAATTTACAAATTAAATTTCAAAAAAAATGTAAATACAAAGATAATTGGAAAAACCAAAATCAAAGTATTACAAATTAAAAATGTAGTAAGAACCTTCAGACAAAAGTACAATCGCAATTTATAAAAGAAATTTCAAAAAAATGTAAATACAAAGATAATTGGAAAACCCAAAATTAAGATAGTATAAATTAAAAATGTTGTAAGAATACTTGTTATTCACATTCACATAACGATGTATTCACAAAGGCTCAATGCCTTTATTATCATGCTCAACGGGTTGCGAAATTGAAGAAGGCAAGGTTGTAGTCACTTTCTCTTTTAGTGCAAGGAATGACTCCACTTTATTTGCACACATCAACTCCTTGAAACAACCATTGCTATCTCAATCTTGGAATTAGCATTCTTCCTTGTGACATGCTATGCTGAAAACACACAACTCTTTTGGAATTAACATTCTTCGTTGTGACATGTTGTGCTGGAAAAACACAAAGCTCTAGGGCCTTGTCTCTGTCCGATTACAAACAAAGAGATGTTCTCCTCTGCTGTAAACTCCATGAAGAAGAATGCAAATAGAGAGATGTTCTCATTTGTTGTAAACACATCAGCTAGCTTACTCCCTTCTAGTTTTTGCAACAAACTGCACAAAGATTATGACTTATAAATTCATATGTAAAATGCATAGTCTAGAATTTAAATCCCTTGAAAAACATGGCAAAAAAACCTGAAAAAAATTCCAAGAAATGTCCAAAACGAATACATTACCGCTGTAAAAGTTTGATGGCTACAGATCCAAACACGCTGCCCCAACCGTTACTCATCCCTGTTCTGGAAATTTCAAGGCCAGATCGTCGTTATAATTTCCATGTCTCTGTTGATAAATCTTCTGCTGTAACTGAGGGTTGGAAGCGTGAGGCAGCCAAGACTTGCTCTATCAATATGCTTTCTCTTGCTGAGGGAATAACAGCTTCGGGTTCGATCTTGGGACCTTGATGAACCCGTAGCTTAGTCACTACCCTCACTTGAACCAACAGCAAAAGGGCAGGCATTTAATTCCAAAATTTTCGATAATTTTATTCAGATTCAAGAAAATTCTGAGAGTGTGCAATCCATTCCCTTGTTAGATCCAAAAGCCCTTCAGGCTAAAGCAAGGAGGTTAAAAACCCAATATCTTCATTTGGGTTGTATCCTTGTTGGGATAAGTGCCCTGACACACAGAGGGCTAGAAACATTTGTTTTAGCTACTGTCAGAGACTTGACACACAATAAATACACAGATTCATTAATAGGTCGAATAGTAGCACCTTTGTCAAATGGTCCAGTATACTTTGACTGCTACCCAAATTTCCATGTATATGTCTTTGATGAGCACATAAAGGACATCCTGCAATTACAAATCCAAACCTCTAGATTCGATATGAGGAAGAATAGAAGAAATATTTCTATTCAAACTAGGTGGTGTTTCAGACATACTAATACCTTATATCCTGTTGTCCTTCATGCTCCCAGTCAGGAATCTAAAGCCAGTGTAGTTATTTCCAGTCTCTATGAAAATCTTCATACTGTGATAGCTTATGAAATTTGATATTCATAAGAATCATTTCATTTTTATCAGCTATCTCTATGTCTGAACCACACCAGTGTTCTAGAATCATAGATGTCAAAGCGCCAATCATGTTGCTTTGGGGAGTGCCATCAGGATTGATGACAATATCACCTTGTTCATCTTTTAATGTTTCAGTGTCCATTTTTCTTGTGAGTGCTGGAGATGATTCAATCTCCCGCCATTTTGCCAAGATACCGGTAAAACATTGAATCAAATTTTTACAGGCTTCAACTTCAGTCTTGCCTCTTAAGCACATCATTTTGTCTTTAATGAACATTAAATCAATTACCTGTCTAATCTGATTTACTGTCAGATTGTCTGCATTCCATTCTCTATGGGCATCTGGATGGAATGTATATGCTTTTGGAGCCTTTCCTTTGATGTCGGGAGCAGGATATCTTGTATACTGACTTTCCAATGGTTCATATATTGGAAACAAACTGGTCTCTGGTCCTGAGGGAGACTCTTCATCTTTTTCTTTGAGTAAAGAAGATATGTTTATTCTTTCAGAAGGCTCTTCTTCCTTACTAGATCGGGCTTCTTCTCTAGGAAGGAGCTGGGGAAATCTGTCAACTGGTTTGAAAGGATGCCAGATCTGGATATTCCTTTTATAAAGGAATGAAGAGAGGACTGGTTTCTCAACAGTCTTTATTTGAGCTCTATCTAACTGTACAGAGAGCTTTTCTATTGATCCTTGAGTTGAATGAAATTGTTTTTCAACCTTGGCTTCTAAAGCCTCAACCTTTTCCAAGGATTCTCTTGAATAACTTCTCATAGAGGAGGTTACAAAATGAATATTATTCAAACTGTTATTTACATCAGAAACTGAAACAGTAAGACTATCAAAATAATCTTTTACTTTGGCAGCTTTAACAACATTCATATCTAGCCCTTTTATAGCAGTATTTGTCCAATTCAACTGCTCACTAGCTTTTTTAATTCTCCCATCTATGCCTAAAGCATTATCATCTTTAATTACTAAAGGAATAGCTTTGGTTGAACTTTGTGCTTCTCCTAGCATTATTCCTTTGAAGGGAGGAAAGGTTGTGCTAGTCTCAACCTTACTGCCATCCATAGCAGTCCATGAATGTTGGGTGGTAGAAGGAGTGACTGTGTCTGTCATCATGACAACTTTTGCTTCAGATATCTTCTTCCAAAAATAGAAAGATATCCATTCATTTCTATAGTCCATATATTCCTTCCATTCTGTAGCTAACCTTATTCTTTCTTCTCTGCTGGTGCTTTTATCAAAAGCTTCAGCCTCAGGGTGTGTATCAAGATCCCAATTTAACATAGCCTTCATCCATTGGGTATCTATTTTATGTTTGGGACACCCGTCCATGACTGAGAAAAACTTGTGCATTTCAGGCACGAAAGGTTTTTTTCAATCAACAGATACTTCTTTGAATCTGCTGCTTGGAATAAGATCATTCAATTTTTCCAAGTATCCAATACCATATCTTGGCATGCCTGGAGGTCTTAACCTAGTGAATATCTCTGTGAGCCTAGGGTCTTCATTTTCAAGTGAAGGCAGGCTATGCATCATCATCACATGATCATAATCATGTGGAAATGGGATGTCTGAACATTTTGGATTAGGACATGGATTTACAGATGTAGAAGGAGGGGCTTCTCCAGTCCTCAGATTATGGTTATAATGGATGACCATTTCAACAAGTTGGCTCAAGTTGACAGCAGATTTACAGCTAGGACAAATAACTTCAATAGAACTGAAATTATCTAACTGGGCAAACTCAAACAAATCAACATGGTGGCAATTTACAGTGGATTGTGAAGAACATGCAGTATCAACCACTTTAGGGCTTCTGTACAAAGGCGAACTTTTTCAGAGAGTATCTATCCTTCTTCGATCAATAGTAGATCTTCTTGGGAAGGATATAACTGCGGATGATTTATTCTCTTGGATATTTGCAGAGGTGATCTTCTGCATACCGGGAGGTTTGGGATTATTTACTGTCCAATGTTCAGGGAAACTCAGATCTTCCCATTTAATGACTTGGTGTTCTATTTTCTGATTTTTCGAATCTGTTAGAACAACCACACTGGCTTTAGATTCCTGACTGGGATCATGAAGGACAGCAGGATATAAGGTATTAGTATGTCTGAAACACCCCCTAGTTTGAATAGAAATATTACTTCTATTCTTCCTCATATCGAATCCATAGGTTTGGATTTGTAATTGCAGGATGTCCTTTATGTGCTCATCAAAGACATACACAGGGAAATTTGGGTAGCAGTCAAAGTATACTGGACCATTTGACAAAGGTGCTACTATTCCACCTATTAATGAATCTATGTATTTATTATGTGTTAAGTCTCTGACAGTGGCTAAAATAAATGTTTCTAACCCTCTGTGTGTCAGAGCACTTATCCCAACCCAGATACAACCCAAATGAAGATATTGGGTTTTCAACCTCCTTGCTTCTACCTGAAGGGCTTTAGGATCTAAAAGGTGAACGAATTGCACACTCTTAGAATTCTCTTGGATTTGACTGACAATTTCTTTTATGGAGATTCTGGTGGCAACAACTAGATGAAAAGGCTTTAAGTCAGAATATACATCGGAGGCATTTATTACAAGTAACTGCCATCTGGTAGCTGGTTGACTTTCTATAAATTCTAATTCAGCAGAATTTATAACACGACTGGATGAACTAGCAAACATATATCTGAGCAGATTTTGCTCAGCTTGTTCTTTATCTTATATCTCACGGAATGAAACTGATCTTTTGGATGGATCCATTCTTCAATAAAGATATTATATTAGAATATTAACCTTCTCGAACCAGTGAAACAATACTGGCTTTTATACCAATTTATTGCATGCGCCTCTTGACTGAAGCTTGTAATAGCAACACAGGTTGTCTTGGCCTTTTTGAGTCTCTTCTCTGTCTTTAACTCTCATAATCCTTTACAAAAACCCATACACAAACCTACTTTGCACCATCACGCTCTATGCGACCTACACATGGATTCCTCGCCTTCAACAACGTTGGCGTCCCTAGGAGTTTTCGCGAACCTCTAGTGAACCTCTGGTGAACCTCAAGTGATAATGAGAGAGACAGATACTACCTCAAAAACAATATTTAAAGAACAGAGTTTACAGTATTCAAATGATGTGGAAAATTATCCCTCTTTATTGATATTTTAGAAGATTTATAGATCTGATCTTACAGACTTAGATGTTCATTCCTGAGATAGATTGAATTGGCATTTACCAGAATGCACTTCTCAATAAATGAGATAGCTTAATAGAGGCTACCTGGCCAAGTTTAGACTCAGTCTATGGAACATAAAAACACAGACAAATTTACAAACTTAAACTTAAGAGATCTAGCCACTTTAGGTTCTGATCAATGTCGAGCACATTGACCCGCAAGCTTCTCAGATCAGACTCTCGACTTGGAACTGATCTTCATGATGCAAGCAGATCAAGTTTAGAACTCGCAGATGGAGAGCAGGAAGAACTCAGACTCAGACTCTTCAACACAAGACTCCTTAAGACTCTCTAAGACTCTCTAACCTTTGATGCCAAATGAATGAGCCTAACCCTCTTTATATAGTGTAAGAGGGGGGACAAAAAATCATGTTGGTCAATACGAACTAATGACGTGGATTTGGAATCATTTTTTTCAGGTAACGCTGAGGCGACATCCACATAGAAATTCCATCATTCGGACATGTGCATGTGAAAAAATTGGATACCTTTAAGTACAGAAGGCCCACGAGAACTGTGTTACATTGTGGAGGCTTTTTACCGGAAAGCCCACGAGAAAACAGGCCACTGTGAGTCTGTGAATAGACATCATTGTTACATTATGGATGTTTTTTAGGGAATCCACGAAAACCACTAATTGATCATGATTTCATGATTAGTCTCTTCTAGGATAGAAATACGAGGTAAACTGAGTATTTTATAGACATTTTTGTCCCAGGCTTTGGTATAAATATGCCTCACAATCATAGGTTTTCCAAGTATGATTTGGTGCTTAATTTTGGTGAGGACTAATCATTCATAATGGAAAGACATGTACCTGTGGAGTATATCATCTCCTCTTGTCATTACTAGCATTAGAAATTCCCCTACATTACTATGTGTAGGGTGAAAACATTCAATGTTTCTCTCATTACACCAATTACAAAGTCCTTGGTTATATGATTCATAATAAACTGGATCCAATGCAGTCTTACTGAATCCATAGTCATTCCACCAAGTTTTCAACCATTCACTTTGGAGGTTCATCTACATTATCCATGTAGGCCCAAATTTGATCTTTGTATAATGGGTTTCACCCTTGCCATCAACATTTAGTATGTCCCACCATAACTTTTTGTATCCTGCAAAGTCATAAACAGTGTCAGGGAATATTAATGATGGATTATTACCTGGCCATAATGCATTGTCGATTTTGCAAGCAGGGTCTCTTGTTCTATTGATACAGAAGTATCGATGATACACCTGACTCCTATCACTTCCTTGTGTCTAAATCATACTGATATCATGAAAGTCATTTGAGAGACTTTCTTCAGCAACATGGGCATCCATAATGCTTCTTGAATAAACCATATCACGTATCCACTTACTTCCTTTTGGATACACTTTCCTTTCGGGTACTAAGTGTTGTATATCAGTATGTGGCTGCAAATTTGCATCCAACACCTTAGTACTTCTCAACTGCCAAGTTGGTTTCCATCTGTCTCTGTATTCTAACCAACTCTTATTTTCTGATATAGACCTTAGCACTTCTTGCTACTGATTAGGATCCCATTTAGTAACAATCATCATGACTTGAGCATCTTGAGTACGATCTTGAATATATTCTCTACTCAGAAAGTCTGGGAGACTATTTTCTTTACCTTTGATATGCTCTACATCAAAGTCAAAATTAGCAAACAAAGCTTGCCATCTAGAAAACTTAGCTTCTCCAGCTTTTCTGATGTCTTTTGTCAAGACTTTCTTCATTTCTGATGCATCAGTCATTAAAATAAAATGTTTATTAACTAAGTGGATTTCAAATTTATCCACTAAGTTCCATGCAGCTTTAACTTCTTTCTCAATAGTGGAGTAATTTCTTTTAGCTGGGCTCCACTTACCTGATGCAAACTGAACCACTTGTTCCATGCCATATTTCTTCTGTTTGAGCACACCTCCCCATCCTTCATTGCTGGCATCACTTTCAATGATTTTATCAGCTTCATCGTCTGCAACATACAGGATAGGAAAATGTCCTACCTTTGACTTTATATTTTTGACAACAATTGTATGTGCTTCTGTCCATGGCTTGGGATTTTTCTTGAGAATTTGATTAAGAATAGCTCTGTCTGTGGCACAATCTTGGTAAAAGCTACTTACATAATTTAGGCACCCAAGAAATCTTTGCAATTGAGTTTTATCCAGAATGATATCAGGGAATCTATCTGCGAAGTCTAAAGCATGCTTCTACAAAGAAATTTGTCCTTCTTTGATAGTATGGCCCAAAAACTTAATAGAGGTTTGAAACATCTATATTTTATTCTTACTGAGTTTTAGGCCATTATTTTTCACAACTCTCAGAAAAATATTTACATGTTTGAAATGATCATGTAAATTTTTTGAAAAAATCAAAATATCATCTATGTACACAATTAACCATTTAAAATATGGCTTAAAAATAGAATCCATCACCTTTTGGAATTTTGATGGTGCATGCTTGAGTCCAAAAGGCATCACATTCGACTCATAGTGGCCTGCAGGGATGCTGAATGCTATCTTAAACTTGTCTTCCTCTTTAATAGCCAATTGCCAGAAACCAGACTTCATATCGAACTTTGAAAATATCTTAGCTCCCGCAATTCTGGCCAAGAGCTCACTCTTGTGTGGAATTGGATATGTGTTATCAGCAAGAACAATATTCAAAGGCTTGTAATTAATAACAAGTCTGGGAATCCCTCTGATCTTTTCTAGTCTCTTATTTACATAGAAGCCATAACAGTTCCAGGGACTGTCTGACTCTCTGATCAATTTTCTTTTCAGCAGATCATCAATTTCTTTGCTGCAAAGTTCTCTGTATTATCTACTCATGGGGATTGCCTTACTTTTGCATGGTCTTCCTTCATATTCAGACTAATAAGGAAATTCTACAGAGTGTTGTTTTATGTGCCAAAAGGCATTTGGCTCCTCTGCACAACATTCTGTTTCAATTTTTTGTTTTAGAGCAGAAATTTGTCTTTGGACATCAGGAGACTCCAATTGTTCTCCAATTCTCAAAGTTTCTTTTAGATCTTTGAGATCTTCAAGCTTGTTTTTGGCCAAGTCTAATTGTTGCATGGCCTTGACCATAGTGGAGAGTCTGGGAGTAGAGATGTAAGGAAATTTAATTCTCTTTGATCTCCCATCTGTACTTGGCATATTGATAAAATAACCAACCTTATTATCTTTCATCCTGGCTGATCCATGAGGTTCTACTGCTACTAGAAAAAAATTGCCTAAGACGCAATCAATAAGAATGTGTGAAATTGCAAATTTAAGTTTGATGCAATGTTTATCAAAACAAATACTTCCCTCTAGAACCTCATACTGTAATTCTTTGTTTCCCAATCCAAAAAAAATTCTTCGAGCTTTAATCCAGTATTTGGATGGGATTATCTTCTCATTCAGGACATTTATGTCAGCTCCTGAATCTATTAATGTTTTCAGACAAAAAATATGTCCTTGAATACAAACATTTCGCAGTAAATGATGATGTTGATACTGGATTGTTAGCAATCTCATTTCTCTAAAACAATATCTTCGTCTTTCTTTCCTTCAAAGATTTTCAAATTTGTATTCTTAGGCTCAAAATAACTTTCTTCTTCTTCTTCATGAAACTTGCCTTTTTCTAATGAAGAAACTTTTTCTTTCAAAGTAGAAATTTCAAATTTTAAGGTGTGAATCTCTCTACTTACCTCCTCCAAAGTGAGTTGTCACACTTTGTTTTGTAGTTGGCTCCGCTGGAAGGCTTTGGTGTTTCTTTCAAAATATGCTTCAATGAACTGGGGCTGTGAAGAAGAAGTCTTCTTTGTATTATGGACCTGAGATAAAAATGCTTCAAGGAGCTTTTCTTTCATATCTCCTTCATCAAGTGCTCTTATTTGCGACAGAATTTTTAATTCTGCATCTTCAACAGTCTGTGCCATGAGGACTTTTTGTTTAGGCTGTTGTAAGGAAGGTGATCTCATTTGATGAGACAAATTAGTTGATTCTTCAAAATCAGAAGAATCATTGCTGGAACAACTTGGTTCAGATTGACAAGAACAATGATTAGAATCTAAACAGAAACATGTGGCTTGGATATATAATTCTTCTTCTGAAGAAGAAGAGTATGAACTTGTAGAATCAGAGGTGTCTTCTTCTTGAAATTGATGGAGCTGATCTCTAAATGTCACATTTGGACAATTTTCAGCTCTGTGATTCTTGGATCCACATCTAAGGCATAGTGTTTGAGTTTCAACTTTGACAACTTGTTTGCCTTTAGCTGCAGCTTGAGACTTTCTACCTCTGTTATTCCTTGATTCAGCTGCATCGGAACATTTTGTAGATGTATGACCTGGTTTGAAAGACGTCTACGTGGCAGAATGATGCTGATGCCAATGCCCATGCTTGATATGTATCATGCTATACCATGCCAGTGTCGGCAATTCACATGACGAAGAGGGAGAGGTAACGCTGAAGGGAGTAGCCGGAGGCTGTCAAATCACCTCCGGTTTGTCCCAGGTTTAGCCTTTTTCTTTAGCAATTGTTTTGCCTGCATCCGTTATTCATTTGGTAAATGACATCTAGTACGTGACAAGTTGTACATCAGAAACTTCTCACATACACGATGTTGTAACTTTTACGTACAGAACAAGTCATTTCAATATTACCATAGCATCATCCTGAGGATTGCATAATTTTTGGCTCCCTTCATCACAGTTGGACGCAGATTTTGTATAGTGCATAGCTTGATCCTTCACAAAGCCTATTAACATGTAATGCTTTTTAAACTTGTATTTTTAAAAGAGGCATTAAAAAAATTAGTGATATTTTTTTTTTTTAATAATATGTTTTTAATGTATAATTAAATTTAGCATTGTGAAAAATCTTTACAATGCAGTTTACACACTTTAAATTTATTATTCTAACAAATTCCAACAAATATTATTGCAGGTAAAATTGAAAAAAATTGTTTTTATTACATTATTATATGAAAATTATATAAAAAAAAATGATTTCCCATATTTTATAAATAATATTTTTTTAATAAAAATAATTATTTTACTTAGAATAATTTCTTTTAATAAAAATAATTATTTTTATTATAAAATAATCTTGCTTTTTGCCTTTAAAATTATGGAAATTTAGGCAAATCTAGACAAGATTTTAATAAAATCTGGTAGATATTTTTGAAAAATAAAATCTGGTAGAGATTTTGGGTCTTCCAAAGGTTTTTCCAAAGATTTTTTGATGGTGTTGAATCCATTTCCACCATAAAAACATGATTCAAACATTAGTACTACAAGATTTATTGAAATTTTTTTACGACCATTTTGTATCATTCCAAAATTCCTCAATAAGCTTCTCCTTTCATAAAAAATGATAATTAATGTCCAAACATATTCAATATTTTTAAATTAAAAAAATAATTGAAATTTATAACATTTAGGTAAATTTTAAAAATAATTGAAATTTATAACATTGAAAAACATAAAGATTACAATCAAATATATAATAGAATAGTATATAATTATAAATTATATTATTTAAAAAGTTTGCATTTGAATAATTTTTTTATTTCTTTTGAGTGGCATGTTTAGTGGGAAAAATAAATAAATAAAATTTATAATCATAAAGTAGAAATGATAATAATTTATATTTGAGAGTGTAAATTTTTGTGATCCATATCTAATTTATATCTGTAAATCACATTATCATTTGAGAAGTCAAAGCATGCATTTCGAACTACTTAGTGTAGTTCATCATCACGAGAATGATGATTGGGTTGCTTTAGATCATTCAATATAAATATTGCAGATATGCAACATTCACGTCAAAACCTTACTACTTAGTGTAGTTCACCATCAGGAGAATGATGATTGGATTGATCTAGATCAATCAATATAAATACAAAAGATATGTAACAGTCACGTCAAAACCTTTACTAGAAATGAATGAAGATGAACGTTAAGAAAATAAAATATTATTAAACTTAGTCAATTTAGTTAGAAATAAATATTATTATTATTATTATTTTTTGGTAAGTTAGGCTATTCTATTAATTCGAGAAAAGAAACATTACATATGCTACAGGCGGGGTTGGCAAGCTGCGCTTAACCAATCCTAGCCTTAGTTGCTCGGTTTCGAGGCTGCCTCAGAAGAGGAAACCAGCCCGGAAAATACTTGAGACAGAAAATTACAATATGTGCAACAGCGTTGATGTATCTAGATATTACAAAATATGCAGAAACAAGGGTATAACAATGGTGGTAGCATGCTTGACAAAAAACATGGAAGAGTTATGTAGCTTTGCAGGCCTCAAGATTCATCTTCATCATCACTGTCGGGGACCTCCTCCTCTATGGGGCAAGCGGGTGCCTGCGCAACCGCTTCCTCAGAGGCTACCACTGGATGCTTGGGTTTGGGGACAGGTGTGCAGAGGATGGGGGACTTTGGATCTTCTACATCAGGGACGCGCGTCCAGTTGCCTTCAGACTCCATCACCCAGACATCTGATTCATCATCTTCCTCCGCCTAAGCCGGCAGCGGATCAGTATTGCAAGGCAGGGGGTGCGCCTGGTGCCCTATGGTAGACTTGTATGGGCCATGCCTACCTCTATGCGTAGCTTTCACTGGAGCTTCTTCCTTCTTCTTGGGATCGGGGCTCTGTCTCGCAAAACTGCCAGAGGAGGAGCCTTCCACCGACTCCAAACGGTTGTCCTCTCCATAGTGATAATGACCAGGGAGAGCCCCTCTCTGACCACCTCGGATGGTTCTCTGGCTAAATATGGGGGCCATTGCACAATGAGGCAAGGGAGAGGCTTCAAGGGAAGGGTGCGCAGCAGGGGGACAAACAATGTCGAGGTCTGGGGGAGCGGAAGGGCCAGGGAAGAGGTGCGCAAACTGGGAAGTCACAGCCCAGAGGGTACTACGTAGCGCAACACTGAGAATAGGGTTGCGCAACCGTCTGGAATCGAGGAAGTGCCAAAGAAAAGTGAAAAGGAAAGGTAGAGGGAAATTACTGTGAGTTTCTTGAGGCTGAGGGCTCATTCTTTTAACGCGTCTTGGACACATGTGAGGGGGATGGAAATGAGTAAGCCTTGCACGTAGTTGCATGCCATAACCAATTTCATGAGCAGGCTCAAGGGAAGGGTGATGGCTCATAAACAAATCAAACATGATAATCATTTATGGTGATAGTTGCAGGGGGGTACCCTGGAGAGGGTGACGTTGTACCCAACGTCTCATCATCATACCTTATCTCGTTTGTCTCGTGCAGATGGCTAACGGTTTGAGGATCTGCAGCAGGTGAGGCTCTACGCAGAAGATATCCATCCTCCGGGGTGTGTGAAAGATGATTTTCATCCGTGCTAGTTCTGTCACCCACATCCGGAGATAAATACTAAAATAATTAAATTAAATGAAAAATAATAATAAAATTAGTAAAAATATAACAAAACCAAAAAAGAAAAAAATCAAAACAAAACAATATTATTTATATCTGAAAGTGTAAATTTTTAATGATGATGATGGTGGTGGTGGTTAACGCCCACTAAGACCAATCTTTGGTCTATCGGACCTAAAGAAAAGAGTTATTTAGTTTGATTTAAGATTTTATTCCTATGCTCAAAAATCTTGGAGAGAAGCCTCCCGATCTCACTATAATTTTTACATCTTAAAAGGCTAGGAAGGTCAGTATTGCAACAAAGATTATGAAATTGAGCTCTAATGTGGTTGTACGTGGGGCACTCTAAGAGGAAGTGATTTTCATTTTCGATGTTCATATTCTCACAAAGATGGCAGATCCTTTCCATCCATGGTGTTTTAGGAACTGTCCAACGACCTATTTCACTATGGAGCTCATGAGAGTTCGTTCTAATCTTGGCTATATTAATTTTCTTCTTTGAGCTAGTTAAAACAGATAGATACTTTTGATCTTCTAGGGTGGGGTTGATGACGTCCTTATAATATCTTAATTTTCTTTTAGCTGCTATATATTTCTCACACCACATTTTTTCTTTGAACTTACAAGTTACAATTTTTTTAATGTTATTAATGTTTTGCAATGCAACATTATCTTCGATCTCCCAATGGTTTAACCAAGCTCTGGTGTCCTTATACCAACCTCGTTTAAGCCTTAGGTGGTTTTGGCTGTAATTTAAAGCTAGCTTAGGAAGTCTATGGTCTCCTATGCTATTGAGCTTGTGCTTGTACAACAGAAGCCTAGTCATAGCTAGGCTCTCGATAGGGGAAAGACCCACTTCTATAAGGAGAATAGGATAGGGTGTATTACTTTTAATTTTAAAGTTATACATTATAAAATGCTTCTAGATTTTCTCAATCTTTCTCCAGGATTCTCTAGAGATGCCACAACCCCAAACCTCACATACATATAAGATAACAGGAGTGACTAAAGTTTCAAAGAGGAACTTCTTTCTATCCCACATTACAAGGTTTGTCATTTTACAATTATTTTCAAGACCAAAATAAGCTTTCCACCCCCCATTAATCCTTTTCTGAATGTTATAGTTCTAGTTGAGCTTGTGATGAATATCAATTCCTAGGTACTTGTAAGAAGACACTTCCTCCAAGTTATTATTGTCATACATAAAATTAGCGTAAGTGCCCTCCTTGGATTTGATAATCATAACTTTTGTTTTGTCAGTGTTAACAGACATACCCATGGTAGAGCAGAAATCCTTAAGAAGTTTAAGTTTCTTATCAAGATCAGATGGGCACCTTGCAAGAAGAACAATATCGTCAACATAGAGAAGAAGGATGATGACTATCCCAGCTAAGATCTTGCCAGCACATCCTGCTTCCTCTAAACAACCTTCTAGCTTGTTGATGTAAATTCCAAATAGGGTAGGGGAGAGGGGGAAACCTTGTTTAACTCCAACATTACACTTAATATCTTTCGACCACCCCTCATTTCTCTTTAACTTGGCAATTACATTCTCGTATAACCTTATAGCGGCCGCTCTTAGTTTGAAAGGAACATTTAGCTCTTCTAATCTATTCCATAGGTTGTATCTAGGAACCGTATCGAAAGCCTTTATAAAATCCACAAAGCAATAGAAGAGATTGGATTTATCATTGCAGCATTCCTCCACAATGATCCTAAGCGTAACGAGGTAACCTTGGCCTTTAGCCCGCTTACCTTCACTTTCAAGCCAAATGCTCAACTTCTTTTCCAAAATAATACCATATAACTTGGCTAAGAGAGGGCTGATCATAATTTTCCGATAATTAGAGGGGTTATTTGTATCCCCACTTTTAAAAATAGGGATAATGAGGCCCTGAGTCCAAGGTTTAGGGAACCCTTGCTTGACTGCTTGGTTGAAAAGCTTGTGGATGTGGGGGATGAGGACAGGACCTCCCATTTTTAAGATTTCCACCTTGTAACCTTCAATGTCTTTAGCTTTCCCATTTGCCAAGTGTTTAACCCAAAAATCAATGTCTTCTAATAAGAAAACTTCTTTCGTTGTGAGCAGAGTTTCAAAATCCCTGGCATTTGGAGATTCATAAAGCTTTTTAAGATAGGAATTCCAGTCAAGTAAAGCAATTTTATTATTATAATATGAATATGATGAATAAATAAAATAATATAACGTTAATGAAAGTAAAATAAATAAAAATAAATAAATTATATTTTTATGGTAAAAATACTAAAAACAAATATCATAATAATAATAAAATATAACTAAATCAAAAGAGGTAGGTTTGTGATTCATATCATATATCAAGTTTTTTCTTAATAAAAAGTTTTTAAGTCTCACTTTCCAAACTATTTTTATGTGATTTATCCATAAAAGACTTGATATATAATTAAATTAAAATAAATCTGTCATGTGTTATGTATTGTTGTAATTGACAATATTATAGCAATATGATTCTTGTGTAATTTATAACACTCATTGCAAATAAGAAAATACTTTGCTCTTTCAAATTTGGAAACTAGCATAGTTATAATTTGGCATCAACATCTTTGTGTTGCTTTATTCTTTGTGTATCAAAAAGCACACTCCATTAGTTGTAAGAAGGTAAGGTAGAGCAGTGTGTTTGATAAATAAACCTACCATGCATGCTTACTAATCATAGCATAACCTTAGCACAAAAAAAATTGTAAGTTGCTTGGAAGATGCTTATATTTATAGGCTAAAGATGGATTTGAAGGTGAGTTGGTTTGAGTGTGAACGTACGAGATTCAAGTATGGAAACTCATTTCACTAGATTGAAGGGATGGGAAAGTAACTTTCCATGGAATTGAAGGTGAGTTGGTTAGAGTGTGAATGTATGAGATTCAAGTATGGAAACCCATCTCACTAGACTGAAGGGATGGGAAAGTAACTTTCTATGGAATTCAAGGTGAGTTGGTTAGAGTGTGAATGTATGAAATTCAAGTATGGAAACCCATCTCGCTAGACTGAAGGGATGGTAAAGTAACTTTATATTGAATGAAAAATATTACTAGACTGAAGGGATGGTAAAGTAACTTTCTATTGAATGAAAAAAAATGAAAAATATTGATTGATATGGCACTGCATTCACCCATTCAACTTTTGAGGTGACTTGTGTCATTAATGGGTAACTGTGTAAATGCTTAAATCATGCCATTATAGTAATCATCAATTATGGGGAAATTATCTTTTTCCCAAGAGGAATTATAGAAATATCATATTCAGTGGGGTCTTGGATCAATCTCTAATAATCAAGCAAGAGCATTCAACTTGCTCCATTGATTGTTGTTGGCAAAGGACCATAACATCACTTCTTTTATAATTAGAGACTCTAAGCTTTGCATTTGTCATTTACTGGTTGGGTCCCTTCCTCGGGACTTTATGTTGAAGAATATTAAGAGGATTAATTAGAGACTTTAAGCTTCTCATTCATCATTTACTGGTTGGGTCCCTTCCTCGGGACTTTATGTTGAAGAATATTAAGAGTATTAAATTTGTACGCTCTCTCTTTCATTCCTTCAACATGTTCCACATATTTCAAATAAACAATCAAATTGTTGATGATAGGGAAAACAAAGGAGTTATTTTAAATATGGTTTAACTAAGGGTGAATGGGCAAGCCTCATAATGTCTAATTCCATGAATTTATTATGCATTACTATATCCCAAGTCCTATTGTTATCATGGGATACATTACTCCTCAGTTAATTAGAATTGAGGAAGTATATCTCCTTTTGGGGCATGCAATGGTCTTACTTCATAATGCAAATAGTAGGTGGAGCATATGGCTCCGCGATTTTACTTCATAAAAATTCGGGCATAGCATGGGTCTAGAAGTTAGACACTTACTTTCACTTAAAGCCCATGCAAGAGACAAACACTATCCGGTTTGACACATTGCACTTGGAGGGGGATGCCCAAGAGTGGTGGTACCATAGCCTGATTACACTAGGGCACATTCATATCACCTAATACACCGCATTTACCAAGCATTTGATTAAGAGATTTGACAAGAAGGACCCCGAACTACATTTCAGAGAGATGGCCCATTTGAGATGGATAGGCAATGAAGAGGCCTACATCTTGTAGTTTAGAGGTTGGACATAATGGTGACAAATATTTCAAAGGCCTAGTTGATTATGTTGTTTATAGAGGGGTTAGTTGATCCCTTGCGTGGGTGGGTGAGGGCCTACAAGCCCACCACGTTGATGAATGTTATTTCCAGGACCTGAGACATGATCGATGTCGTGCCCGAGACTGGGGCCCCTATACCCACAATTCCCATGGCTCCTTAGGGGTTCAGAGATGCTCGTCATCCTCAAGGGGATATTGTATGTGAAAAATTCGATGATGAGACTAGGAGGGACCTCCAAAGGAGGAATTTGTGCTTCACGTGTCAGGAGCCTTGGGCACTGGGGCACAAGTGCACCAAGGGCAAGGCCCATTACATTTAGGTGTACTCAAATAACGAGCCAGATGATGAGGCTGATGAGGCTGAGCAGGAGGCAGACCATGGATATGGGGGACCACAGTTCGCAGGGGGGACACCACCACCTTAGGGAGGAGGTCCATTCTTCCCTTATGGGGGTGTTCTAGCTTCAATTCGGGGAGTTTAGAAGTACTTGACACTTTGTATCAAGGGCACAGTGTAGGGGAAGTGTGTGTCAGTACTGGTGGATAGTGGGGCTACCCACAACTTTATTGATGCTCAGATGGTGGAGCAGAGGGGCATACAGATAGAGACATTTGAGGGGTTCTCGATGCTAGTGTCAGGAGATCGCATGATGTAGTGCACGAGATATGTTCCCAACTTGACTCTAACTATGGGAAAATATTATGTCACTAACCATTTCTTTGTTGTTGATGTTCCAACACCAACGTGGTGATGGGTGTCCAATGGTTGTATTCGTTAGGGTGAGTCACCTTTGATTGGCGAAAGGTAGATATGGAGTTCGTGGGTCCAGATGGGAAGCTAGTAGTGTTGAGGGGTATGCACTCCTACCCCCCTCAGATAGTATCCACCCATCGTATGGAGGAAAACTTGTGACATGAAGACATAGAGTTGGCGGTGGAGCTCAAGATTTCAAAGATACGAACTAAGGCTTGATCGGTACACCCATACCGTTGCTAGAGAGAAATCAAACGGTTTTTGTGAGATTCCTCCAGGTAGGCCACCATACCAAGGGTTTGAGCACACCATTGAGTTGGAGGATGGGGTTCATGCAGTTCTTACCACCTCGTACCAACACCCTAAAGCCTACAAGGACGAGATTGAGGGGACCATCTAGGAGTTGTTGGCATTGGGGCATATCAGGCCCAACACTAGCCCTTTTCCTTCATCAGTAGTGTTGGTGAAGAAAAAGGATGGTACCCTTTGTGTGTGCATAGAGTACCCGGCCTTGAACAAGAAAACATTGAAGAACATGTACCCCATACCATGTATAGATGGGTTGATGGATGAGCTTAGAGGATCCAAGTACTTCTATAAGATATACATGCGCTCAGGGTATCACCTGATTCAGGTGCGTGAGCAGGATATTCCAAAGATGGCATCCATATGCCATTGTGGGGAATTTAAGTTTCTAGTGATGCCTTTCAGGCTCACCAACACCGCCGCACATTTCAGTCTTGCATGAACCACATGTTCCATAAGTGCCTACGAATATTTGTCCGAGTGTTCTTCGATGATATACTTATTTATAATAGGACATGGGAGGAGCACTTGCAACACTTGGAGGAGTGAAAATTCTATGCCAAGATGTCCAAGTGTGAGTTTGGGTTGACTGAGATGTTTTACTTGGGGCACGGGATAGGGGAGGATGGAGTCAGATTCCACCAAGAGAAAATTCACTCCATCCTTGATGGGCCCACACCCATGAACGTGACGAAGCTAAGGGGCTTTCTGGGTATATGCACGTATTCCAAATTCTTTGTGAGTGCATTCTCCTAGTTGGTTGCACCCCTTACAAACCTCACAAATAAGTGGTCATTCATTTGGTCGAACACAACTGAATGTTGGGAATTTCAATTCCCAACTTTGTAAGCATGATTTGATTATGGATTGTAAATTATTATCACCACATAACATTTTTTCTTCTAAAAGGACTACATAAAGATATATATGCTCATCTTTCTTCCAAAGGATATTTTTATTTGAGAAGAAGGCCCTAAACCTCTAATGTTCCATGATTTCTATTTTCATTGGTGTCTTAATGAGGCGTTGATTTTTGAAAAAAACCTAAACCTCTTTGCTATTTTCATTTTTTGTCTTAATGATGTGTTGCTTTGTTAATAATGTCCCAAGGTTAGCCAACGTTATTTTTCTGCAATTGCAGATTCAATAAATATTCTAAAATCTAACATACATAAGTGAAGTAAAAAATTTGAGAGCTAGGTGTGATGTCTGTTGGTCAAATTCCAAAACATTGTTGGTCAAATTCCAAAACATTACTGGAAATTTCTAAAATCTAAGTGAAGTAGAAAATATAACAGATTGGAGTGAGGTGTGTTTCAAATTCCAAAATATTCCTGGAATTTCCAAAACATCTAAGTGAAGTAGAAAATCTGACAGATTGAAGTGAGATGTGTTGATCAAATTCCAAAATATTATTGGAATTTCCAAAACATTTAAAAGATCTAAGTGAAGTAGAAAGCATGCCAGATTGGAGGTGAGGTTTGTTAATCAAATTCCAAAATATTCCTGGAATTTCCAAAACATTTAAGTGAAATAGAAAATCTGACAGATTGGAGTGAGGTATGTTGATCAAATTCTAAAACATTCCTGGAATTTCCAAAACATCTAAGTGAAATAGAAAATCTAACAGATTGGAGTGAGGTCATCAAATTCCAAAATATTCCTGGAAATTCACCTCACTCGTGTCCTTCAAATTTCTCACTCATGTCCTTCAATTTTTAAGTAGTTTGGACGTTAATATTCCTGGAATTTCCAAAACATCTAAGTGAAGTAGAAATTATGACAGATTGAAGTGAGGTGGGTTGATCAAATTCCAAAATATTCCTGGAATTTCCAAAACATCTAAAACATCTAAGTGAAGTAGAAATCCTGACAGATTAGAGGTGAGGTCTACTGATCAAATTCCAAAATATTCCTGGAGTTTCCAAAAATTCTAAGTGAAATAGAAAATTTGACAGATTGGAGTGAGGTATGTTGATCAAATTTTAAAATATTCCTGGAATTTCCAAAACATCTAAGTGAAATAGAAAATATGACATATTAGAGTGAGGTCATCAAATTCCAAAATATTCTTGGAAATTCACCTCACTCATGTCCTTCAATTTTTAAGTAGTTTGACCGTTCTAAACATGTTAGAAAATCTGACAGATTGGAGTGAGGTTCGTTGATCAAATTCCAAAATATTCCTGGAAATTCACCTCACTCGTGTTGGTCAAATTTTAAGTAGTTTGGCCATTCTGAACGTCCTTCAAAATTTAAGTAGTTTGGTCGTTCTAAATGTCCTTCAAATTTTAATTAGTTTGGTCGTTCTAAACGTCTTGTTGAAATTTACAACAAGAAACAATGAAATTGGCATCCAGAAATAAAATCAAGAAAAATGGCACCCATAAATGGCTACCATGTGAGGCTTTGATTTAATTATCCCTTAATTAAATTGAAAGAAATTTGTAATTTCATCTCATAACAACTTGTATCAATTAACTAAGTGAGATAGACTTAGTTAGCTCAAGAATTTTGAGTTGAGGGTCAAAGGTGAGGCATGTAAAGTGATTCTATTATTTTCAGGGTCTAGTTGCAGCTATAGCACTAGTGTGGTGTGGGTGTAATCAGTTAACTCAAATTAATTGAGTTAAAATTAGTTTAATTCGTTCTAACTGAGTGATGAGCTAGTGAGAGGTCAAGTGAATTAAATTAGATTTAATTCACAAGTAGTGATCTATCAAGTAACTGATGACTCACTAATATTAGTTGCATGTATGTCAATTCTGATGACAACCCAGTGGAGATAGAGGTTAAAGGGAAGATAACTATCAGTTGTATTATTAGCGAATTGCTCGAGCGCAATTATAATGTTAGAGGAAGGCTCCATAGGGATTGTGCAATAAAGGAATGTTTATTATCCTATTTAATAGGGATTAATTGCCTAGGGTTTGCATGAGCAAGGTTGGGCTAAGCAGGGGCTGAGAATTGGCTAAGTGTTGGTCAATTTTGCCTAAGAATTGCTATTCAGTTTTGAGCAGGATCAGGGTGAGACGATTGGTAGAGTGCAAGATTTTCTCGGTGTGAGAAAGCATTGTATTGTTTCATGATTCTTTGACTATGTACAATATATGATAGAGGGGTTTTGAGCAGTTGCTTTCCCCAAGAACATGTTGTGTTGTGTGATTGATAATTCCCTTTCTCTTACTTGTATGTGATTGAGTGATCGTGTTTTATATCCCACAAATATAGTCGAAGGATTCAATATCTTGCTTTAGTACATTGCATGATCGGATTGAATCCATTGGTATAGAGTTTCTATATAATTTATACATGGTATCATAGTTGTATTAGGGATTTTCTACATGGTATCACAGCATGAATTTTTTGGGCGGCGAGTTTGCAGAGAATATCTAAAAATGTGGATGCAAACTTTTCAAAAACAAATAGCATATTTGGATTCCATGCGAAAAAATACCCAAATTTAAGAAAAAAGATCGGTCGAATCAGAGCTCGGATGAGGGAGATATCGTCGATTTAAAATCAACTCTTTTTTTAGAAAATTTTGCGACGGTGAGACAATTACAATGTGTGTGAGTCAGAAAAGGAAAAAAAGCCAAGGGAAAGAAGTCCCAAGGAAATGAGGGCAAGAGAGACTTGTCCAAGATCAAATTTTTTCACTTTAATGAGCATGGACATTATGCTTCGAATTGTCCACATAAGAAAGCAAGCAAGAAGGAGCTTGCAGTTGCAACGGGTGAAGCAGTCTCAGAAGGTTGTGGAGCAGCCACAATTGGAGAAGCAGATACGAGACCGAGTGGAAGAGTCCACTCAAACATAGACCTCTAGAAGGGGGAAATTTCAAGCCAGATGGGTAGAGGGAGTACATGCAATTATACCTCCAGGTGTGAGGTGGGACGATGTGCGGAATTAATCCCAAGAAAAAATTTGGGCAGGTTCCATTGAGATGGTGTGTCTCATGGATCGAACCTAGCTACGAGGAGACCACAATACAATAGTAGCAGCAAGGATCAGTTAGATTGATGCAGTCAGATGTCAGGAGGACATAAATCAGAGTGAAAAATGTTGGATACTGGAGCGCATATTTGAGTTGGCAGCAATGCAAAGTGCATGCATGCAGATGTCAACAATAGTGCAAAGAGTCCATTAGACACGTGTAGTAGCTAGCAGCAGTCAGAAGACTCTGATGACATATGCATTATATTGATTCACGTTTTTGGAGGCTATTCAGTTTCAGGAGAGTTGCATGTGCAAACAACACTAGGAAAGTGTTGCATGCAAGAACGTTCCAAAGGTGCCGAATTGCGATAGATTGATTCATTTCTTGTTGAGAGGGAGTGTTGAAATTTGCAACAAGAAACACTGAAATTGACATCCATAAATAAAATCCAGAAAATGGCACCTAGAAATGGCTACCATGTGAGGCATTTGATTTATTTATTCCTTAATTAAATTGAAATAAAAATGTAATTTCATCTCATAACAACTTGTATCAGTTAACTAAGTGAGATAGACTTAGTTAGCTCAAAAATTTCGAGTTGAAGGTCAAAGGTGAGGCATGTAGAGTGATTATATTATTTTCAGGGTCCAGTTGCAGTTGTAGCACTAGTGTGGTGTGAGTGTAATCAATTAACTCAAATTAATTGAGTTAAAATCAGTTTAACTAGTTCTAATTGAGTGATGAGCTAGTGAGAGATCAAGTGAATTAAATTAGATTTTGAAAGTGCAGAAGTGTCCTCAGACACACAACTTTATTGATCAAGAAAAAATATTACAGGGCAAATTATAGGAGTTTACACACGTAAACTCACTCTCACATTCTCTCATTACACATTACATTGAAAATAGGAAACTAACCTATCTATAAGCTCTATGCTCTAACTTTTTCTAGTTATGGATCACTTGGAAAATAAACAAGTGTCCATTTACAATAAATGAGCTTCTAACCAAACTACTAACTTTACTCCTAACTTAGAGCCTAGGAAACGACTCTTTTCTAGAGTCCTAATTTTTAATAACAAATTTCTATTTCTAAGTATCTCACAAATTTATTAAATATTCTAGAATAATAATTATTAATTTAATATCTTAAATTAATAATTATTTTATTCAAATACTATAACCTATGATAAAAATTATTTTTGGATCATCTAACATTCCCCCCTATGATCCAAAGATACATTACAACATATATCAATTTCATCCCTGAACTTAGTAAACTTTATTCTACCAAGAGGTTTTGTGAAAATGTCGGAGGTCTGGTCTTCTGAAGGGCAAAACACTGGCTTGATGACGTCCTTTGCAATGAGAGATCTGATATGATGATACTTGGTGTCCACATGCTTTGTCTTTGAATGGAAAACTGGATTCTTGGCAAGCTTTATTGCCGATTGATTGTCGATGAATAATGAAGTAGCTTCTGTTGGAGGAATCCCCAAGTCCTGTAAAACTCGACGTAACCAAACAATCTCACATGCTGCTTCCCATGCTGAAATATGCTCTGCTTCTGCTGAAGAAGTGGCCATTGTAGTTTGCTTCTTGCAATTCCAGGAAACTGCAGCTGACCCCATGTTCATTAAGTAACCTGAGGTAGATGCCCTGTCATCAATACTGCCAGCAAAGTCGGCATCGGAAAATCCACCAAGTACAAAATTTTTAGTCTTTTTGTAAAGAAGACCAAAATCTTTTGTTCCTTGGATACATCGAAGAACTCTTTTGGCTGCATTCCAGTGACTGTCTAATGGTTCCTGCATAAAACGTGAAAGAATATTGACAGCATAAGATAGATCAGGACGAGTGGTTGTCAAATAAATCAAGCTGCCAATCAATTGTCTGTAAGTCGTGCCGTCCACTCTTTCCCCCCCTTCAAATTTTGAAAGTTTTAAGTTTTGTTCCATAGGGGTAAGGTCAGGCTTACAATCCTGCATTCCAAATCGCTGAAGAATTTCTGCAGCATATTTACTCTGGGAAATGAAGATCTGATGTGGACGTTGGAATACTTCAACCCCAAGATAGTAGTGAAGTAGTCCCAAATTTGTCATCTTAAAACCTGCATGCAACTCCTTTTTCACCTGTTCAATGTGATCATCATTGTTTCCTGTAATGATCAAATCATCAACATACATAATGAGAATGACCAGATATTTTCCCTGTTGGCGCACATACAAAGTATCATCAGATTCACTGCGATGAAAACCAACTTTGCGAAGGTATTCATCCATTTTGGCATACCAAGCGCGGGGAGCTTGTTTTAATCCATATAAAGCCTTGATTAATTTGCAGACTTTATGTTCTTTCCCTTTAACTTCAAACCCTAGTGGTTGTGTCATGTATACATCTTCCTGTAAGTCCCCGTTGAGAAAAGCGCTTTTGACATCCATTTGATGAACTTTCCACCCTTTCTGAGCTGCTAAGGCAAGTGTGAGGCAGATGGTGTTCCATTTGGCTGTGGGAGCAAAGGTCTCATCATAATCGATCCCTTCCTGCTGTGAAAAACCTTTGGCAACAAGGCGTGCTTTATACTTGTCAATATCACCATTTTTCTTGTACTTAATTCGATAAACCCATTTGCATCCAATAGGTTTAACATGCTGAGGACAATCAACAAGTTGCCAAGTGTTGTTGTCTTGAACTGCCTGATACTCATCAACCATTGCTTGTTGCCATGCTTTATGTTTTACTGCCTCTTGAAAAGAAGAAGGTTCAATAAAATCATTTGCTATTAAAGCAAAATTGCCTTCATTTCGTTTTGATGCCCTTGTTCCTGTTTTGTTTTGTTCATTAGGCCTTACATCTTTCAAGAGTTGAACTGCCCATTTTGGAAGTTGTTTCTCACTTGTTTGAGGTTCTGAGAAGTCTCCATCATTGTAGAGGGGATTAATGTAAACTGATGTTCGTCGTTCAGGTGGTGAATCTGGAGAATCACTTTCATAAGAACTACTGTTGTTTGGAGACGCTGATGAACTGCTAGAAGACCCAGATGATTTTGTTGAAGTAGATGGACTGGATGACTCATCTTTAGAGGAAGGAAAATCAAGTTCATACCAATTTGGTGAAGTTGGTTGACTTTGCATATTTCCTTTCCTTTTACTGCCCTTAGTTTCTAACTTGTGAAGAAGACTTTCGATTTCTTCAGCACTCTTACTCTCTGTTTCATCAAAAATGACATCCCTGCTCACAATAAAATTTCCATTTGTCAAAAGATGATACCCTTTCTTTTCATATGAATAGCCAATCATGGTGCATTTTAACTTCTTGAATCAAGCTTAGTTCTTTTTTCTTTGGGAACTAAGGCATAACAGATGGATCCAAAAACTCGAAGATGTTTAACTTTAGGTTTGAAACCAAACCAAGCTTCATAAGGGGTGATTCTTTCTAACGAAGCTGTTGGAGATCTATTTCTTAGATAGACAGCTATATGGATTGCTTCTGCCCAATATGTTGGACTTAACCCTTTGAAAGTTAACATGGATCTCGCCATGCCTAACAATGTGCGATTCATCCTTTCTACGACTCCATTTTGTTGTGGAGTGTAAACATTTGTAAGATGCCTTCTGATGCCATTTTCACTGCAATAAGTTTTGAATTCATTTGAATTGAATTCTCCCCCATTATCTATCCTGAGAGTACCTATCTTTTCTTTGGCCTCATTTTCAACAAGTTGTCGAAAAATTTTAAATTTCTCAAATGCTTCTGACTTGTTTTTCAAAAAGTAAACCCATGTCATTCTACTGAAATCATTAATAAATAGCAAGAAATATTTGCAACCACCTAATGAACTTTGCAGTGGACCACACACATCACTGTGAACTAGTTGCAGCAACCTGTTTGCGCGCCATGTACTTGTTGGAAAACTTTCTCGACTCTGTTTGTCATAAATGCAGGCTTCACATTTAGCATTTTCTTTGTTGAAAGTCGGAAGTCCTTTAACCATCCCTTGTTTATGCAATTGAGAAAGACTGTCAAAATTCAAATGTCCATATCTTACATGCCATAATCTTATAGGTGAAATTCTTGTAGTAACTGTCCCTGCAAAATCAGAATGCCTTGGAATAATTGTCCCTTTCATCCTTAACAGTTTTCCGTCTTCATATCCTGTCATCACTGTTTGGAAGTTCTGTTTGACTGAATTAATCTTAACTAAGCCATTTTCCATAATTATTTGATGTCCAGCTTGTTGAATCATGACCAAAGACAAAAAAAATTTCTTAAAGGTGGGAACATACCACACATTGGAAATCATTTTTTCTCCAATGTCAGGGAGAAAAACTTTGACTGCACCTTTTCCATAAGGCGTATGTTTTGTATCGTCTGCTAGAAAGATGGAGTTAAGATGGCACTCTTGAAAATTCCAAAAGAAATCTCGTCTACAGGTCATGTCCTGAGTTGCTCTTGAATCCAAAATCCAAGAATCTTCATAATCACTCTTAACATAAGAGGAAAGTTGGATTGTTGGTGAAGAAGTGAAGACATATTCTAAGTCATTATCATCTTGATCTTGATCATTTGCAAACTGTGCTGAAGGCTGTTGAAACTTAGAAATTTTATTGATAGATGTGCGACAATCTGAAGCATAGTGACCAACTCTGTTACATCGCCTGCAAACAATTTGACTTAAATCAGTGCCTCTTCCTTAAGACTGTCCTCTGCCTTGAGACTGTCCTCGACCTCTGCTTTGTCCTCTGTTTTGAGATTGTCCTCTTCCTGGATTCTGTCTTGTGCCTTGCTGAGATCCTCTGTTTTGATTGTTGCCTCTGCCTTGAGAATTGTTTCTGCCTAGATTGGAGCCTCTGTTGGAGTTGTTTCCTCTGTGTTGACTGCGACCATGACCTTGCGCTGCTTGATTTTGATTAAAATTACCTTTGCCTTTGTTTTTGGAATTGTCAGCTGGGGAGTTGCTAGTACTGGCTTCTGTGAGAAAAACATCTTCACCAACTTTCTTTTTCTTCCCAAAATTTTTATCATGTTGAGTCAACATTTCACAGAGCTCATCAAACTTTAGCTTTTCTAACTTTCCGGTGAGCCGTAAAGTTTCTAAAAAATGTGTGTAGGAAGAAGGAAGCCCAGCAATTAAAATTGTGACCATAAAACTATCATCAACTGCTTGAAAACCAGCATTAACAATTTCCTGCTTAATATTCTTAAGTCTGGATATGTATTCAAGAATATCTCCTTCTTCAGTTAATTTTTTATGCAACAATTTTAATTGTAGATCAACTCTTTTTTATTGAGGTTGAGTATCAAATAACTCTTTAAAAGTTCTCAAAGCAGACCATGCATCTTTAGCATTTTCGATATGGACATACATTTCATCATTGACAGAGGATTTAATGAGAGCTAATGCTTTGGCGTTTTTAACTTCCCATTTTGCTAGCGCAGCTGCATCTGTAGGTTTATTTTGCTTTACATCTCCATCACAAATATCATGCCATAGTTCATTATAAACAAGAGTGCTTTCGATGAGGCATTGCCATGTTTTGTAAGATTTTGAGCCTTCAAGTTTGTCGGAATCAGAAAAGAAATTAATCAACTTAGACATTGTAGTGTTAAGACTTCACACCACGAATCAAGCTCCAAAAAATCAAGATGCACAACACAACAGCAACACACGACGCAAAAAACGAACTATCGGGGCTTGGCCTTGACCCTCGAATAGTCGTCGAAATAGGAGAAAATTGACTGAGCTTTGCACTTGGCTCTAGTCAATTTCTCAAATATTTACAAGGCAACTTTCAAAATTTGACTTTTACAATGGTGCTTTTGCACAATCTGGTAAAAAAAAAATTACCCCCCCTAAAAGTAAAATTACTTTGAGTCACACTTATCTATCCAGAAAAATCACCTTATTACTCCAAAAATATGACAAATAACCTTATTACTCCAACAAATTACAAGACCCTTATTACTCCAATTACAAAATATTACATAAAAAATATGTCTTATCACTCCAAATAATATTGACTTTTCTCCAAAAAAGAATTTACAAAACACATTGCATAAAAAATATACCTTATTTCTCCAGCGAATATTTTTTTTTAGATTTAAAAAGACACACAATATCAAATGCTGAATTTTGACTTCTTCAAATCTGACATTCGTTTGTCGGTCTTGAGCTTGAGCTTTCAATATTCAACTCGAACGTTGATGTGGTGAAACACAGCAACCACTGCACACGCTGACTGAACGCTGGTTCATACACCCGTCCAACGCTGGAATCGATGCCACATGAAGTTTATGAAACATTGGCTAACATTCAAACTGGTTGGAACGCAGATTTCAAAATGTTGGTTCAAAATGCAGAAAGCGATGTCACCATGAAAGAAACGTTGTTATTTAATGCTGGATTTCAACTCTCTGCAGAAACCTTCAGAAAAAAAATGCAGAACGCTTGCTGGCTCTTTCACGGCATCTTCATACGACTGGTTCATAGGCTGGTTGTATGGTTGTATGGTTCATACGCTAGTTTTGCAGAATCGATGCCAGAATCGATTTATATGTAAGCGTTTTTACAATACTTACATAACAATGCGTTATATGTAATGCGTTTTTACAATGCGAATGCATACCACAATCGATGCAAAATGAAGACAAAAACGCTGGTTCCATTATTTTCAGAATCGATTTGCCAGAACCGATGTAAAATCAAGTGCAGATTACCACTTCAAATGCTAGAAAACTAAAAAAGTTTGTTTCAAATGCTGAAAACAAAAAAAAACGCTGAAAATGGGCCTTTAGAAAAAACGTTGTTTAGAATCAAATGAACCAAATCATTTAAAATGCTGAGGATGCTGGTTCTTAAACTTAACTGAACGGTGGTTATTAATCAATGCAGAAATCCATGCCAAACGCTAGTTGCAATCGATGGTTATCACTGCTATGCTGCGGCTATCACCATTTGTTGCAGAGAGGGGCGGACATGAGGTTTGACAGTGCTTGTTCAAAACTCTTAAATATGTAAATTCACTGCACTTGTCTCTTCCTTTTTCTTTTTATATATTACAACAACACTTTGAAACAAAAAATTCACACAAATTTGCATTTGTTGGTTTAAAAATGATTTTAGAATTTGCAGATCTAAAATCAATAATTTTTTTTTGCAAATTTCATACCAATCTTTTGCTGATCACTTCAACGGAGTTGAGTTTTCCACGACCTGGTAGAGCTGGAATCTCCTCCTCACAGCGTTATCGTGGCTCTGATACCACATGAAAGTGCAGAAGTGTCCTCAGACACACAAATTTATTGATCAAGCAAAAATATTACAAGGCAAATTACAGGAGTTTACACACGTAAACTCACTCTCACATTCTCTCATTACGCATTACATTGAAAATAGGAAACTAACCTATTTATAAGCTCTATGCTCTAACTTAATCTAGTTATGGATCACTTGGAAAATAAACAAGTGTCCATTTACAATAAATGAGCTTCTAACCAAACTACTAACTTTAATCCTAACTTAGAGCCTAGGAAACGACTCTTTTCTAGAGTCCTAATTTTTAATAACAAATTTCTATTTCTAAGTAACTCACAAATTTATTAAATATTCTAGAGTAATAATTATTAATTTAATATCTTAAATTAATAATTATTTTATTCAAATACTATAACCTATGATAAAAATTATTTTTGGATCATCTAACAGATTTTATTCACAAGTAGTGGTCTATCAAGTAACTGATGATTCACTATTATTAGTTGCATGCATGTCAATTCTGATGACGACCCAGTTGAGACAGAGGTTAAAGGGAAGATAACTATCAGTTGTATTATTAGCGAATTGCACAGGTGCAATTATAAAGTCAGAGGAAGGCTCCATAGGGATTGCGCAGTCAAGGAAGGTTGATTATCCTATTTAATATGGATTAATTGCCTAGGGATTGCATGAGCAAGGCTGGGCTAAGCAGGGGTTGAGAATTGGCTTAGTGTTGGTCAATTTTTCATAAGAATTTCTAGTCAGTTTTGAGCAGGATCAGGGTGAGATGATAAGTAGAGTGCAGGATTTTCTCAGTGTGAGAAAGCATTGTATTGTTTCATGTTCTTTGACTATGTACAATATATGATAGAGGGGTTTTGAGCAGTTGCTTTCCCAAGAACATCTTGTGTTGTGTGATTGATAATTTCCTTTCTCTTACTTGCATGTGATTGAGCGATTGTGTTTTGTGTTTTATATTCTGCAAATATAGTAGAAGGATTCAGTATCTTGCTTTAGTACATTGCATGATCTGATTGAATCCATTGGTATAGAGTTTCTATATAATTTCTACATGGTATCAGAGTCGTGTTAGAGATTTTCTACACATCCTTCAAATTTTAAGTAGTTTGGTCGTTCTAAACGTCCTAGAAAATCTGACAGATTGGAGTGAGGCCCGTTGAACAAATTCCAAAATATCCCTAGAAATTCACCTCACTCGTGTCGGTCAAATTTTTATTTTGACCATTCTAAACGTCCTTCAAATTTTAAGTAGTTTGGCCCTTCTAAACATGTTAGAAAATCTAACAGATTGGAGTGAGGTCTATTGAAAAAATTCCAAAATATTCTTGGAAATTCACCTCACTCGTGTTGGTCAAATTTTAAGTAGTTTTCCAGTTCTAAACATGTTAGTTTCTCTATATTTCTTGTGCCTAAAATTTCAAAATATTTCTAAAAGCTACAATCTAATTAAATTAGTCCTTCAAATTCGAAAATATTCTCTATCTTTCATGTGCTTCAAATTTCAAAACATTTCCAAAATCTACAATTGAGAAAACATTTCCAAGAACTACAATAGAATTAAGTTAATATCTTCTTGTCCTTCAAATTCCAAAATATTACCTGTACTCAAATTCCAAAAAAAATCTGAAATTTGCAATCGAATTAAATTTAGTTGTTCTTGACATGCTAATTTCTCTCTCTCTTTTCTTTGCATCGGAGTGTATCTTTGGTACCTTTCCCTCGATCTCTTTTCCCCAAAGCCATTACACGAAATTTTCATCGCACCCATTGAACGTTGTGTTTTCAAGTCTAAGGAAGTAGAATTATCCTGCATATTTCCCTGTGAATTTATATTATTCTATCTAGATAAGTTCTATCGGTGTGGAGAGTTGTGCCTCATACTTCATTTGGGTACTCTTCCTCTCAAGGTCAATTCCTAGGGATTTCGCCGTCAATTTTGTCCTCTGAATACATCATAGCCAAAGGAAATTAATAGCACCGCCTTCTTGTTGGTACTGTAACTTTGGAGTGAGTTCCAATTCTTTGCATTCCAAAGGCACATCTAAAATATCGATGAAAGGTGGGAAAAGAGTCCATACCTCAAACTACATTTGAACTGCATTTTCTTTAATTGTTTAAGATGTTAATATCTAATGGTTTGTTAAAGTGGAGCTTCCTTTGGCTGATTTCATTAACCTCCTTTGTTGGTGTCCTTAGGAAGTTAATTTTTGGCATTACATTTTTCTACGACCGATAATCATGGAATTATTGGCCCCATAATGGCATGCTCTCATAGTCAATAATCTTCTAGTAACTAAAATTCCCCATCATGGTGTCCATGCCTTCACAAAGTTCTTGGTTTATATCTATTTCAACACATATCTTGATACAAATGCATGTTTTCCTTGCCTCGTTTCCTCCAAAGAAATTGTAAAATCTTTCGAATACAATTCCCAATATGCTCTAAGATTCTATCATCACAATACTCGAGGTAAGAAGGGTGGCTTCACCGAAAATAAGAATATGATTAATTTTTTCTTGGACCGGGTCAAACCCCAGCTTCCATTCTCGAAGAATCAATATTGTAGTGTCCCAAATCCAAGGTCCTTGAGGACTATATAGCTTATTCAGGATGAAACATTAAAAAAATATATCAATCCTCTTGCTCCAATTTGAAGATCAGGCAATCTTTTAAAGATCCCTGGCCACTACTTCATCAACCTCCCAAATCCAAAGTTATAGAAGAAACCTTTCAATCCTAGCTAGCAGTATTTCTCTACAGATCTCACCCATTCCGGTTCAAAGCATGCTTGCATTGCTCTGTGATAATGAAAATTTGTGTAGGTTCCAGCCGTTTGATTCCCGATGTTCGACTGCAACCAACATGTTCTATAGATTGGATCGGAAACTTTGATTGAACGAGCGTTGGGCATAGATTGCTACCTCTTTTATTATTTCCTAATGAATTTGGATCATGAATGTTAGGTGCCTTGACGTCCCTTTCGACTTCCTTGAAGGACCCTAACATCTTCCCCAGAAAAGCCCCATAATTCTCCTGAAATCCATCAAATCTCTAACGAGAAGGAATTTGTGAGGCCCTTTCCTCCTCCTTACCAATTAGAGACGAACCTTCTCTCTCAAGCGTTTGTTATTATTTTGTTGGAACGATATATAGAATGATATGAAAATCCTTGGAAAAGGAATAAGATGACATGCATCCATGTAATAACATTTTAATCCTTGCTCCTACAAAATCTCACCTCTTTCAACTCCTCTGCCCCTTGTCCCTTCTCCATTTTCCTTGGATTTATATATTATTATGTATAATCTACCCCTGGTTCATTCTCCATTTACTTTGGATATATATACCGTACAATTCACACTACCCCTGGCTTCTCCATTTTACTTGGATTTATGTATCATACTGTACACTTTACTCCTGACTCCTTCTCCATTTTCCTTTATATATCATATTTTACATTTTATCTCTAAATGTTTATAAATAAATCCAAAATGTTTAAAAAAATTATTGCAATAAATTCATTGCAATATCTATTTTGATTGCTTTTCCTATTTTTAGATTTATTTAAATTTGAAGTTAAAACCTTTGAACCTCAAATCTTTTGGGAACTAATTTACCTTATTGGATTTCAAGCCCTACCTTAATTTGAGATTTGAATGTGAACCAGACCTTGAGTTATTTCGATTTTTTTTTCTTACCGTGCACTTTTTCCCTGATTTTGACTTCTTACTAATTTCAATTTTCTTGCTTGATTTTGATTTTTTCCTTTTTCAATTTTTTCTTTTTAATTTTGTCCTAAAATGATCCATTTGATGATTTTTTTTTTTCAAGGTTTCCTAGTTCTTTTTCCTATTCTGATTTTTTTCTAATATCAACTTGAACCCACATTTTTTTTCTTTGTTTCAAGATACAATTTTTTTTTCTTTCTATATCTGACTTTGTTTTCCTATTTCAAGTTTTCCTAGTTCTTTTTCCTATGTTGATTTTTTTCTAATATCAACTTGAACCCACATTTTTTTCCTTGGTTTTGAGATACAATTTCAAAGATTTTTGTTTTCTTATTTTGACTTTTCCTAATATCGACTTGAACCCACTTTTTTTTTTGAAATTTGAAGTTGACTTTGAGTTTGATTTTTCTATTTGAAATATATATATATATATATATAAAAGTATAGTTTTTGGACGATAATCTAACGATCTCTCTTCTCTTATACTTTTTTTATCATTTCAAAAAAAAATTCAAAAGCAATCCCTACCAAGGCAACGGTTTACCAAGGTGACAATCAGGAGCTTGTCAGCCACACTAGGACTGAGACACGGTCCAGACTCCTACGGGAGGCAACAGTGGGGAATTTCTGCAATGGGCGGAAGCCTAAGGGAGGAAGACAGTGAGATATATATTTTATTCGGTAATTTGAAAATAAAGAGTTATTTTGCCAAGTTCCTTAGAGAGACTTGTATCTCAAATTTTCTTTGAGATTTGAACATGAACCAGATCGATTTGAAGGAGATTTGAACCTGAACCTGACCGATTTGAAAGAGATCCCGAACTTGACCTTTTCTGTATTTCGATTTTTTCCCCTGATTTTGAATTTTTTTTATTATTTCAAACTTTATTTTCCTTGATTTTTACCTAAACCTGACGTTGAACTTGTTTTTTAATCCAATTTTTCCCCATGATTTTGACCTACACTTGACCTTGACCTTTTTTTTTAATCCATTTTTTCCGCTGTTTTTAATCCTGAATTAGACCTTTAAGATTTTTTATTCCAATTTGTTTTCCGACCATGAACCTGACCTTGACCTTCTGAACCTATGACCTTGAATTTTTGAACCAAAGACCTTCTAGGAACCAACTAAGAACCTGACCTTGACCTTGTGAACCTAAGACATTCTAGGAAAAGGTTTCTGGGTAAACTAACTTAGACCTGTGGTAGAAACTGACCTTGAGCTTTTGAACCTAAGACCTTTTGAAATAAAGGTTCTAAATAAAGGTTCTACAAAACCTGAGACATGTAGTAGAGGCCAAACTGTGATAGAGACTAAACACAACACAAAGATCTATAAGGAACCAACCTGCAATCTGTGATAAAGGAAGGCCAAACCAACCTGCAATGAGTGAAATGTGTGGTAGTGGGAGGCCAAACCCAAACTAATTGATCTACCCCTAGCCGACACTACACGAAACCACGACACTACATAAACCAACCAGTGTAACGCTACATAAACAAATTTCACCTCACAAAAGTAAACAATGTTTTACCCTCACATAAGTAAACATTTTTTTCCTTGTAATGATACTCGCTCACAAAAGTAAACACTACATAAACAAATTTCACAAATTAGCCTCATAGAAGCAAGTACACACCCCTTAGTATATAAAAATAAGCCACAAATCCACATCTACCCATACCAAAGTATATTAACAAAAAGGAATAAAATCCAGCCCATAAAATGAATGAAAATGAATACAGCTTGCCAAAGTTTACACAGAGACTGAATCTGTTACCAGGGTGCATATGCATGACTATGTAATAAAATATGCGGCATTAAAGTGGAAAGGAGAGCCTTATTTTTTAATCATCTGCGTCCATAACCACTTGAAAGGAGAGCCTTCTTTCTGAGTCATCTGCATTCACAATCACTTAACCATGATTTTTACGGTAGATTTTCCAGCTAAAAAAATATTCCATGTACAAACCATTGGAATCATTATGATGATGATGATGATTAAAAAATTACGTTGGGGACTGTAGGTTGGAAGACAATAACAGGAGAGAGGAAGAGAGATGGCAGATTTTACAATCTTAGAAGATATTTTAAAATCCATAGAGGGCACAAGATAAGTGCGTAGGAAGGTGTATTTGAATGTTGGAGCAGATTTTAGAGTGCTTGAAGCTATTCTAAGAAACTAGAAAGGTTGCATAATACTTAGGGTTACAAGATAGGTAAGGGTATTTGGCTATTAAGTTGGTAAAAATTGTTCCAAGGTAAGTGCATTAATACACACAACATACATATCTCCTCCAAAGAATGTGGAAGAAAAATGAAGTTGTTTCACTAGTAACCTATATCATGTCTCACACAGGCATGGGAAAGTCATATTTACCCTGCAACCACTCAACTATTGCATTGTATTAGTATGATAGTATTGATAGAACACACCACTCTTATATGTGTATAATAGTATCAATAAAAGACACAAGACTCAGTGTCATTCCCTCCCTTGCCAAGGTGACTGTCTTGTCCCCCATGGAGTTGGGTCACGGTATGGAAGAACAAACAACATGGATAGGAGTGATTAAACATTGATACTGGTACAATGCCATTAATTTTGGGTTTGGGGTTATGCATCTGAAATTTCATACTAAATGACTTATCATTATAAACAAATAATAGAATTGGAAGAGAAAGTGAAGACTTTCTTTGATTGATTCCAATGGTTTGTGCATGGAAGATCTTTTTTCTTACACCTTCATTCTCCAATCAGTTCACGTTCTCGCTCTGCTACTTCATTACAACTTCATTCTCCAATCTGGTCAAATTCTCTCTTTGCTACTTCATTACAGCTTCACCCTCGAATCTGTTCATGTTATTGCTCTGCTCCTTCATAACATGCCTTGTTTCTTCAAAAGTATGATGTGTTTTTCTCTTCGTTTTCATCGCTCCCCTGAAATACCTAACGAAAATAAGCGCTAATTGTCTTTAATGCAATTTTGTCAACCTCAGTTTCAGGCCTGAATGGACTCATGCCAATTAGTCGATAAATTTAGAAATTGTTCTGCCTGCATCCGTTATTCATTTGGTAAATGACATTTGGTACGTGAGTGCTTACCAAGTATGTGAAAAATCGACGAGTGTCCATAGGTAATATTAAAATATTAAAGGCTCATTCAAAGTTGCAACTGATTAGGATAGATATAACCACGCCATGCTTCATTGACGTGTCATTTCCAACACTCTTCCAGCGAAATGGTCTAGCAATAGTGTGTGATTTTATAATGGAAGAAACTAATGCTGGGAGAAACCGGAGGTGATTTGACACCTCCAGTCTACCCCTTTCCGGCACAACTCGCTCCGGCCTGTTTTTGGAAATTCGCTTTTCTCGCCTCCATTGTTGGCGATGTCCATTTTTGTGGGCTCCACCCTTCACCCTCAACCACCCTCCACAAGCATCCTTTGTATTTCTACTACTACCACTAGAGGCAGACCTTAGGAATGCGAGGGTTGAATTTGACAACCCCGCTCATAATTTGAATTTGGCAATCTCGCTTTTGATTTGAATTTGGAAATCCTGCTTTTAATTTGAATTTATAAAACTGCTCAGTCAATGCATTTTTCTGCTACTGCAACAAACTATGGGAGGCTATTTTGGTGGTTAATGAATTCTCCATGGATGTCACAGGATGAAAAAGTGAGATGAGCATTAGCTTCTTCATTTTATTATTCGACTCCCCATTTCTGTATTTCCTGTTTAATATTAAAAAACTATTGGAATTTGGGATTTTGAGTCGATGGTGTTTTATATGCTTGCAGTGGTCAGACAAGAAAGCATACAGAGACACGCTAGTCAAGCTGACTGGGCTTTTCGGGAACAACTTTGATCAGTTTGTGAATTATAAAATTGGAAAGGACAACAAACTCACCGCGGAAATTCAGGCAGCAGGTCCTCAGTTTTACTTCCATTAAGTAATAATAAGTCATTCCAATAATGAAGAATAGCTAGGTAACATAATCCAGCAACAATGGAGAGAATGAATGGATGGGCAGTTTCATAGGTTTACCATTACTTAGTGGAGGTGCCGCTATTGCAGATTCCAATCAAAATATTGAATGAAAGATTTCAACAAATGCTCTCATATTTATGAATTAGTTAGTAGAGGTGCCGCTGTTATAGATTCCAATCAGAATATTGAATGAGATATTTCAACAATTGCTCTCATATTTATGAATGGTGGTGTTATAATTAATATGTATTTGTCCATATGGATGAACACTACATGTTTGTAAAAAATGCAATGAAGAATGGTAGTGGTTTTTATATCACATATTGTTAGAATTGTGACCATTGAATTGAATTTTTTAATGGAAGAAGATAGTTGTTATCAAGCCATTACTTGGTTTTTATAGTTGAAATGAAGATTGATAATGTTTTATATGGTTTTTGTCATGCCATTGTATTTTTTGAAAAATGCAACGACGAATGACAATGGATTTTATATCACATCTCTGTGAACAATTGCCACTGTTTCTTGAAAATTTGTGAACTTAGAATCAAATTTCCGACCTACCTTTCCAGTTCACTTGAACACATGATTTGAAGATACAACTCAGGAATCGTCTCAAACAATTAAAAAGATTGAATACCTCTGCCAATCAAAAATAACAATTTTAAGAGTTTGCAAATGGAATGAATTTGATATACGATTGATTGTTAGGAAATTAAATAACAGGGTAATTGAACACAAAATATTGTTTAAAGTGGAATGAATTTGAGGTTAACTGAACACAAAATATTGTGGGAATAAAAACACAGAAACATATAAAACAAGAGAGAAAAATATACATGGTTCATTTAATTTGACCAATTTCACTAGAACCAGCTAGTCTTTCTTTTTATATTATTCAGTAAAATGAAGAGATACCACCCACAAGAGATCTGATATAACTCTCACATAGTCTCCTCTCTCTCTCGTATTCGTATATAAACAGAGAGTTGCCTTCTAGAACCAAAAAAACCCTAAATTAACATAACTTCTACTGTCAGATCACCCGTCTAATGAATGACCCAGATTGACTACTAAATCACAATGTTTTACAAGGCAATTTTTTTATTATCTATTTTTAGTTTCGGAAGCGCTGCTCCCAAATCTATATATGGGAAACAAGTCCCCTCGCACTACGTTGTATAGAAAGGTGTACAGTCTTCCTAAAGTATACATCATACTAAAACAGGACTTCTGAATCAAGAAGACAATTAAACTCCACACCCAATAATTATAAAATAATTAAACTTCACACCTAATAATTATAACGAGATTTAAACAATTCTTGCCTTGAAAAAAAACGATAGTTTAAACAATTCTTGCATGGAAGAGAATGGCGAGAATCTTTGCTAAAAGAATTTGTTTAAGAGTATGATTTATGATAATTCGGTGTAGACAAGTGCCTTTCATCAAAATGGCATTTAAATTAAAATCAATAGAGTAATTTAGCTGCAATATATAAATATTTCACGTGGTATGCATCCATATCACATCATGCATAACACATCTTTAGAAAATTTAATAAATTCACCATTTTAATCAACAATATTAAATTTAATATATATATATATATATATATATATATATATATATATATATATATAATTTAGTATTATAATTTAAAAATATTTTTTTTCAAAATTATTCTTATTAATTTATAATTTTAAAACATTTTTATCAAAATTATTATTATTAATTTGGGAAGAAATTATCATTTATGGCTATTATTACTATATTCTTTATATAAATACAAGTGACTAATTTAGATGTGAACTTCAAATCTCTTAATACATAACACTTTAATTTTAGTGTTATGGTCAATTAAATTAGAGTTGACATTTATTTAAAAAACATTAACTAAATTTTTTTCACTCACAATCATAAACAAAATAATATTTCATTGTATCAACTTTATATAAAGAAATAAAATAATAGAAAGTTCAAATCTTAATTTTTTTTTAAATATTTTGAATGCATCTTAAGTAAATTTTTTGAAATATATATATTCTATTTTCTATGTGGTTCTCGACCTTGCAAATTGTTGATTGTGATGTCCACTAAATATTTGTACCAAGTAGATCCACTCGAAGGGGTCACTTCCTGCCTAGGTGGAATCTAACTATGAGGCTGTGGAGAGAATGATTTCTCAATAGAACTTCTGAGGATGTGGAGAGAATGATTTCTCAATAGAACTTCTGATATATGTTTTTATAAAGAGAGAAAGTAGATTTTTCCCTCTTCTTTTTTTTTAATGTCAACCAATGCAAAGCCTAATCTCCCCGGTCTTCTTCCTAACTGACACAAGGTTGGAATCCCACTCTGAGTATCCAAGGGGAACTATGATACCAGCATCATACATCTTTTTGATCTCTTTCTTAACTAAAGGTAATAAAACAGGTTTTATCATTCTTAGTTTTTGTTTGAAAGGTTTCTGATTTTCCTTAAGAGGAATTTTATGTTGAATCATGCTGGTATCATATGATTTCAAATCTTTGTATCCCCATGCAAACACATCTCCACTCTCTTTGAAAAGCTCAATATATTCCTGTTTAATGTGAGTAGGAAGAGTGTTAGATAGCTTGATCATTTTGGGTTCATTCATGTTGCCTATGTTGTATTCTTCTACATTAGTTTCTGTAGGCTCCATCTTTGGTTTTTTAGCTACATCATTGAAATCAAAAAGCTCCTCTAATGGTGTAAGGCCCCTTGGTACTGTATCATCTTTGCATTGTAAAACCTCAAGGTCCTTTTGGTCTAGATTGTCAAGAAATTTTCTTTATAAAGATGCTCAAACTGGTTTATATCAGTAGTAGAGGATAGCTCTGTTTTGTGGGCTTGTTTTTCAGCAAAACAATCTTCTCCATGGCTTGAGCTAGGTGTTGGTACAACAAAATCATTTTTAGATTGCAGAAAGTAATCAATGTGCTTATCACCCTCAAACACTTGCCAATAGTTTTCATTGTCAGGAATTGTAGGCCGATTCTTTACTTTGACAGTGAATTGTTCATTTACATGGGGTATTTGGCAATTGCTGGCAGCAAAGGAAAGCTCATTTGCAAGGTTATTCTGAGCTCTAGGGATGAAAGTGAGTTCATATTTCTCAAAGGTTTTTAAGAGATCTAGGGCAGCATTCCTATATTATCTTAATCTTGGGTTTTTGGTTGCCCCTTTTATTTGCTTAATTATCAACTCTGAATCTCCTTGGACGGATATTTTCTTGGCTCCTATGTTTTTAAGCAAATGTAAGCCAAGGAGGAGAGCTTCATATTCTGCAATGTTATTAGTGCATTGGAAATCAAGCTTGTAGGAATGTCCTTTGTTTGTATTATGTATCCATACACCAGCTCCAGAACCATTTTTGCCACAAGAGCCATCAAAGCTTATGTTCCAAAGTGTTTCTGTTTCATATTCACTGTCATGTTATTGTTTAAGGCTGCTAAAGTTTGAGCTGTTATGTTCTTCATTTGAGGACAAATTTGACTGTTCTAGTGGGCTCAAATCTCTCTCATTTTCATTTTCTTGTTTGCTGATTTCATCTTCATTGTACAGGATAAATGAATCAAGGACTAAATGAATGGAATAAACAAGGGTGTTGTTTGGCCTATCTATGTTGCTCACCATATATTTCATATGAGATTCCTAGTACAATCTCTTTGTTTGATTAAAGACTGGGATGGTAGCATAAGACATGTCCATTTGAAGGCTCCCTTGATGTTTGGATCCCCATGATCTGGATAAAAGCATGCCATACTTTGGGGGAATGTCAGCAACTACTATGTCCATGACTAGACCCTTAGCAGGGATTTGTGCCAGATTGACACATAAATCCTTGATTAGACCCAAACATTTGACTCTGCTTGAATCAAAAGAATAAAGGTCTTTGTAAGGTTTAGTAATTTTTAGCCCTAATCTCTCCATCACCACTTTTGGCATAAGGTTGTGAGAGGCACCAGAGTCTAGCATGGCATTGTGCAAGATTTTATCATGTATGTTTAAGCTGACATAGAAGGGAGGGACAACCCCTTCTTGGTATTTTCCTTCTACTTCAGGACCAAATAATAATTCTGGTTTATCATCAGTCAAGTTTAAAGTATCAGTATCATTTCCTATGTTCAAAGCTTTCAAAACTTGATTTTTATATACATCCTGGGTTACTAGTTCAGCAAGGGGTATGCTAATTTTGATATTGGAAATTTCTCCCTCAAGGCTAAAAGGTGCTACTATTTTTGACATATTTACATCTGTTTTGTCACACATAATCTTTTCAACAATTTTGATTTGCTGAGTTTTATTAGGACTATCATTTTGAACAGATTTTACAGGCCCACTAGTAGAAGTACTAGGGTAGCTTGGGTCAACACTTTGCTGGCTGGTTTTATCTTTGTTCAGATCAAATTTCTTAGCCATAGTGTTGGTACTGTTTGCTGTCTTTTTAGGAATATTTTCTAAGGTTTTCATAACAACAATGTCTGTGTTATTATTCTTGGAATTCTCTTGGTTCTTTTTGCTCGTAAGGTCATATTTCCTATGGACTTCCATTATGGCATTTTCAAATCCTACTTGGTAATATTCAGAATCCTCATGGTTAGTTTCAGTTTGGTCTGAGGAAAATCCTTGTTCTTATTCAGTGAGAAAAACATCACCCTCACTGTCAGATCCTATCAGATTTACATGATTTTCCTCCAACCTTTTGGTCTCCCTTTCTTCTTCATCTACATAGTTGTCTTGGAAAGGAGGCCTAATTTGTTGGTCATTATCTCTTTGTCTGTTTTGAGGAGGATATCTTCTAAAATTTGGATTCCTATTTTTGTTTTGGGGATTTGCTTGGTTCTCCCTAGGAGGTACTCCTTCAGTTAAGTTTATCCTTTCCATCATTTTTTACATTACCCTTACTAAGTTATCAATTTTGGCATCAGATGATGAGGTTGATGCCATAGCTTCATCTTTGTATGTAACTCTTTTTTCTGACTCTAGCCTAACTCTTTTTTCAATCAGATTTGCTTCTACACTTACAGCTCCCCTCTACATATCTTCTAAAGTTAAGGGGTCTCTTTCTCTTAGCTGGTAGGCCATGTCTGGGTCAAAACCCTCTGGAAATTTTGCTAAGACTAAGCCTAGTGGAGGATTCATGTTTGGTGGTAGTGCATTGTAAACACTATTGAATCTAGTGCAGTAATCTTGGACACTTTCCCCAGCATTTATTTTAAGGTTGCTATATTCTGAAAGGATTTGGAGAGGGTTCTTTTTAATTTTCCATTTGTTTATGAATGTTTGGTATAGATAAGGGAGATCATATATGATGTTAGGAGTTAAGTTTTTAAACCATTTTTTGGCTTCTCCTCCTAAGCTTTAGGCAAAGATCCTCATCTTAATGGTCTCTTCTTCTATTTCCATGTAGTCAAAGGCATCATTCATTTTATCTACATGTTGTTGGGCAGTGGTAGATTCAGTTCCAGTAAAGTGGGGAATTCTGGATTGGTAATAATTTGGAAAAGGAACCAAAGGTTGTGGTAACACTAGGGGGGCATACCATGCTGCCATGATAGGAAAAAATGGAAGATTTACAAGAGGTGGGTCTGTGAGAGGGAATGTGGAATGAAATGGAGTGTTTTGAACAGTGGATGTGTGGATGGGTGTGGTGGAAGTACTCGGACCAGCAAACTGATTATGAGCAGATTTGGTATGGAAATAGCTAAAGTGATGGAGAAGCTGGAAATCAAGAGGAGTGGAAGGAGAGGCTTCTCTACTAGAAATCTGCTGCAAATCTGTGGGCTCAAGGTCAGTTTGGGCAATCTCACTATGTGACTTGGTTCTAAATAGGTTCTTTGTATGATGCAAGTCAAACTAAGGATCTTGCAAGGCTGTAAGATGTTCAGGAATAGAGCTTGCTCTATGAATAATCCTATCAGTAGTTAAGTTTCTAGATTTAGAAGTTTGCCACGAAATATTTTCTGGGTTATCAACTATGGTGGGAGGATTTGGGTCTGGATGAGATCTGGTATTGATCCTTTGTGAAGCCAGATTTCAAACGCAAAATTTAGAGAGGCTAAAAGTTTAGGACTGTTTTTCAGAAGGGCTAACCTCTCTTAGTGCTTATTAGACTTACACAGTATGGGACTAGGCTTGTAAACTTCTCAGGGCTGTTTTGACACAATCCTAAGGAAGCCTAATGAGGACTAGTGAACTAATAGGCCTCCTGGAGGCTAGTGGAGTCACAAGGTGGATGTTTTTTGTTGTTTTTAGGATATATGTGTATGGTCCACCACCAATAACTAACACAAAACCAATTTAGGAATGTTTTTGGGTTTTCTGAGTTCTTTTTAGAGATACTAAGATTGTCACTGACTCAAAGGTCTCATCATGATCACCATTGTGTTGGTGGTAGTGATGAGGTAGCAGATTCACTGGATTTTCTACTTGTCAAGGGTTTCTGAAGTTCTAAGGAGTACTTAGATTGTCACTAACTTAGAAGGTCCTACCGTGATCACCATTATGTTGTGGTCCCGTGATTTAGCAGATTGGTAGACCAAATGCACATGGCAACATTAGACCATTCTTTGGAGTCCTAGGACCTAGCCTTCCTAGACTCAGAGAGGGCTCTCTTTCATTTATATGCAAAGGATGTGAACTTGTTTGCTTCAGATGGTTGATTTTAGGCTAGTTATTAAGTACAATGTTTGTTGTTTGTTTTGGTTGGGTAAGATGATCTAGCAGAATAGATGGAATGAGGAAGTCTTCATAGTCATTGGGCAATGGAGTCTATAAAAGTCATGATAGGTTCATCAATAGATCGGGGAGCATCACAAGGAAAATATAACTTGGTCAATGGATCTTCAAGGTTTTTAAGGGCAGTGAGATGGACATCAATTGTGAGAATAAAAGTAGGACAAAGGGCAATTAAGAATCCTTTATCATGTAACTTTAACAAAAGGGACCTAAACATCATAAGCATAAAGAGGAAATCAATAGATAGGGCAAACCATAAATTCTTTGATTCAACTTAAGCTGATAATTATTCAAGACAAACATTCCAATGAAATATAGAAGGCGAGAAACTCATTTAACTTCTAGTGATTTCACCTTCAAGGACAGAAAACATTTAAGACACACATATAACTGTAATCAGAGAGGAGGGAACACCTAAACATCCTTGATCATAGCTATGAAGATCTCTAAAACAATTATTTAAGCAAGTACAAAGGGTATGATCAAAACAAAACCTCTTTGGCAGACCTAAGTAATGGTACTTTAGAGAGAGACTTCAAAAACAATGTTTTAGTGACATCAAATAAGCAGGGCTAGCCATAAATCATTCTTGACACCAACTGTATTAAACTATTTATGAAATAAACAAACTTAGGGGGTTTAGAGAGCAATTAAGAATTCTCTAAAATGTCCTGGTAGAGGAAAACATTAAGGCAGTGAAGAAAAAACATAACTAAGGTGCATTTAGAAACATTTCTTAGTCTAAATCCTTTGCTCTACTGTAGTATAGAAAGATGGAAACATAATGATCAGGAAAAAACAATAACATAATAGAATCACTTCACCATAAACCAAGCTCAGGGATCCTGTAAGCAGGCTTCCTCCATCAACAAACAAATCAAGGCTTTCACAAGCTCCAAGACATCAATTTCTTTTCAACCTCCAACAAACTATGTATTACTTGAAAGAGTCATCAAATGCCAACAAGATAATGAGATCAAATGCAGTATTTATCTGCAAATGAGGAGGTGAAGCTGAGTTTAGGGTTTGGGTGTCATTTATTACAGAGTTAATGAATTCTTTACCTTGAAGACCATGCAAGGCTCAAGGCAGGAATATCTACAGATATTTCTCTGAATAATAACTCCTATCTTAACTTCTGAGGGTTTATAGGTGAAATGTTTGACTTTAAGACCTATTCATAACTTTACAATAACTGCCTGGAAGATAGAAAATATCTCTGACTAGGTTCAATAACTGTTTAATGCTTTATTGAAGGAAACAAAGCATTAGGTGGCAGAAATATCTTTGAAAAGAGTAACTGCCTGTAGGTGCAGTTAATTTGAATTTGCTTTGGGCTAATCTGCTTCTGTTTTATCTTTAAACTCTGTATTAGGCCTTCACACTCTTTCTTTAAGCTCTGTCTATCTGTTTATATTTATGTTTTTCTTTAACCTGTTTGATCTCTGCCTGTTTATTAATCCCTTTTGATTAATCTTTCTGATCTTTTGTCTTCATCATTTAACCCTTTTTAACTATCTTCCTTTATCCTTTGATTTCTGTTTTAACTGGTTAATCTTCTGTTTTTGCTTTTGATTAAGGATTAGCCCTTTAATCTTTCATCTTCTTATCTTCACTATGTCCTCTGACTGTATTTGTCTTCTGTGCCCAAGGGAGGCTTCCTTTCATGGCAGGAGGGTTTCTTATCCATTGGTGATCATGTTTCATCGATGTCAAACATTGATACAAGCCCACTGGCTGCCATTGTTTTGATTTAGGCTCCTGGATCATCATCCAGAGGCTTGTTTGGTCATTTTTTCACCATCGAAATTCCCCTCATGCATTCCGCCATTAAACTTGCACATAAACACAATTTGTTAATTTAAAAACCTGTGGGGAGGTCGCATGACTGCATTTTATGTGGTTTGGATCGGTCGGAAGGGTTTGCAGGGGAGAAACCAATGTGGGAGGTAGGGTTCCAAAGGCAGAACCAGGCAGGAGTCTGAATGGGGGCGAGAAGGCTTGAAAAAAGGCATGGAGGGATAAGTGGTTTCGAAAAACCGGAAGCGGTTTATCGTGTGGAGAAAAGGCGGTAAGCGGTTTTTGGGAGAGGGCATGCGATATAGCCCAGCACACGACGTGTGGCAGTGGAAAACCACTTATTTCACGTGGGTCAGAAAATGTTGACCCTGGCGCATTTAAATATGCGATACGTGCCGGGGACCATTAGATCTCGGGGTGGGAGGTCAACGACTGTCGCGCATTCTGGAGGCGGCGAGTAAGTGATCGGATCGACGGAGTGGAGGACAGGTGGCGTGAGTTAATTGGATGGCGGGGTTAAGTGGAGGATGGTCTCGGGGCCTTAATAAATTAAAAAAAAACACGTTAAGTTATAAGGTTTTGGGAGCGGCGCTGGGCATGGTGGAAGACGGGGCCCAATTTAATATATCAAAGGGTTTAAGAAGCCCTTTTATAAGTTTTTACGGGGTTTATAAAATGAAAGGGCGGAGGTGAAAAATAAATAGGAGAGGGGCTTATGGATAGGCGGGGGTCGGGGTCATATGAGTGCAAGGGGGTTGGGGTTTTTAGAGGAGGAGGGGCTTAGGCCTATATATCAAAAGGGCGGGTTTTTAATATAAAATAGAGTTTTATACATATAAAATAAAAGAGACCCGATAGGCTTAAATTTTGACTTTAAACAATGTAAAATCCCCCTTTTACATTGTTTAATAAACACTAAGGAAAATGAGGAATAGGGGTTTCCTTCATGAGGTTTAGGAAAGGGAAAAAATGGGTCTTTTAGGGGAAAAAGGAGTGAATGAGAGAGTGGGTAGGGGAGTGAAAAAATGAGGTTAATAAGCCCAAAATGAAGTCCTTTTGGAGCAGTGAGATGAAATTTAGAAGACAGAGAGGGAAAAATATGGTGAAACAATTTGATTTAGGATAATGAAGGCAGTGGGATTTCTAGAACTCACAATATTTCACAAATCTTATTTCTAGGAATCTATAACCATTACTTAGTCATCTTCAGAATAGCAAAAATTATTGATGACTAACAAAATAGAGATATAGATGGAGGGGGTAGAGAGGGAAGAAGAGAGAGGCAAAGATAGGGAGGGAGGAGGAGATATATATATGGAGAGAGGAGTTAGAGAGAGGAGAAGGGGAAGAGAGAGAGAGAGAGGGAGTGGAAAAGGGAGGGATAGAGAGAGATATATAGATATGTAGAGATAGTGTGTATGTTTGGGGGATGAGATAGAGAGATAAATGAGAGACAATGGGAGATAGAGATATAGATGGAGGGGGCATATATGTACTTACATTGAAATCAATGCAAACTATTAATTTAATTACTTTAAAATTAATTTACATCATACATCTAATTGCATCAAATAAGAAATCAACATCTACACTGAAATCAATGCATCCAGTGTCAACAATCAAATAAGATTAGAAATCAACATCTACACTAAAATCAATACATATAGTGCAAACAATCAAATAGGATTAGAAATCAACATCTACACTAAAATCAATGCATCTATTGCAAGCAATCAAATATGAGTACAAATCAATATCTACATTTAAACCAATGCATCGAGTGCAAGAAATAATATAGGAGTACAAGTCAACATCTACCCTAAAATCAATGCATCTAGTGTAACTCATTTTTCGAGCTTGAAAATGAGGTATATCAACATCACATTGACCCTGCACCCTCCAATTCCAAATGGGGTCACAAGCTAAGTTCCATCTTGCCTTGCTTCCCTGCCAAGACCAATGAACCAAACCATCCATGGCTTTCCAAGTTTCCCATATACTTTGGAAGATGAATGAGCTTGAAACTTGAAATAAGTGAGGCATAGAAATAATATCACAAGAGCCAAATGTGGTAGCAAAATTATGTAGAAAGATCAATCAAGCTAAGTCCACTGCCATCTTTAGGGTTGGTGCACAAGCTAAGTCCATTGTCATCTTTAGGGTGCACACATCCCGAAGAGCCATCAAGATGCTCCTCTCCCCACTATACTTAGATCATAGTCCTAAGTATGATTGAAGAATCTACTCCAAGTGTTGAAATTAAATTTTTCTACGAGACCAACAAGAGACATAATAGAAATGTCAAACTATTACACAAAGGTTATTGCTCCATGTGGTATGCATTCATCTTGATTCAAGCCTATTACACTTCAAATTGTATTGGTTGTTCAAATCTTTAATCCACAAGGCACAACCCCATAAGGAGCTACTATTCCAATCAACATTGTCACTTAAGAAACATAACTTCATTGACCAACTTTCCTATGGCTCAATTACCTAATTTATGTTTATGCTTTTGTTTTTAAAGTGAAAAATTTTCTTTAAAAAAAATATGATATTATAATAAAAAGTGTTATAATCATAATTATATAAATAATCTAAGTAGGTTAGAAAAGTGATGAGTAGCTCAATTTTTTGGGGGTAAATTTAATGAATTTTATTATATTAAGCTTCTTGAATTTGATTATAAATCTTTTAAATGTGGGAAAGGAACTTTATTACATTTGAATGTTTCTAATTGGATATACACAACGATTGAATCATAGTGCAATTTCATACCTCAATTGATCCATCAACATGTGAACGAAAGGAAATATTTGTGTTTGTTTGGTTTAAACCAATTCTATAACAATTGCCAAATGTAGTTGACAAATTCATTGTTTTGGTTATAGATGATTTTTGGAAGATAAAATCCTAATAATGATATTTGGTCCAACCATTCAAGTAGGCTAACACTTCAAACATAAGTGTTGCCAGCCCAAATACAAATGTATGTATAACCAAAAGACCAATTCAAAGTCTTCTAGTGAATAATTGCTAAGGATATAGATATTTGTTATCTATATAGTGCATTCTTTGGAAACTACACTAAATAACCAAAAGGAGAGAACTTGCTACCGAGGATACTCTTGTCATGTCAATGATGCAATTATTGAGACCCCCCTCTTTAAATAAGATCCAAAATTCCACTAGACCCTTTCACAACATCTAGTGACAATTTCACTGTTATCATAAAAGTGTAACAATTTAACGTTACTCTTTCCTACACTACTGCCTTAGGGCGTTTCCTTTGCAACAGTAGTGCAATTGCTAGTTTCTAAATATCATATATCAATTTCATATTTAAAAAATTAGGCAACTTTTTTTAACAAATATCTAAAAATATTTACTTTCATCACTTAAAAATAGACATTGAAATATATATATATATATATATATATATATATATATATATATATATATATATATATATATATATATATATATATATATATGGAGTTTATACAGAGATTATATTTTAGTGGCTTAAAATAGGCATTAAAATTATGGTCTACATTAAAAAAAGAAGAAGGAAAAATCTACTTTCTCTCTTTATAAAGACATATATCAGAAGTTCTATTGAGAAATCATTCTCTCCACATCCTCAGAAGTTCTATTGAGAAATCAGTCTCTCCACAACCTCATAGTTAGATTCCACCTGGGCAAGAAGTGACCCCTTTGGGTGGATCTACTGCAAGGTCAAAGAACCACAATATAGAAAATAGAATATATATATATATATTTTAAAAAATTTACTTAAGATTCATTCAAAATATTAAAAAAAAATGTAAGATTTGAACTTTCTATTATTTTATTTCTTTATATAAAGTTGATGCAATGAAATATGATTTTGTTTATGATTGTGAGTGAAAAAAATTTAGTTGATGTTTTTTTAAATAAATGTCAACTCTAATTTAATGGACCATAACACTAAAACTAAAGTATTATATATTAAGAGATTTAAAGTTCACATTTAAATTAGTCACTTGTATTTATATAAAAGTATAGTAGTAATAGCAATAAATGATAATTTCTTCCCAAATTAATAATAATAATTTTGATAAAAATATTATAAAATTATAAATTAATAATAATAATTTTGAAAAAAATATTTTTAAATTATAATACTAAATTAATTAATTAATTATATATATATATATATATATATATATATATATATATATATATATAAAATTGAATATTGTTAATTAAAAAGGTGGCTTTATTAAATTTTTCTAAAAATGTGTTATGAATGATGTGATATGGATGCATATCACGTGAAATATTTATATATTGCAGCTAAAGTACTCTATTGCTTTTAATTTAAATGCCATTCTCATGAAAGGCAAATGTCTACACCGAATTATCATAAATCATACTACTAAACAATTTTTTTCAGCGAAGATTCTCGCCATTCTTTTCAATGCAAGAATTGTTTAAACTATCATTTTTTTTTCAAGGCAAGAATTGTTTAAATATCGTTATAATTATTAGGTGTGAAGTTTAATTATTTTCTAATTATTGGGTGTGGAGTTTAATTATTTTTTTGATTCAGAAATCTTGTTTCAGTTTGATGTATATTTTAGGAAGATTGTACATCTCTTTATACAACTTAGTGCGAGGGTACTTGTTTTCTATATATAGATTGTGATCTTAGAGTAGAAGTTATGTTAATTTAGGGTTTTATATATGAATACGAGAGAGAAGACTATCTGAGAATTGTAGCAGATCTCTTGTGGATGGTATTTCTTCATTTTACTAAATAATATAAAAGGAAATACTGACTAGTTCCAATGAAATTGCTCAAATTAAATGAACCATATATATTTTTCTCTCGTGTTTTATATGTTTGTGTGTTTTTATTCCCACAATATTTTGTGTTTAGTTACCCTCAAATTCATTCCATTTTAAACAATATTTTGTGTTCAATTACCCTGTTATTTAATTTCCTTACAATCAATCGTATATCAAATTCATTCCATTTGCAAACTCTTAAAATTGTTGTTTTTTATTAGTAGAGGTACTCAATCTTTTTAATTGTTTGAGACGATTCCTGAGTTATATCTTCAAATTATGCGTTCAAGTGAACTGAAAAGGTAGGTCGGAATTGATTCCAAGTTCACAAATTTTCAAGAAACAGTGGCAGCTGTTCACATAGATGTGATATAAAATCCATTGTCATTCGTCGTTGCATCTCTCAAAAAATACAATGGCATGGCAACAATTATATAAAACATTATCAATCTTCACAACAACTATAAAAACCAAGTAATTGCTTGATAACACCTATCTTTTTCCATTCAAAAATTCAATGGTCACAATTCTAACCATATGTGATAAAAAACCACTACAATTCTTCATTGCATTTTTTGCAAACATGTAGTGTTCATCCATATGGACAAATACATATTACTTATAATATCAACATTCATAAATTTGACAGCATTTGTTGAAATCTCTCATTCAATATTCTGATTGGAATCTACAACAGCGGCACCTCTAGTAACTAAATCGACGCCTGGTCCAAAATATTGAAATGACAGGTTGTACATCGGAAACTTCTTGTTCTAACTTTTACGTACAGAACAAGTCATTTCAATATTACCATAGCATCATCCTGAGGATTGCATAATTTTTGGCTCCTTTCATCACAGTTGGAGGCAGATTTTGTATCGTGCATAGCTTGATCCTTCACAAAGCCTATTAACACGTAATGCTTTTTAAACTTGTATTTTTAAAAGATGCATTAAGAAAATTAGTGATATTATTTTTTTATAATAATATGTGAAAAATCTTTACATTGCAGTTTACACACTTTAAATTTATTATTTCAGCAAATATTATTGCAGATAAATTTGAAAAAAATAAAAATAAAAAACAATAACTTATTTTAAATGTTTTTATTAAATTATTCTATAAAATTATAATATTTTATAGATAATATTTCTTTTAATAAAAAATATTATTTTACTTAAAATAAATTTTTTTATTAAATAATTATAAATATTCCATATAGCTTAGTCTAATCAGTTTGTTTTTTGTTTTGAAAATTATAGAAATTTAAACAAGATTTTAATAAAATCCGGTCTTAGTAAGCTTCTCTTTTCATATATGAATGATGATAATTAATGTCCAAACATATTTATTATTTAAAAATTAAAAAATTAAAAAATTGAAATTTATAACATTGAAAAACATAAAGATTACAATTAAATATATAATATAATGGTATATAATAATAAGTTATATTATTTAAAAAAATTGCATTTGGATATATTTTTTTCAATTTTTTTAATTGTTGTGTGCTTTGAAAATTTGGAGTTCCCCATAAATTAAATGTGGGATAGTGGAAAAAGTAAATAAATAAAATTTATAATTATAAAGTAAAAATAATAATAATTTATATTTGAGAGTGTAAATTTTTGTGATCCATTTCTAATTTATATTCAAAAATCACATTATCATTTGAGAAATCTACTGTTTTTGAACTACTAGTTTATCAAAACTACTTAGTGTAATTCATCATCAAGAGAACAATGATTGGGTTGATCTAGGTCAATCAATATAAATACTACAGATATGCAAGAGTCACGTCAAAACCTTAACTAAAAATTAATGAAAATGAATGTTAAGAAAATAAAATATTATTAAACTTAGCCAATCTAATTAGAAATAAATACTAAAATAATTAAATTGAATGAAAAAATAATAATAAAATTAAAATACTAAAAATATAACCAAACCAAAAAATCACAATTAGTTAACCAATTTTAATAAAATAATTATAAAATAATTTATATGCTAAGTGTAAAGTTGTTTTAGTATGAATATGATGAATAAATAAAATAATATAAAGTTAATGAAAATAAAATAAATAAGTGATATTTTATGTTAAAAAAATTTAAAAAATATCATAATAATAATAAAATATAACTAAATCAATAAATCAATAAAAGTCGAGTTTTTCCTAATAAAAAGTTTTAAGTCTCACTTTCCCAACTATTTTTATGTGATTTATCCATAAAATACCTGATATATAATTAAATCAAAATAAATCATTCATGTGTTATGTGTTGTTGTTGTAGTAATAGACAATATTATAGCAATATGATTCTTGTGTAATTTATAACACTCATTGCAAATAATAAAGTACTTTGCTCTTTCAAATTTGAAAATTAGCATATTTATAATTTGTTATCAACATTTTTGTGTTGCTTTATTTATTTTTCTAATCAAAAAGCACACTCCACTAGTTATAAAGTACTTTGCTCTTTCAAATTTGAAAATTAGCATATTTATAATTTGTTATCAACATTTTTGTGTTGCTTTATTTATTTTTCTAATCAAAAAGCACACTCCACTAGTTGTTAGAAGGTAAGGTAGAGTAGTGTGTTTGATAAATAAAGCTACCATTCATACTTATTAATCATAGCATAACCTTAGCACAAAAAACTTTGTAAGTTTTTTTTTTGGTAAGTTGCTTGAGAGATGCTATATTTATAGGCTAAGATGGAATTGAAGGTGAGTTGGTTAGAATGTGAAAGAAACCCATCTCACTTGACTAAAAAGATGGTAAAGTAATTTTTGATGGAATGAAAAATCTTGATTGATATGGCACTGCATTTACCCATTCAACTTTTGAGGTGACTTGTGTTATTAATGGATTGTGTAAATGTTTAAATCATGTTATTATAATAATTAATAATTATGGGGAAATTATATTTTTTTAAAGAGAAATTATAGAAATATCATATTCAGTGGGGTTTTGGATCAATCTCTAATAATTAAGCAAGAGTGTACGACTTGCTTCAGGTATTGTTGTTGGCGAAGGACCATAACATCACTTCTTTCATAATTAGAGACTCTAAGCTTCTCATTTATCATTTACTGGTTGGGTCCCTTTCTCGGGACTTTATGTTCAAGAATATTAAGAGGACTAAATTTGTACGCTTTTTCTTTCATTCCTTCAACATGTTCCACATCTTTCAAATAAACAATCAAATTATTGATGATAGGGAAAACAAAGGAGTTATTTTAGATATGGTTGAACTAAGGGTGAATGGGCAAGCCTCATAATGTCGAATTCCATGAATTTATTATGCATTACTATAGCCCAAGTCCAATTGTTATCATGGGATACACTAGCAATTGCTCCAAAAGGTGCAAAGAGAGGCCGATAGGTTTGTTAATTTGGAAAAATTGTATGAGAAAGACATTTGTAAACATGTATGTCACATGTTTTGCATTTCCAAAAGTAGCAAGGTCACCTTTGAAGATAACTATTACATACAGCCTAATTAAAAACTATAAAAAATATATTTATGTTTATTTTAATGTTTATGTATTTTAATTTAAAAAAAAATATTATTGGGTGGTGTTATAAATTATTTTATTTTTATGTAAAATAGTGTATTGTGTTCATTTTTTTTCACTTTCTAACTTTTTTGTCATAGAATTTAAGTTTTATATTATAATAAATATAAAATATACTTCAAGAAAAAAATTTAAATATTATTCTTCTAAAAAGTTTTAGAGAACATTTATCAAATTTATTATTATTAAAATAATTAGCTAATTAACATAATTTATAATTATTATTTAAATTGTACAACAATAATACTTTTAAATACATTTTGGTTATTGTTTAAATATGAATCCATATGAATAAAATTTGGCTGATAAAATAACTAAAATATATGTTTTTAATTAAATTTAACTAAAAATATATGTTTTTAATTAAATTTGATTAACACACTTAATTCTCCTCCATCTCATATTAATTCATGTTTCTCGTGATGCTAATAAAGTTTGATTCATTGAAATTTCTTGTCATAATGTAACATACACCGATAACTTCACATGGAAATGTAAAGAGTTAAAATTTTTTATACAAGTTACTCATGGGTAACTATCCATTCACTACTAAATACTCCTTACTCATCATTACATAGAATTTTTTAACTAGTTCATTGTGTAACTTTAGAATAAGGATAGTAAGCTCCTTAACTAGTAACAGCCTCCATTACAGTACATTAACATAATACTATATGATGTAACCTTCCACTCATTTCATTATTCATATAGTCATCACATACTTGCCATTATGAACATCATAACAAGAAAGGAATCAACATCATCAACTTGACACAATAATCAATCACATCACTGAACACCAATATACCCTGGAAACCCCGTAGGGTGAAAACCAACAAAAGTTTAATTTTATTATTAACGCTCGTGAGGGTGATCAACCCTCACTCGATGGCTTATAAGGAAGACCATCCCTTAACCATTGTTTATAAATATTACAAGGAAATATACAAATATCTAGCTTAAAGCCATTACAATAAATATGATACCTTTTACCCTCTGTTCTTCATATCTTCATATCTCGATGGCATGGATGTACCTACAATGGTCCATCGTACACTGGATCATCCGGTAGTTTGCACTCATCTGCATGAACCATAATCATTTACCTACCACCGGGTTAAGCATAATATTTCCTTTATACATATCATACCCTGCTAATGTTACCTTGAACGTACATTGATGTCAAGATTCATAAAGTATAATAAATCATTTCATATATCTATACTATAGTAGTTTCTCCATCTACTCATGTATATTCACGACATGCAAGTAAAGTACCTTGACATTCTCCCTTTAACAACACATACCTCATATGTGCTAGTTATAAGTCATCACAATAACTAATGTTTTCGTCGGATAAGCACTGCAAGACAATAGCTACATCTCTCCAACATAGATTTAAAATAAACTGATACTTAGTTATGATACTCGTGCATGCAATTTACATAAGTTAATCAAAATAGCTAACCCTTGAGCTATTACTTTTAGTACATGGAGTGAAATCTAACATATCAAATGTCGCTCCCATGCATGCAAAGGCATATAGTCTCCAAAAGAGTTTCCAATGAAGCACGTAGCTTCCTTCACGAGTCTTCCCAAAGGAAATCTCAATGCTAGTGAGCATGTAAACATATGTTCTCTTTTTGTAAAACTATGCAATTAAGAATATAAATACATGTCTTATTTTGCAAAGATTATACTAAACAATCATTTCCAATATAGTTTAGCACCACATGCTATCTTTCCCACCTACAAATCTTTATATTATTTCCAATGAAAGTTATTACTTATGTTGCATGCCTAAGCATGATCTTCTTCCAAAAGGAATTGACATCATAATCATGGTAATATAAAAGTAATCCCACAGTTTGCTCATCTAAAGAAATAAAACTAAATAGTTCATTTATCCGTGGATTTATTAAATAACCAATCTTTACCATCACCATGGTATCTACACATGGATTTATTGAATAAATTAAATAACCAATCTTTACCATCACCATGGTATCTACGCATGGATTTATTGAATAACTAATATTTACCAATGTAATAACATTAGTTAATAAATCTTATTCGTATCTCACATATTTTAAATATATGCATATGTTTTTCCTATCTATATGCATTAATTACAATGTATAGAGAATATGAAAGCATGCATATTTATCCATACATGCATGAAATAAATACATACAATAGACACACGCCTATTTTAGCTATGCATGCATTTCAAATGTCTAAATATAAGGTTAACAAAACCTTAATCTCAATATGTCCACTAAAACAAATTTTCACCTTAAGAAGGAAAATCTCTACTTATTATATTTTCCCTTGAAATATTTTCTCATATATTTACCCATCTTGATATGAGAATAAATTGTAAAATAAATAAAGTATATATTTCAACTCACAAATAAGATTATACTAATGAAAATCAGAAAGAATTACTTATCTGGACAGAATTACTTATCTTGGCAGTAAATTCTTGCCTTTCCATGGTAGACTTCTTTGGTGCACACTCCCATATGCATGTCATTCCTTAGCATTACCCATTCGTATTTCCAGTGGTTTAGGGCCACAAAGTGTAGAGATGATATCTTTGGTGGAGGCATGTGTGACCCTGGAGCTGTAAATATATGAAATGCAGAGTACTTCAATAGCCTATCTGCTGTCGAGAGATCAGCCAACAGTCCGCCATCAACAGAATATGTTATGTTTAAGAAACAACAAACTACTGCATCGAACCCTCATACAGGCTACACCAATTAGATATTCCAACAAATCAATGCAAAAATCGACACATATGATGATAATATATGGAAAGGCATCCGCGAATATGATGACAATATAGAGAGGGGCATCCACGAAGAAACTGTTAACCTCCACAGATGCAGAACGATTTGGATGGTTATCAAGAATTGGTTTTACATTAACCGAATCTTGATTTTCTTGGGTTTGAACAGTTATGTAATAATTATTTACCAGGAGTACGTGTGTTACACATAATTTTCAGAGAGCATGTATGACATGTTAATCCTTTCCAGCAATAAAATATTTATCTGATATCATAATTATAAAATACAATTAAAAACTTGAATGCATAAAGCTAACTACCTAACTACCTTACGTGGTTAAAAGGTCAAAGGTAACTATGAACTATCTCATGTAGTCAAAAATATGTAAATCATAATTACAAGCTCAACACTTTACCCAAAAATATAATTAAAAAAAAAAAAAAATCTTCTTAAAAAATTATATGTTAAGGAAGTAGGGAAATGAAAATTTTAAATAAAAAGCAAACATGAAAATATGATTTTTAATTTGTATTGTGATAACTTGTGTTTCCCGCCAATCCATTGGCCAATCCATTGATCAATAGTACTGAAGCCCAACCAGACTCCACCTTAATTTTTGCTTATCTTTAACTTTAATTTTAATTTAAATTGTGGTCACTGAAGCCGAGCCCACAATCCAAGTTAATTTTAGTTTATCTTTAATTTTAAATTTAGCCTATCTCTAACTTCTTATGAATGTAAGAATATTTTTTTCTTAAAATCCATTGTCTTTAACCTGTGCACATTTAAATTACATCTTTAACTTGTTTTCTTCAGTTATTATTGTTGTCCAGCCTAGACTCCACCTTAAAATCTATTTCATCAGTGAAACTACTTATTGAAAAGAGAGTGGAAGAAGGCACTGTAAACATGAAAGAAGGCACATTTCAGAATTTTTTTTTAATTCCTCACTGAAATTCAAATTTGGTAAACATGAAAGGAGGCACATTGCAGACCTTTTTTTTAATTCCTCACTGAAATTTGAAAATGTCTTCGGACTTGAAAAGTGAATTTATAATCTAGTTGGTCAAACAACTTTATTTTCAATTGACAGGTAAATTAACCTCACACTTCATTTTAATTTCAAAATTTAATATTGCATTGTAGGCTTTAAAACTGATCTCCATTGCTGATGCTGACCCTGCTGGTTTTTAGCATATGGAAGTGCCCAGAAAGTAGGACGTGGTTTCTCAATCCGAAAGTTCCAAGATACAGAAGTTAGCACACATGGAAACCCTCCATATTCTCCAAGGTTACCTAAAATATTCTGGAACCATTTTAGATTTTAGCATTTATAGTGCCAGAAACCCCATTGGAGTAAGATAGATGACAAGTATATTTTTGCACAGGAAAGAAAGACGTTTAACAAATCTAGAGAATGAAGCCTACCCAATCTAATGCGAACATCGATATATCTATCTGTTTCATGCATTAAATGCCATACACGAATTTCCCCATCGAGGCTACCCGTATACATCATGTAGCAGTTCATGAAATGATCTATCCATGCATTAATACACAGATGCTAGTGGTTATGCAATGGGCGAAGTATTACTTCAAAAAGGGAAACCTATTTGTTTTCATTCAGAAACTATTTCTAAGGCAGTTGCGCATTATCTGACATATGATAAAGAACTGTTTGCTTTGGTTGAAACTATTAAAAAATGAAAACACTACTTAATGGGTAAGGAAACATTGATTCAAATAGATCAACAGTCACTTCAGTACCTTTAGTCTCAGACTAAGTTGCAACAATATCACCATTACAGATGGATGAGATTTCTTCAGCAATTTCACTTAGTAATTAAGTACAAGAAAGGTGTAACAAACAAAGTAGCTGATATGTTGTCTAGACCATCTTTGAAAGCTTCAGTAGTGCTGTAGAATAGTTCTATAAAACTTGAAAGTTATTTAGAACTATATAGTACAGATGTTGATTTCAAAGATATTTATGAATCACTAACACATGGTACTCAGGTGGAAGAAGTCAATTTTCATGTTCATGACAGGTTGTTATATCATCTGGGTAAGTTGTGCATACCACAGATAGAAAGGGCGCATGTTATTCGGGAAGCACATTCTTCTCACATTTCAAAACATTTTGGCGTAAGAAAGACAATGGCGCAAATTCAAAGGTATTGCTACTAGCCTCATATGTATGAAACAATTGTTAAGTACATTAAAGGTTGTGTTATGTGTTCAACAAGCAAGCCAAGCAATCGAAAGATTGGTTGGTATATGCCACTTCCATTTATTTCGTGACCATGGGACAACATATACTTGGACTTTGTTGGAGGACTTCCTATGTCTAGGAGAGGGCATGATTACATGTATGTCGTGGTTGATAATTTCAGCAAGATGTACATTCTTGTTCCATGCAAAAAGCAACTGACTGCTGAACAGACTGCACAGATGTTCTTTCAACGGGTATGGGTTCATTTAGGGTTACCTACTTCCATCATTTCCGACTGAGACACTCGTTTTGTAGGAGAGTTTTTGTCCACTTTGTGGGGACTCATGGACACAAAGCTAAAGAAGAGCATATATTTTCATCCACAGACCGACATACATACATAAGTGGTGAACATAGCAGTGATACATATTCTCTGAGGTTACTACAACAAACATCCTAAGTTGGTAGATTAGAGGTTTCTGTGGTGTAGTTTTTCAAGTGTAAGACTCGGAATAACCACAATTGCCATTTTTAGTCTACGTTTCGAGTCTGGATCTAGACCCATCCTAAGTTGTGGGATGAATATTTACCTTATGTGCAACATGCTTACAATCGAGCCTTACGTTCTTCAACTAAGCGATCGCCATTTGAGACATGTTTTGGGTATCTACCCAAAGTCACCAATGGATTTCATGTTTGGTGAAGAAGATAAGGTGGATGGACATGACGATTCAAATAAAGAAGTTAAGTTCATTCAACAGATACATTAGATACATGAAGCAGTGCAGGATCAGTTAGAGAAGATTCAAGCCAAGTACAAAATGTGCCATGACAAGCATCGAGTGGATCATCATTTTTAGATTGGTGATAAGGTATGGTTGTATATAAGTAAAGACAAGTTGAAATGTGAAGGTAAGAAACTGAAATCCATCAGGTATGGTCCTTTCAAGATTGTGGAAAAGATTGGAAATAATGCATTCTGGTTAGATTTACCTCCTTACATGTGTATTTATTCAGTTGTAAATGTAGAAAATATGAAGTTGTATGAACCTTTGATGATAATTTATCCAGAGGAAGATACACAGATTCCTACCATTGATGATTTAGCACCTGAGTATATGAATGAGCTGCAGGAAGATACCATCTTGGACAGGAAGGTTCACACTTCAAGGCGTGGAGATGTTGAATATTTTCGAGTGGGACTCAAAGGCATGAATCCTAGCAAGGCGAGGTGGATGGAGATCAGAAGAGTGAGGGAGTTGTACCCTTACCTAATGTCTACTTAAATCAAAATTTTGTTGGTCCAAAAGCTTTGAAGTGGAGAGGATTGATCCAGGAGGATCTTACATCAGTTCATATCAACAAGAATCTAGTATCATCTTCAGTTCTTCAATGTTCCAGATGAAAGAGGAAGTCTTCATTTACACTATGGTGCAATATTAAAAATGGGTTAAAATTCAAAGGTTCAAATTAATTCATGGTGTGGAATGTCATTATAAGTTCATGGTAAAATCCTATGCTAAGGTGAAAAGACTACATGGTATGTAAATCTAAAGTCCTAAAACCTAGCTCTAAACCTAAATTTTTACACTACATGGTATACAAACCCTATGGTGAAATAAATCCCTTTTGGACTATGCAATGGTGTAACAAACTATGTAATAAACCATATGAAAACAACTAATTGCATTGGAGTTGACTGTCGGGGGAGATTGCAATCAACATGTGAATGGTTGGATTGTAATGCGCAGTTTAAAGACCTGACTGTCGATTTAAACCGCAAAGCAGATCTAGCCGCCGGGATGTGAAGCTGTCACATGGACAATTGGCCGCCAATGAAGCCCGACACCGTCGGAGCTGACCACCGATGTGGCAGACAGCGGTTAGACCACCCACCGGTCACATGTCAAACAATTCACCGCTCCGCTGTTTAGCCGAACCGTCGGGGTTTGAATTTAGCATAAAGTTTATTTTGGGTTTTCGAATTTTTTAAAGCATAGTTTTAAAATATCCACCATGTAACAACTCCTAAGGTGTTAGAACACCATTTCACCGAGAGAAACCTATCCACCTAATGCAAAACAAATTTCCATGAATAGACCCAAGAGGTTGAGATTGAACTTGAATTGTATTATAAAAGTTAACCATTGATCATGATGAAGAAGGGGAGTGTCTTTGAAGGCTTATATTCAAAATTCTGTAAGAGAAAGGAAGTTTTTCTTTCAGGTGTATCTTGGTCGTCCCGAGGCAGAATTGGGCACCAAGACATGCGTTGAAAAGATAGGAGAGAGAGATTTATGTTAATAGAGACTAGAGGTGCTTGTGAGCACGTTCATTCTTGTTAGGATATTCTGACACATAGGAAATAGTTAATAATAACTTAGTCTAGTGTAGAGTTAGGTAAAGTGTGTTTCTTTACCATGTACATTTGTAACTTATAATCCGACGGTTATCTCTCACCTCGGTATTAATGACACTTGATCCGTGGCTTAACACCCGATTGGTCCATGATCTCTATTTAAAGAGCATGGAGGGTCATTTGTTCGATAACTGTTTATGAGAGAAACATATGCAATTTTTCTTTTTATATTAATAAATTGCCTGAAGTGGCCGCGTTGGCTCAGGCCGTGGACTGTTTCCCTCTTTGAGGGTTTTAACCACGTGATTATACTGGTGTACTGATTTGTGATCTGCTTGTGAGTGGTGACCTTTGGTTCTTGATCTACGGAACTTACCATGTAAATTCCTACATGGTATCAGAGCTATTTTGAGGGCCGCGCCCGTTGTTGATCAAAATCCGAAGCCGGTTTGACTGGATGCGAATACCGTTTTGTAGATCTACTGTTTTTGAACTTTTTTGGGCTTGGAAAACTGCTATGTTGTGTCTGGAGCATCTATTACAGTGAGGAACGCCTTTCGTTTCATGTGAAAAGGTTTCCGGCTTCCCTAGTTATGACAGTTCAGATTTGGAGGTATAAAGCATCTGTTTTACAGTTATATTTGTTAATAGTTCTACTTATTTCGGTTCCCCCTTTTTTTTCGGTTTTATTTATTTGCCGGATATATACCCTCTTATTTATGTATGCTCATTGATGTGCGCTGTGTGCGATCTCGGCAAATCAGAAACAGGAAAAGGGACCTGTTTTTTTTGCTACGCATGCTCTTTCCCCGCATCTTTGTGCGATCTCGGGAAATCAAAAATAGTGAAAAAATTGATAGTTGTTGTTAAGGCTAACTGAAAATATAACATTCTGCCATAAGGCTTTGCAGTTTGTTTTTCTTTTGCTCTATTTTTTTTTATGTTTTTTTGTGTAGGAAAACGCAAGCACACCGAAGAGTTCAAAAAAAAAAAAACCTTCCTCCTTTCAAACAATAACGTGATCCTTTTACTATCTCACTTGGTGAAGGGTTAGTTTATGAGAATAGAAATCTTGGGTTCAAGTCTCCTTCTCAAGCTTCTTTTGTAAAAATTTTGTGTTCAAAGGGGCGGATTTTAAAAAAAAAAAACTGCATTTCATCCCGTTCCCGTAACTATTCGGCATCTTCAACTCATTTTTTCAAAAAGGCATAACTTCTTCATCCGGAAGCCGTTTTTTTTAAACGGCCTAATTTTTAGAGATCTTTCCATTAGAGAAGTTAAGTTCAGCTTTTATCAGCTTCAGTTTTTAAAAAAAATGGAAAGTGCATGCCCGATTATTCTTAACAACACTAATTATTTCCAATGCCTACCTCACATGGTAGATATACTTAGAAGTAAAGGGCTTTATAGAATAGCCACAAGACAAGAAACTAAACCTTCCGATGATGATAAAGTTTCTAAATGGGAAAATAAACAAGATCAAGCACGAGGGTTGATAGGAATGTCCATTGCTCAAGATCTTTGATTTCATATCCTTGACATTTACACCCCTAATGAAGCCCTGGAAAAGCTAAAAACTATTTTTGGCATTCAAAATCAAATCAGGGCCCACTAGCTTGAAAATGAGTTTCTTACTTTGGACCCCAATAATTTCTCCTCCATTGAATATTTTTGTCCAAATTCAAGACCATTCGAATTCTTTTAGAAGGTTGTAAGATCAAAAAGGAATATGGTAGCCTCATTTATTGCATTCTTTCTAAGCTTGGCCCTGCGTACTCTGTATTTGTTTCTGCCTTCCATTCCACTAGAGAAGCCATCATTTCTTCAGGAACCACCTACAAGAACCCTTCTTTTGATGCCTTTTGCGATTCTTTGATAAGAGAACAAGAAAAACTCTTACACCTTGGTCTTATCACTTCTGGAAATGTTTCGAAGAAAGCCTTACTAGCCCAACAACAATCATATCAAAAGAATCCCAAGAAGTAGTATCCTAAAAAGAATGGTCCGAAACCAAACAAGGGTCCTAAGCAATTTCAGTCACAAACTGAAAAAGCAATTCAACAAAATGATAAGGAAATTAAAAACAAAGGAAAGAAGACAGATAGACATTGCGACTTTTGCAATCGTGATGGCCATTTAGAGTCCAAATGTTTTAAAAAGATGGAAGCCTTAGAAGCAGCAATGAAGAAGCACAACATCAATTTGGAGCACTCTTCACCTTCATCTTCAGGAATGGCACTTTCTGCTTGTGGTTGTCAAGCATCAACATTTGGTTATGCATTAAATGTATCTTCTTCTTTTCATTCTCATGAGTGGCTCATTGAGTCTGGAGCTTCTTACCACATGGCTAAAAATAAATCCATGTTTTCTTCTTTAAATGATTGTAACACCAAACATATTTATGTTGGTGATGATAGATCTCTTAATTTTGTAGGATCTGGAACCATTCATCTAGATAATGGTCAGTTTAATGATGTACTATGTGTTCTACCTTGTCATGCAACCTTTTATCTGTTTATCAGATAACTCATTTAGGTGAAGGGAAAATAGTAGAATTCTCACCTCACGATGTTGTAATCAAGGACCTCGAAGATCCTAAACATATTTTAGCTACTGGCATTGCTGATGATTCCACAAGGTTGTATAAGTTTGAAAACTTTGGGTCATCCTCTCTTCCCTCCGTTTTTGTTGCTCATAATGATGATGTGAGCAAACTTTGGCATGAGCGATTTGGTCACTTAAACTATCGCTCTCTTCAAACTCTATGTAAGGAAAATATGGTGACGTGCCTTCCTATGGTATCTTGCCGAGATGGTGTTTGCTCCGGATGTGTACTCGGAAAACATCATCGGGATAGTTTTGACAAACGTGCCTCTTGGCACACTTCATCCCCTTTGCAGCTTGTGCACAGTGATTTATGTGGTCCTCTTCCTGTTGTTTCTTTCTCTGGTTGCAAGTACTTCTTAACTTTCATTGATGATTTTTCCAGACGCACTTGGGTGTACTTCTTAAAACTCAAGGGTGAATTTTTTAACATGTTCTTGGCCTTTAAGGCCTTTGTTGAGAAATAATAGGGACATCAAATTCTTAAGTTAAGATCAGACAATGGAGTAGAATATGTTAACAACAAATTTATCAACTTCTGTACTGAGCATCACATTCAATTGCAACATACTGTTCCATATACTCCACAATAAAATGGTGTAGCTGAAAGGAAGAAGCACATCTTAGAATAAATGGCTAATTGTATGCTTCAATCTAAAGGACTTGGCCTCAATTTTGGGTAGAAGCCATTAACTGTGCAAATTACATAGTAAATTGCACTCCTACTAAGGTTTTAAAGAATATAACTCCAGAAGAAGCTTGGAGCTCAATCAAACCAGATGTAAGTCACTTTCATGTTTTTGGAAGTGATGCTTGGGCTCATATTCCAGATGCGAAACATAAAGCCTTAGAACCTAAGAGTGAAAAATGCATTTTTGTTGGATATTTTGAAGATGTCAAAGGATATAGACTTCTTCAACCAAAATCCGAAAATATAGTTATTAGAATAGATGTAAAATTTGATGAAAATATATCAGCCTGCGAGCCTAGTTCGGCGGGTGTGCCACCTTTGGCCTACGAGCCTGATTCGGCATATGTGCCACCTCTCTCTTTCTCTTCTATTTTTAATAACATTCCTTTTAGTTTAGATGATGACAACGAGGATGACAATCCTCCTCCACCTCTTGAAATTGTTCCTTATACTCCACCACTTCCAAGATGGGTCTGCTCTACTCGGGATGCAGCAGGTTCTCTTGCAGGTGACCCTGCCGATCGACGACTTACACGTTCTCAGTTCGAAAGAGCCTCTTCCTTATTGGCTCAAGTTCCAGAAAAAATTGATCCAGAAACCTTTGAAGAAGCCTCTGGTCATCCAGATTGGGATGAAGCTATGAATGAAGAATATATCTCCTTATTGGGCGTGAATGACACTTGGGATCTTGTTCCTCTTCCAAAAGGAAGAAAACTTATAAGATGCAGACGGGTTTACAAAACAAAGTTTGGAACAAATGGAAAAGTGGATAGACATAAAGCTCGTCTTGTCGTTAAAGGATTTTCACAAATTGAAGGCATTGACTATAGTGAAACCTTCTCCCCTGTTTCCAAAATGAATTCCATCTGCCTTGTTGTTTCCCTTGTTGCCTCCTTTAAATGGGAAGACCATCAGATGGATGTTAAATACGCCTTCTTACATGGAGATTTGCATGAAGAAATATATGTGGAACAACCCCTTGTATTTTTCCAAAAAGACTCCAGCCTTGTTTGTCGCCTTAGGAAGTCTCTCTATGGTATCAAACAAGATCCTCGGGCTTGGTATGCCAAAATGGATAGATTTCTCTTAGATAATGGCTTTTCTAGGTGTCATTCTGACAACACTGTCTACACCAAGAAAGTGGGTAATTCCTTCAGCATCCTTATTCTTTATCTTGATGATCTTATTCTTACTGGTAGTGATCCAAACCATATAAACCATGTAATGTCTAGCCTCAAAAATAAGTTTGAAATGATAGACTTAGGACACTTGCATTATTTCCTTGGTCTTCAAGTCTTGCAATCCAGGGAAGGCATTACCCTCTCTCAGTCCAAGTATGCCTATGATCTTCTACACCACTTTCACATGGGAAGGCCCAGTAAGCATTGTTGCCTTCTCGCTGATGCAGATCGACTTTCGAAGTCAACTGTACTACCCCTGAAGTTGATGCTACCTTATATCGTCAACTTGTTGGTAAACTTCTGTATCTAACCCATACCCGTCCTGACCTTTCTTTTTCCGTTGGTCTTGTCGCTCGGTTTATGCACCAACCTCATGAAAGTCACTAGAAAGCATCCAAAAGAATACTTCAATATATTCGAGGTACAATTCAGTTCGAGATTCATTAAAGTGCAGGAGCATCTCCATTGTTGATTGGTTTCACTGATTTTGATTTGGGCTAGTGACCCTGATGATCAAAAGTCTATAGCAGGGCATGTATTCACTCTTGGTTCAGGACCTATTACTTGGTCTTGTAAGAAACAAAGTGCCATTTCTCTTTCTTCAGAAAAAACAGAGTATCATGGTGCAATTGAAGCCAACAAGGAAGCCATGTGGCTTCATCAGATCTTGTCTGAATTTGGTCTTCATCAGCAGCATCCAACTACACTTTGGTGTGATAATCAGAGTGCCATTGACCTATGTAAATATCCATTTCAGCATCAACGTATGAAACAAATTGAACTCCACGTACACTTCATCAGAAAGATCATTCATGATCGTGTTCTTGAAGTGCAGTACTGTCCAACCAATGATCAAGTAGCTGATATCTTTACAAAGTCTCTCACAGAAGTGAAGTTTACCAAACTTCGATCCATGCTTGGAGTTCAGGAAAGTTGTCATTAAGGGGGGATAGGCTCTAATGCCTCCTTCCTCCTCCTATTGTGTCACTTTTGTAAATCCTTCAATCCTGTCCCAATTTTTTCTTAAGGGGGGATGTTAGGATATTTCGACACATAGGAAATAGGCTCCTTTTGTGCCACCTTTGTAAATCCTTAAATCCTATCCCAAGTTGTCCTTAAGGGGGGATGTTAGGATATTTCGACACACAGGAAATAGTTAAGAATAACTTAGTCTAGTGTAGAGTTAGGTAAAGTGTGTTTCTTTACCATGTACATTTGTAACTTATAATTTGACGGTCACGATTTGTAGTGATCCGACGGTTATCTCTCACCTCGGTATTAATGACACTTGATATGTGGCTTAACACCTGATTGGTCCATGATCTCTATTTAAAGAGCATGGAGGGTCATTTGTTCGGTAACAGTTTATGAGAGAAAAATATGTAACTTTTTTTTTTTTTTTTTTAATATTAATAAATTGCCTAAAGTGGTTGCGTTGGCTCAGGCCATGGATTGTTTCCCTCTTTGAGGGTTTTAACCACGTGATTATACTGGTGCACTGATTTGTGATCTGTTTGTGAGCGGTGACATTTGGTTCTTGATCTACGGAACTTACCCTATAAATTCCTACAATTCTGGTGAATTTCTGTGTAAAGACTTCCTCGGATCATTCCTTAATAAAACACACACCCATATTGAAAGCGGACCCAGAGATGTAGTCCACAAGGGATGAACTCCGTAATCAATGTTTTTTGTCTTCTATCTCTGTTCTTTGCTGAAAATGCATGTTTAATTGTGCTTCTTAAGTTCTGGATTAAGTCGTAAAATCAATTTCTTTCCTTCAGTCTTCCACACTAAGAGATCAAGTTAACAATCAATTCACTTTGGAAAATATTCAGTCCTATTTCAGATCTATTTCATACCATTTCATATTGCCTTTGTGCTCATTTTCTCTACTGTGTTCTAGTGCATGTTTATTTTATACGCTTAATATTTCCATTTGGGATATTAAAAAGATATCAAAGCATGTTCTTGGCCACTGTGGGGAGATATGCAGGTAATGCCACCTAGGTACAAAGGAGTCATTTTCCATAGGGGCTAAGTCAGGAGAAGAGGTAGAGGACATGATAGAGAGGAAGGGCAAGGCCTATTTTCATATACTGAGTTGGAAAATTTTAGGGAGCACATGGTGAATAATGAGGGTCTGGAACAACCTAGACATGGGGGCCAAAATCAAGTTTTGGAGGAGTTACTAAGGGAAAACCAACAGATGCTAAGGCAAGGAAAACTCGTGATGGATATCATGCAGTAGGTGATGGGCTTACATGTGAACAACATACAGGAGCAAAAACCTCAAGGTGATGGGGGTTCTAGGGTAGGGGGGGTAGCCACACACATGATAATACTTTTAAGCAGTCTCACACCCCTCTGTGTGGCCAAACATGTCCTCCCATGATGCCCCATTTCATGGATAAGTCAGAGCGTGAGAGAACTTGACCTAGTGGCAGACTTGGTGAACTCAGTTACACCCAGAATTGATGATTATGAGGGGCTAGACCCAAGGATCCAAAGGGTGATGTCTTTTGTGGAGTGCATCCACCTCAAATAAAGGTGTAAAAATGGAGCTATATTTTATCACCGAGGAGGGAAATTGAGTCAAGAGGTTCAGAAGATAGCGGGGGAAGTCACACTTCCCAACTATGATGGGCCAGCCAAAAATTTAGCCATAACATGGGTCCAAAATTTAGACACTTACTTTCACTTAAAGCCCATGCAGGAGACAAACACTATCCAATTTGACACATTTCACTTGGAGGGGGATGCCCAAGAGTGGTGGTACCATAGCTTGATTACACTAGGACACATTCATATAACTTAATACACTGATTTTACCAGACGGTTGATTAAGATGTTTGACAGGAAGGATCCCAAGCTACATTTTAGAGAGATGGCCCATTTGAGACAGATAGTCCACGAAGAGGCCTATATCTCGAAGTTTTAGAGGTTGGAAATAATGGTGACAAATATCTCGGAGCCTAGTTGATTATGTTGTTTGCAAAGGGGTTACTTGATCCCTTACGTGGGTGGGTGAGGGTCAACAAGCCCACTACATTGATGGATGTTATTTCCAGGACCCGAGACATGATCGATGTCGTGCCTAAGACTGGGGCCACTATACCCAAAATTCCCGTGGCTCCTTTGGGGAGCAGAGATGCTCCTCATCCTCAAGGGGAGATTGTACGTGAAAAATTGGACGATGAGACTAGGAGGGACCTCCGGAAGAGGAAGTTGTGCTTCACGTGCCAAGATCCTTGGGCACCGGGGCACAAGTGCACCAATGGCAAGGCCCATTATGTCGAGGTGTGCTCAAATAATGAGCCAGAGGAGGAGGCTGAGTAGGAGGTAGACCATGGAGATGGGGGACCATATTTCATGGGGGGGGCACCACCACCTTAGGGAGGATGCCAATTCTTCCCTTCTGGGGGTGTTCTAGCTTCACTTTGGGGAGTTTTGAAGTCCTTCACACATCGTATCAAGGGTAAAATGCAGGGGAAGCGTGTGTCAGTACTATTGGATAGTGGGACTACCCACAACTTTATTGATGCCCAGATAGTGGAGTGGAGGGGCATACACACAAATACATTTGAGGGGTTCTCGGTGCTAGTGTCAGGAGATCGCATGATGCAGTGCACGAGATGTGTTCCCAACTTGAATCTAAATTATGAGAAACTATTCTGTCACTAACCATTTCTTTGTTGTTGATGTTCCAAACACCAACATGGTGATGTGTGACCAGTGGTTATATTCGTTAGGGCGAGTCACCATTGATTGGCGAAAGCTAGAGATAGATTTCGTGGGTCCAGATGGGAAGCTAGTAGTGCTGAGGGGTATGCATTCCTACCCCCCTCAGATAGTATCCACCCATCGGATGGAGGAAAACTTGTGATGTGGGGACATAGAGTGGGCAGTGGAGCTCAAGATTTCAGAGATATGAACTAAGGCTCGTGTTGGGTGTGGAGCCTATTTATCTTGTTTATTTTGTATCACAGCGTTGGACCCCTGTACCATAATGGGGCAACAATGCTTCCCATAATTAAACGCTGCCTGGGGGGTCCAGAGGGGGTGGCTGTGACTTTATGGAGCCCCCCCCTAGCGGGGGGTTTCGGGGGCAACGCCCCTGAAGCTAAAAACGAATGTAAAATTGTCTTGTAAAAGTATAGTAATTTCTAGTCAATCTGGTCCGTTCATTAGCTAGATGATATGATGGTAGAAGTTATGTTTAGTTTAGGGTTTTTTTCCCTAGAAGGCAACCCCTCGTTTGTATGAGGGTATTGTATTGTGGATGTGTATTGTACGTGTATTCTCAGAGCGAGAAACAGATAGGGAGACTGTGAGAGAGAACAAAGGATATTACAGCGGATCTGTTGTAGGTTGTGTCTCTTCATTTTGTTGGATAATAGAAAGGAAGGACTAGCTGTTCGGGGTGGACGTAGCCCAAACTGGGTGAACCACGTATATCTGTGTCTTCTGGTTTTATGTGTTTTGTGTGCTTTTGTTTTTCGCATATTTTATGTGTTGCATTGCTCCGTAATATATAATTTTCTAACAGCTCAATCAGTACATCCATACATCCTTTCATTGCTAGAGAGGAATCAGGTGGTTTTTTGTGATATTCCTCTAGCAGGCCACAATACCAAGGGTTTGAGCACACCATTGAGTTGGAGGATGGGGTTCATGTAGTTATTACCACCTCGTACCAACATCCTAAAGCCTACATGTACCATATTGAGAGGGCCAAATAGGAGTTGTTGGCATTGGCGCATATCAGGCCCAACACTGGCCCTTTTGCTTCATCAGTAGTGCTGGTGAAGAAAAAGGATGGGACCCTTCGTGTGTGCATCGAATACCGGGCCCTGAACAATAAAAAATTGAAGAATGTGTACCCCATACCATGTATAGATGTGTTGATGGATGAGCTTAGAGGATCCAAGTCCTTCTCTAAGATAGACTTGCGCTCAGGGTACCACCTAATCCATGTGCGTGAGAAGGATATTCCAAAGATGGCATTCATATGCCATTATGGAAAATTTGAGTTTCTAGTGATGCCTTTCAGGCTCACCAACACCCCCGCTACATTTCAGTCTTACATGAACCACGTGTTCCATAAGCACCTACAAAGATTTGTCCTAGTGTTATTCGATGATATACTTATTTATAGCAGGACATGGGAGGAGCACCGGCAACACTTGGTGGAGGAGTGAAAATTCTATGCCAAGATGTCCACGTGTGAGTTTGGGTTGACTGAGATGTTTTACTTGGGGCACGTGATAGGGGAGAATGGAGTCAGAGTCCACCAGGAGAAGTGATCCATAATTTTGACAAGATCTGCGAATGGAGATGTGTCACAAGTCTGCAAAATGCGCAATAGGGATGTGCACAACAGTGAAATTGTGGGAATAAAGTCTGCAACTATGAGAGAGGTTATCTCGCAGAGGTCAATTTGTTCACAAAAGGGATAAGCCAGTTGCAACGATGAGGAATGTGCACTGACTCTCCTCAGATCTGTGTGGCATGAAAAGGAACCAAACGAAACAATCCATTGCAGAAATAACTTAAACAACAAGAAATAATGAGATGCAGAGCCTGTCTTCAGTAAATGACCAAATGTCTTTATTATATTGATGTCCCTTTTATCAGCAAAGGGATACCTTATTACACATGATAATTATGAAAACATTGCAGAAATAGAATGCATAGAAGTAGGCGTTAGGTATGTAGCCTGCACCTATGCCAACGTAATTAAGAGATATTAGGCCTGCAATAAAATTAGGTCGTGTGCCTTCTCCTAGTTGGCCCAATTCCTCCTTGTTTAGATATGGAAGCGTCTCGACTTCCATGTGAAGATGAGGATAAAAACAGTGCAGCACTTCGGCGGCCATCCACTTTGCTTGAGCTGGAGTTTGTCCTTAGCGTGCCACCAGGTAGGATGTGTAGCTCTGGTGTCCGATAGAATGAGTCCCAGTGTCCAATAATGTGTCTTTTTCCAATGGGAGTTGGAAGTCTGGGATATTGTCCACTGGATGAGTAATTTTGACTGTTTCCTCCAAGAGGGGAGGCTCATAAAACTTTATATGATTGACATTAATGACATTGTGTATTTCGAGCTGAGGGGGAAGGTCCACTCAATAGGCATTCTCCCTAATCTGTTCTAAAATGGTATAAGGGCCATATCGGGTTGGAAGAATTTTATGATGTTGTCCTTTGAAGCGTTTCTTATCCAAATGTAACCATACTCTGTCACCTGGATGAAAGGACATGGAGGTCCTTTTTTTGTCATACCTTTGCTTGGCACGGCCTTGGGCTGCTTTGAGTGTTGCTGTTACGACAATGTGTCGTTGTGCAAGTTGTTGAAGAAACTGGTGTGTGGCATGTTGCTGTTTTTGTTGGTGCATCGTACCTTGGGGATCCAAAGTTAGGGGAAGATCGGATGGGGCTGATGGTTGGAAGCCCAAACATACTTCAAAAGGAGAGAACCTAGTAGAAGAATGTGTGGCCTTGTTGTAGCTATGCTGCAGAATGTGTAAATAGTTGTCCGACTGTTTACTGTGCCCAAAATGAGTACGAAGAGCATGGACCAATACTTGGTTGACCACCTCTGTTTGGCCATCCGTTTGAGGATGGAAGGTGGTAGAGAACTTTAGTTGACAACCAAGTAGTGTCCAGATGTTCTTCCAGAAGGTGCTGAGGAAGCATGAGTTTCGATCTGAGATGATGTTGCTTGGTAGGCCAAAATGTGGCCATACATGTTGGAAATAAAATTATGTTGTTTGAAATGATGTAGTTGTCTTTGTGCAAGGAAGAAAATGAGCCATTTTGCTAAAACAGCATACTACTACCCAGATTGCATCATGTTTCTTTTGGGTGGTGGGTAGTCCACTTAATAAATCCATAGAGATTGATTCCCAGGGCCGCGAAGGGAGAGGCAGAAGCTGATATAAGCCATGCTTTCTATTGGATGGTTTTGACTGAGAACACAAGGCGCAGGCTCTGATGAATTTCACAACTTGAGGTTGCCTAGAAGTCCAATAGAAATGGAGTTTGAGGTGCTGGAGACTCTTTTTGGTGCCAAAGTGGCCACCATAGGTTGATGCATGAGCTTCTCGAATGAGCAAGAGGCGATCGTCTAAGTGTGTGACACAAAGTAAATTGAGTTTGTAGATCCAACCATCTCGGATGGTGTAGTCCAAGAAGGGAGTCTGATTGATAATTGTGGTACTGTGTAAGGCAACCAAAACCTCGTAAAATTCTGGATCAGTAGCATACTCTGCTTTCCATGAATCATAATTAGCACAATGCACTTCTAGAATTGGGAGGATTGGCATGGGTGGCCTGTTGAGTAAATCTGCCATTTTGTTCTAAGTGCCCTTTTTATATTTGATGACCAAATGAAATTGTTGAATGTAGGAGGCCCCTTTAAGATGCCTTTTTTCATGAAGCTTATACTGTGAATTGATGAAGATCAATGGATGATGGTCTGTGCGGAGAATAGTGTCTTTGCCCAACAAATAGTGGTGCCATTGCTCAAGAGCTTGGACCGGGCTGTAAAATTATTTTTCATAAGTGATATAGTTCATATTGGCCTGGGAAAGAGCTTCTGAGTGATAAGCAATGGGGTGTCCTCCATGTTTAAGTATGGCACTAATATCATACTGTGAGGCATCTGACTCAACCTAAAATGGTTGAGAAAGTTTGGGCAGACACAACGCTGGAGATGAGCATAGTGCCTTCTTGAGTTGAAAAAAGTGGCTCTTAGCCTCGTTAGTTCAAATAAATGTAGAATGACTATTAGAGAGCTGATGCAAAGGACGAGCAATCTGAGAAAAATGAAGAATAAAATTACGGTAAAAATTAATACCACCTATGAATCTTTTGAGCTCGTTGGCTGAAGAAGGTTGTGGCCATTACTGCAAGGCTTGGATGCGAGACAGATCTGGTTGAATACCTTCTGAGTTGATCATGATGCCAAGGTAAGGAATTGAATGCTGGCCAAAATAGGACTTCTTCTCCTTGACTTGTAACTTGTGCTCTCTGAGGATTTGGAGAACTTGACAAACATGCTACATGTGGGAGTCCCATGTATTACTGAAGATAAGAATGTCATCTAAGTAAATGACAACAATGCGACCCAAATTTCCTCTGAAAATATCATTGATGAGTCGCATGAACATGGCTTGTGTATTAGTCAGGCCGAATAGCATGACCTTCCATTCATAAAGACCGAATTTGGTCTTGAAAGTTTTTTTCCACACATCATCAGGGTTCATTCGAACCTGATGATATCCTGATGTCAAATCCAATTTAGTGAACCACTTAGCTCCTTGGAGGGTGTCAAGTAGCTCCTCAATCCGGGGTAGGGGGTAAAGGTTCTTCATTGTGGCTTTGTTAAGGGCTCGGTAATCAGTGACAAGACGCATTTATTAGGTTTCTCGTTTTGGGATGAAAAAGGCGACAAAAGCACATGGAGAAGAGGATGGTTGAATGTGGCCGGAGTTAATGAGGTCTGTCAATTGCCTCTCCATTTCCTCTTATTCTCTGGGGGCCAACCTGTAAGTTGGTGCATTAGGAAGAGTCAAACTTGGAATGAGTTGAATAGAATGGTCAATATGGCGAGACGGAGGAAGGCCCATAGGAGGTTGGTAAACATCAGCGAATTCATGAAGGAGATGAGTCATTCGTTCGGGAACAAGATGTGTAGTATTGTTTGGTGGTATGAGGTGCACCAAACAGAGAGAGACATATTGATTCAAATGGACATGAGGGATTTGATCTATGGTAGAAGTGGGTTTGGGTTGTGCTGCCGTGAGGATATAGGTATGCCCATATTTGGTAAGTTTATACTGGCGGATTTAGCCATATAAATGGAATCTCTTTGGGCTTGGTAGGGGATGCCTAGAATTAAGTCAGAACAATCCAATGGCGAGACGTCAAAAAGGACAATGTATTTAAATGGGCCTATGGCAAAGTTGATCATGCAACGTTGGGAAACTAATAGGCGAGGACCATCCTTTTTAACCCATCTAATATGATAGGGTTTTGGGTGTGGAGTAGTGACAAGATGAAGACGGTTAACTAATTCTTGAGACACCAAATTTTTCTGGCTGCCATTGTCCATGATCAGTAAAGCCATTAAGTTTTTGATTTGGAAGTTGTGTGTGAAGAGGTTTGATGAGTTTGGCTCTTTAGTGGTCATTAAGATCAAAGAGGGATCTAGGGCAGTGGGGTTTTCAAGGGAAACATCCTAATTTTCATCGACTGATTTGGAAGTAGTAGACTCCGTGAGTAAGGTTTTATTGGTTTTCATAGATTTTAGAACTTGAAAATCGGAAGTATTGTGGGAAGTAGTCTTATGGAAGGAACACCAGGGTGTGTTGGTATTGGGATTCAGAGAACGAAGATTAATGAAGTGGGTCGAAGGGGTGGAGGTGGGGCGGGACTGAGGAGGATGACCCCTAGGAGCGAGCTTCCTTTCAGTGGCTAGAGCTCTTTGAAAAATTCTATCTAAAGTCTGATTTTCAAACAATTCTACCTCTCTACGGAGTTGAACCAATAAGCCAGCCATAAAATTGAGTATTAATACTTCTTCCGAATCTGGAATGTGGAGCAATAGGTGCAGCTTGGAGAAGTAGTCGATGTAGGCTTGCACTCCTTGTGTAGGGAGTTGGTGGAGCTGGTGCCATCGGATCCATAAATGTTGTACGTACTCAGGTGGGTAAAAATAGTTTCTCAATGCTTCACAAAGTTGAGCCAACTTTGGATTGGGGGAGAGGCAGAGGACCTTGGGCGTTCTCCAAGCTCGACCAAGAATGTGGTTTTTTCTTGCTATTTATACCACCATGTTTGGGCAAGGCCTTCCAATTTCAAGGCATCCATTTGAATCTTTTTCTCTTCGGTGAGGCCTAGGCAAGTTTTGAAATAAGTGGAAAGGCTACAAATCCATGAATCCACCCTTTCTCTATTACTTTGCCCAACAAACTTAGGGAGCTGGATTCGAGTATCAAAATGAAATGGATCTGGAGTATTTGGTTGTTGCATTTTGATTAATTAATAAAGAGCATAGACAAGGTCTTGCACGAGATTTGAAGCATTGGAGTTGGATTCCACTGCCAAGGGATCTCTTCGAGGAGGCATCTTGGAGTGAAAGATCTGTTGAAGGCAGGCTTGCATGATCTTTGAGATGATCAAGAGGGAGAGATATGTGGAAAGTAGATCTGTGCACCTCCTCTCTTGTGTGGTGGAGGTCTGTGCACTGTTGGGGCTAGGAGACCTGTGTATCCACCATCATTAAGAATTGGCTCATCTCATAGAAAATAACTATAAAAAAAATGGCTCATCTCAAGCTCTGATACCAATTGATCCATAATTTCGACGGGATCTGCGAATGGAGATGTGTCACAAGTCTGCAAAATGCGCAATAGGGTTGTGCGCAACAATGAAATTGTGGGAATGAATTCTGCAGGTACGAGAGAGGTTATCTTGCAGAGGTTGATTTGTTCACAAAAGGGATAAGCCAGTTGCAGCCATGAGGAATGTGCACTAACTCTCCTTAGGATCCGCGTGGCATGAAAAGGAACCAAACAAAAACAATCCATTACAGAAATAACTAAAACAACAATAAGAATGAGATGTAGAGCTTGTCTTCAGTAAACGACCAAACACATTTATTAGATTGTTGTCCCTTTTATCAGCAAAGGGATACCTTATTACACAGGATACTAATGAAAACATTGCATAAATAGAATGCGTAGAAGTAGGCGTTGGGTATGCAGGCCTGCACATATGCCACCGTAATTAAGGGATAGCAGGCCTGCAATAAAATTACGTCGTGTTCCTTCTCCCAGTTGGCCCAAGAAGATTCACACCATCCTTGATTGGCCCACACCCAAGAACGTGATGAAGCTAAGGGGCTTTCTGGGTATATGCATGTATTACAAATGCTTTGGGAGGGAATTATCCCATTTAGTTGCACCCCTTACAGACCTCACGAAGAAGGGGTCATTTAGTTGGTAGGACACAACACAGGAGGCCTTTGAGTGCCTCAAGGTGGTCATGAGTACTTGCATGGTTATGGCATTACCGAATTTCACCCAGAACTTTGTATTTGAGTGTGACACATCAAGGGAGGGCATAGGAGCAGTGTTGATGTATGGGGGGCATCCCATAGTTTAGGAGATCAAGAAGTTTTGGGATTGCGAGCGGCTATATGATCTGAAAATAAAAATTGATCATTGTTTGACACTTTGCAAGTTTGAAAAAATTGAGTCTTGAAATGGTCCCTTAGATTGTAACTTGTTCAAAGGTGAATAGTTAAGTTTTAAATAATGAACTTAAAGATGAAACACAAACATATGCAATCCAACATGGTAAAAATGAACAACCACATGATAAAATCACCCCTCCTGGGATACATCTCTAGGCCCTACTCCAATGGCTAGGTCGCTTTAATGATCTCAGCCACAAAAAGAGTACATTATAAATCTCTGACTCGTAGAATAAACCTCCTTCTAAAGTGGCATTTGTTTCTCCTTCAAATAAAAGTTCTCCTTCAGAGAACTCTCACTCACAAGGTAACTCAACAACCAATAAAATGAAGGTGTCAAAAGAAAAAGGACTCTCTCACTGAATGTGGTAATAGGTTTGTGTACTCATTCTGAGATCAAAAGCACAAAATTCAACTACTTCATAATGAAGTTTTGAAATGGTCTCTTCTCACAAACAAATTGAGAATAGACTGAAAATGGTTGCTCTAATGAAATTACAATTGCTTCTGATGCGTTTGGAAGGCTAGAAAACCTCTGTTTAGGCTCTCTCCATGCTAAAAAAGGTCTCCAAATGGCCTCAAAAAGTCTATGTCTGCAACATAAAAGGACTTGACTCTATAAAACTTCCAACATACAGTGATCAAATAAAATAAAAAATACTTCCATTGAGTTCATAACACCCAAAAAACTCCTTTATAGGCTCTTCTTGGGCTCAAAAAGACTGAAAAATGACCAAGTTAGACCTCTAGAACATTTCCCTATTATATGTCCTGCAAAATGGAAAAAATGGCTAACAGAGCAACGAATTCCTTCTTTTGGCAGACTGCTGGGCAACAAATTCACTTGGAAACGGTCGAATTCCCACCGAAAAAGGTGCAATTTTTATCCTATTTAAATGTGCCAATAACCTCTTAGCACTAAATTTTTAGCTCCCAAATTGGTCGCATGGTGGCCATGTGGCCCGGGGTGCCCAACCCCTTCGACCCCGTTGAATTGACCGACGATTTCGGGTAGCTAGACATGACTGGGGTGGGGTATAACAAGTCCCTCCTATCGATTAAATCCTCCGCCATGGTCGTATGAAGTAGTATGGGACCAAATTTCGGGGCTTATCTGCTTGCCCCTTCCACCAAACCTTCGTCGTTAGACACATGGAAAACAATTGGACCAGGGATCAAGGCTTACTCCCCCGCCTCCTCCTCAATACCTATACCTATATTCGCATGGTGAAACATATGGCCGGGGCTAGGGCCCCTCCCCCCAAACACGTCATTGTACTGGTTTAAATATAAATAGTGGTCAATACAGTTAAGAACTTTGATGGTGGTGTGGCATTAGGTTGTTAGACTGTTGTGTAGGAGGTCGAGGGGTCAAACCTCACTGAGGCCGACCGACCCTTATAATTTTTTATTTTTTTTTGTCATATATATATATATATATATATATCGTGTTTTTATTTTATTTTTAATGTTTTATTACCAACATGAAAATCACTAACATTTAAAAAAAAAAATCATACTTGATACATAAAAAAATTAAGTGTAAAAAATAAACTCTCTAAAAAAGGGGTTGATGTTGCATCATCACTTTTCAAAATCGACATGAAAATCACTAACATTTAAAAAAAAAGGTTACATAAGAAAATTTAAAGTGTCAAAAATATGCTCCAAAAAAAAGGTTCTTCTGAATAATGACTTTTCAAAATCGAATGATTTTTTTGCTACCTCAAAAAAACGAATAACCGGTAATTTTCTCGTTTGATTGATAACTATGTTTAAATAGGACAACCCAATATTATTAAATGACCAAATTGGGGTTTTTGTCTGGTGAATACTTATTTAGGAGTCTTGAATTCTAAGATTCGATGAGGACTCCTATTTTGAAGGTAGACAACAGTCATCGATGCTTCACTCCATAGAAACATAGGCAGGTCTTGGTCATGCATCATTTCCTTGAATTTTTTTTCAATGGTTCTATTCTTTCTTTCAAAAACTGTATTTTTTTTGTGGATCATAAGGGACAATCAACTTCCTCTTAATCCCAAGTTATTTGCAAAATGAAATGAGCTCCTTGGAGGTATATTCTCATCCATTATCAAATATCAAGATTTTGATCTTCTTTCCATTCAAATTTTCGACTTAAGATTTGAATTCTTGGAAGTTTTCAAAGACTTCATCTTTCATTTTCCTGAACTAGATCGATGTTTTGTGGAAGAAATCATCAATGAATGTTTCATAATACAAAGAGCCTCCAAGAGACTTCACTTGCATAGGACCACATACGTCAAAATGGATAAAGTTCAAAACTTTATTAGATCTACTTTCACTACTTGGAAAAGACTTCTTAATATTCTTTCCAAGTGCACATCCTTTAAATTCTCTTTTGTGTCTTCCTGCAAATTTGGAACACTTGAAACCACTTTATTTAAGGTTAGCAAAATTTTATAGTGAAGGTGAGCATATCCTCTATGCCAAAGCTCACATGGATTAATATCGTTATGTACAAGTGCTTTAGTAGGTTGTTTCAAAATTCTATACAACCTTCCTTCACGAATTCCAATTACTCTAGTAGAATCAATACTAGAGCCTTTGGGCAAAACAATAAATTTTACTTTAATAAAGCTACTTTATCTCCTTTATTTTCCAAGCATGAAATAGAAACCAAATTCTTATTCAAACCTGAAACATGTAATATGTTGTTGAGATGAACATTATCACTTGATTCTATCTTAATGGATGTCTTTCCAATGCCTTTAACTGCATAACTGTGGTTGTCTCCAAGTTTCACCTTTTGTGCTAATATTCTTTCCATCAGACTTTTGAGGTTGCATCGATCTCCTGTCATGTGCCTTGAGGCACCACTATCTACTAGCCACAAGTCTTCACTATCTATAATAGAACCAATAGGAGTAGAGAAATAGAAGAATTCATTATTACCTATATTTTCATTCTTTGCTCTCTTTGGAAGTTCTTCAAAATTTGTTGCAGAGGCATGTTGTTTTCCCTTTCTCTTTCTGTCATTCGATCTTTTAGGATAATAATGTCTAAAGTGACCAAAATTGTGACATTAATAACATTGAACCTTTGACATGTCTCTCTTTCCTTAAGGGGCAAACATTATTTATTTTGGTCTTCTTCCTTCATTTCTTCCTTGAAAACAAAACTTCTTTCTTCCTCCACCTTTCTTGAAACATGTTTCTTATGCTTGAGAATCACCTTCATCATATCTTTGAATATTTCTTCTTGATATGAGCCTTGATTCTTCTTGAGTGAAATTGGCCCATAATCCATCAAATTTTGGAGCATCTTTTTTAGCACATATTCCTGCTGCAAAAGCATCCCATGATTCAGGTAGACCATTGAGTGTCGTAGTTACTAATTCCTTAAATAATTTCATCAATTGCTTGTATTTTATCTCTTAGTTGATACATCCTCAAGAAATATGAGGCTATAGTATCATTCCTCATCACTCTAACATCACAAAGTTCATTCTTCAATCTTATGGCTTCACCAAATTGTTTAGAGTGAACAAAATGGTTAGGGCATCATACATATGCTTTTAAGATAAAAGACTTGAAACATAGGGAATCAATTGATCCTTGATGGAGTCGATATTGATGCTCATGGTTGTGATATCATCCTTGTCAAACTTATCTTTCTCTTCATTTTATTTTTTTGGTTCGGCGACCTTGCCTTTTACAATACCCAAGAGACCTTCTTTTGCAAGGAGAAGATCAATCCTTGTCTTACAAGCCCTAAAGTTTGTAGCATATTATAATTTGTTTTCTTCCTTAATTTAGGAACCCATAGTCATAGACAGGAAAATATATTGTAGATCTAAGGTTTTAAGAGTGATATCTTACCAAATCTTCTTCAAGAGTGATCTCAACATCCTTTTTGTCACCAAAGGACTGACACCATGTTGATTTTTCAAGTGAAATAAATATAAACACAATATTTCTAAACTATATATATATTATTTTAACAATTCCAATTTATCATTAAGAAATTACACTTCATAAATTCAACCATAAACCATAAATACAATAGAGATCACAATGTACAAAAGAGAACACAAGATTTACCCTGGGAAAACCCAACAACCTTTTCCTTACATAAATTATTTAGTTCAACAAGATATACATCTAATGTGGATAGTAAACTATGACATCAACAATATCAACAAGATATACATCTAATGTGGATAGTAAACTATGACGTCAACAAGATCAACAAGCTATGGTCAAACCTAGTATCCAACCCTTAAGTAAATTCAAAGCCAAGTCAAACTTCAGCTCTACGAAATTTCATCCTTCTCAGATCTGCCCATAATTTTTCCCTTCCCAATCTTTCAGCCTACCTAGAAGCTGCTAAAATTTTTGGCCTACCCAAAAAATTCCCAGAAAAGTCACTTATGCGAGTTCTTAGAGAGATAAATGAGAGAGAGAGAGAGAGAGAGATCCTTCTTTTTGTCCTTCTTCTTCTTCTTATCGTTCACTTGGATGCCCATAAATTGTCTTCTTGTGTGATGATTGAATAGTGCTCTTGTGGAGGAGGTTAAATGCCTTTATATGGTGATATGCCTGTCCAAAATGGATGTGTCCCTTCACTAGGATTACTTGACTTGAGGGAGGGTTGACTTAACTATCTTGGAAATTTGACATGAAGAACATGTCTTATACAAATTATTTCAAGGGTTAGATAATCAAAATGACATAAAGAACATGCCATACAAATTATTTTTACATTACAAAGACAAAAATATAATTATGAAGATTGACCATAGCTACAAAAATTCAACAAGGTGGATGATGTGGACCCTTCAACGACATGCCAACTTGTAACATGGATTGATGACATAACAAGTGCAACCAATGATAGATTGACACGTCCACAAGATGACACATGTTATGTGGATGACATAGGAAGTTCACCCAATTGCAGGTTGATAGGTGGTAGCATGAGATTACATGGCAGTACGATAGTAATGACAGGGAAGTAAAAAAGGTTGCTACGTGGCATGTCCAATCAACATTTTTGGTTGGCCAATCGAGCCAAATTTGAGTGAAACATGACATCACTCAGAGAGTGTCACATGGTATGATGAAATTACAATAACATCAAAATATGGTTGACCGTGGAACCCTAAGGACTAGGTCACATAATAAGGTCATATGGATGAAAAGGGAAAGCCCAAGGGGCTACCCTGGTCAGGGTCTAAGTGATAAATGTGGTCATATGGAGGTTTAAACGTCAGCCCCAAAATTGAATTTATGTTATTCCCCATTTGTATTAACATTTTTTCATGGAATATCCACACACACAGAAATATCTATGTCTGTCTGTGTGTGGGTGGGTCGGTAGAAGGGTATAACAATGATCTAGTCTTAGATACAACTTGTAGTGTGTGATGCAATGGAAAAGCGCAGAGGTTTCAATTTTTTCATGAGGTCGAATCTTGGCTTATCGTTGGCATTTGGTTTTTGGTCTAAGATACAACGTGTAGTGTGTGGCAGAGTGGACAACGTGTAGTGTGACATGAAGGTTTTCAACTCTATCATGAGGTTGAGTCTTGCTTTATCATTGGCATTGTTTTCTGTTTGAGAAACAATGTGTAGTGTTGCAGAGTGGTCAAGTGCAAAGGTTTTTCAACTCTGTCATGAGGTCGATTCTTAGCTTATCATTGGCATTTGGTTTCAATTGTGGTTTCAATCTACAGTTTGATCCACATTAAAAACAATTTTGGGTGGATGGAATAAACATGGACATGGTAGCAGAGTTGGTATTGAGTTTGATTGCATTATGGGCGGTCATAGATTTAAGTAATATTAGGCTCAATGATTTTTTTGTTTTGAATTTAGAAGTGCATTATGTTGAACCTTTTTTCGAACCGACGAGGTGCATTCTGTTGAGTATGCACCGAGAACATGCATTTTATAGTTTGTGGATCGGATAGGTGCATTCTATTGAATTGTTAATTATTATAATTTTTTGTGGGTCATTTTGAGGCCCAAATTTAATTTTGAAATGGAGAAAATGGTATTTTTTTTTTTTTTTTAAATATGAAAGGGAGACATGAAAATTCATGAAGACAAGTATTTGAGGGAAAGAGACTATATTTCTTTTGTTGTTGTCAAAATGTTCTAGGGCTTATGAACATGTTTAGTCTTGTTACAAGAAATGAAGAGGATGCTATTATTGATTACCGAAGATTAGGTTGAGATTGCATAAATATGATTAGATTTGTAAGGATCATTTATTGTGTTTTGAGCTTGTGGATCCAATTTGAAAGATTGTGAAAAGTGGTCCACTATGTTTTGGTGGAGTAGGTGGATTCCCCTCTCAGAGGTTGGTTCCTACAATAAGTTGGTGCTTGCAGATTTCTGAGTTTGGTGCCTTAATTAGGTTGGAGCCTACAACAAGTTGGTTCTTGCATATTTTTGGGGGTTTGTGCCTACAAATTGATGTAATCAAAGACTAAAGAAAATAAAATATTTGTGCTTTTCACTTGGAAGGGTTTCCATGTATATCTGGCTTTCTCATGTGTTGATGTGATTATTGTATTTATTGATGAACTATTATTTTTTTAGTTATGATCCATTATAAAATTGTTTAAATTGGTTAAAATTGGCCATGTGACTAATTCACACCCCCCCCTCTCAGTGTAATCATAATTCTAACAATAAAACCATATTGAATGTAAATCAAACTATGTGAAGAGAAATTTAAGAAGTTTTCCATCATAATATGGACATATGTTCCAAGAGCCCTCCCTTTGAAATGGAGAAGGAAATCTTATCTATACAAGAAAAACTAAGATAACCAATAATAAATTCAAGGCACCAATATCTCCTATATCTACAAATTCCTCATATTGTTACAACCAATTGCTAATAATTAGCAAGTAATATCTCTAAAGATATTTCCACAAATATCTATAGAATATTTGATAACAAAGATTCCATCATTATTATCCATCCAAGATACTTGAGTGATCCTCCCAAATATTCATCAAATCTTCAAAGGTCGAAGAGGGAATTCGAATTTGATGCTAAGTGGTAAAAATATGCATTGCTACAGAACCTGCATTTTCTGTAGTTGTCACCAAATTGACCCAACTTTCAAAGATAAGTTAAAACATGTTATGTTTCTAATATTTAATAATAAATTCACTTAAAATATTGCATATAGAACCTAATCCTACATATATCTTTAGAATGGTCTTAATTCAAGGTTACAAACATGAAGTGGAAAATGACTAAAAGTAAAGGAAAAGGTTGGTAAAAACATGGCATTTTGGTGACCCAACATATACTTTGAGGTGTCATGCTACGAAGTATAACTTGTAGGGGGATTTGGAATCTCATGGATTTGTTGGATGAATTGAACAACATTCTCATTAGCCAACCATTATTGGAAAAACTCAACAATCCAATCTAATAATAGAAAGCATAAGACATATAGGAATCCATCCTCCTCATATTTCATTAACAAGGGGTTGGGAAACACATTCACCTTTCATTTATTGTATATAATATCATAATTTTAGCCCAACACCTTGGTGACCCACTACTACTACTTAGTGAATACAAATGTTGTTTCAAAAAATAATTCAAGCTATTATGGCTTTTCTTGATCTAAAAACACCTTCAAGTGAGATAAAGGTGTCATGTGTTCACCATGTGAAGGGTGGAAGTCATTTATTTCTCATGTGTAGTATTTCCCAAGTTGTTAATTTAAGTTAACCATGGTATGTTCTATGCTTAGATAAGTTTACTTCAATCTTTCTTATTAGCCCAATTCAATTTGCTGTTATGCAATCACATTAACATTGACAATAAATTCTATAAAACATAAATAAGTAACCAGAAGACAAGCCAAGGCAAGAGGATACAATAATTTGGTGGATGGTAGGGAAATACCCTAATGTGGGGAAAACCATTTGATCAAATCTTCTTATTATTCTTCAAATTCAGCAGAGAGAGAAAGTACAATTTTAGCAGTCAACAGGATGCCCTAGCCAACAAATTCAACGCTGGTAAAACCATCAAAATGTCTCCCAATGGAACTTGGTCAAATCCAATCAAATTCAACCTCTTGAAATAGTCAAAGTCAACCCAAAATAGTCTACAATTCTTTAGTCAAACCTGGTCAACGTTGCAGTCAAACTTCGGTCAAAACTACAGTCAACGTTGTGGTCAACACAATAGTCAAATCAACTTGGAATTCCTCAATTTATGTGCCACCAAATTTGGCCTCCCAAAATTGAAATATGTCCCAAAAATTGAAGTCAAATAATGTGAGTTGACCCAAGGTCAATGTTGCACAGAAACCCTTAAAACAGACCAAAATTTCCAGCTTCTCTTTCACACGTGCGAAGGAGAGAGAATGTCTCCTAAGGTTGTACTAACCAATCAGAAGGAGAGAGAATATGTGAGGAGATGATGTCAAAAATGAGGATTTAGTCTCTCCTATTTATATCCATTAATGAGGGTGTCTGACACATCCTTTTGGGCTTGTGAGCCTACATTACAATTATGGCTGACCTTGACAAATTGCACATGTGTGGAAAATAGATTCAAAATCCAATTTCTGATCATCGAAACAAGATGATCTTTCGATCAATCTTGCACCTATCTGAAATAGGAATAAAAAAAAAATATCATCTCCATGGATTTTGGCCCTAGTTTCCAATTTTAACACAACCTCTCAACTAGGGACAACTCCACCTATACATCCATCTCTCAACCTGTGAAATCCTGTCTTCTAGTACCATCATGTACTATCATATATCATCCTATCATATTTTGTCATCCTACTTTCTCTGTACTTTGTCGGCTCTGCTCTAATGTAGAGGAAATAATGAGGAATATATGATAGAGAGTGATCCACAAAGACCTTGCCACTCTCCAATAACCCAAAGTAAGTTTAGAGGTAAAAATATCAACCAGACTTGATCCCATACCAAGTTTTTGGACACAACCCACCCTAGACATAGAGAGTAAGACAATACACGATTCGCCCATCGGTAATGCTATGGTCTCTATCCTCATTTCCCAACTCATTGGACAGATGAGAGGTACTTCCCATGAGTCCCAAACTACATGGGTTGGATGTATGTTGGGCATAGATTAAGAGAGGGTGAACCAACTCAAGATCATAATGGTGGGGAAATAGCACACCAACAAGGTAAGGCAAACCTAGCCCTGTGGTTTATTATAGCTCCAAGAAGCTATCCCCAAGCCCCCCGGAGCTCCTAGAGTTCAAATTCCAACTGTAATATTCCAAATCTGGAACAACTAGCAAGGCATGACTAGAAAACGCATTTTCTAGTAATGGCTGCTGTAGAAATGAAAACCATCACTTGGATCCCTTAGATCTAAGTATCTAAGTCCTAAATCCAAGAGGGTATAAAAAATAAATCCTCCTAGGTGGGTTAAATAGATCTCCCACACCTAGTTTCCTTGAAAAATGCCCCAAAGAGGGACTGTAGCAACAATAAACAATTCTGTTCAGAAAATAGCGCAATTTCTGCAGAGCAGTGATATGAGGCCCATGAAATGTCCTTTAATAGTATTTACAGCAGCAATTAAGTGATATAATGGAGTTTATCAGATGTATAGCTGAAAATACAAGTCATAGACAGAAGAAATACCCTCAAAAGAGGGGTTGCAACCACATAAATGACTAAAGCTGCCTAGACAGCATTATTTTATTAAGCTGCAACTGTTGTATGTTACATGTTAGATCTAGAGCATATCTGTGCATAAAAATTCAGATCTATATCAGATCCATGCATTAGAAGAGCTCCTCTTTTAGATCCCCTTGGAATTTTGGGGTTTACACCAAGCATGAGCAATAGATCTGAGATCTAAGAAAGCTGATCTGTAGAAATATTCAGAAATGTTGAAGTATTCAGATTATGCAGATAAGATTTGAAAATTATAATGTACAAATCTCCTCCAGTAGATCTCCCAGTGAAGGGCAGATCCCCAACACTCAGAAACCAACTCTCCAAATGGTGCACCCAAACCCCCTGCAACACCTCCTACAAGAATAACGCAGATCTGGAGCAGAAACTACGCTGTAGGGTATAGATAGCTGATGGCCACATGCCAAGATTAGAAACTGAATTTCATACACTCCAATACACTCCCTCCAATAGAGCAGAGGCCTCCTCCACTGAAAAAGAGCACCGAAATCACTTAGATCTGAAGAGATCTAATCTCCACTGAAATAACATAGTCCCTCAAGGGTGACTGTGATGCAGCTTGAATAACGAAGTTGGCCTGATTCCAAGATGCAAAACTAAAGCTCAAACAATGGCTGCACTCTTCTAGGAGGTTAAAAGACACACTCACTGAGAAGAGGCTCCAATACAAGCTATATTTGGACAAATCTAGAGTTCCACTTGCTGCAACTTACAAAAGAAAGCAAACCCTCACTGGATCTATGTTGCAGTTGGAAGTAGTAGCTTGGTATCCAACCTGATAGTGGACTAAGCAATACAAGCTCTCCCAAGATCTCCTTAATGGGAAGAGAAGGAAATCCTAAACAGGAAATTCCAATGCAATCTAAGCTAAACAGCCAAGAAATCCGTGTGTCTAAACATACAACAAATCAAAAATCAAAATCATGAACAACCTCCATATGTTGCCTTCCCCTTCCTTTTATAAGATGAGAGCTTTCCAAAACCCTAAACCACCTTCATCAACTTATCTCTTTCACATAAGAGACCTCCTCTAGAATTACGTTGTGCCTCATTGATGAGCACTCCTCCAATACTGCGTTATAGATATGGTCAAGTTTGGCCGAGTCAAGTGGATTTGTTCTTTTCACACTTAAGTGTGTTTATTAAAGAGGCCCAGATTTATCCCTTTTCACATTGGGCATGGATTTATTCTTCCATTAGGAGTTTAAATACTCTCCTTTACATAATTATTCTTTGAACAAAGAAAATAAAATGAAATTGAATATTCCTATTAAAATAGGAATATTATAGTCCTCCCTTCCAAAATGTTGCTTGCCCTCAAGAAACTTACAAGGACTTGCAAAATCTTCCAATGGAATTGTCTCCTCCCAAGGGCATGAGTGTACTTTTGGTGAATGAACCAATCAAGTATCATCATAAAGAAGAGGGAGATACATAGAAATAGTTCCTTGCTATCCATTGGTTTTATCAAGGCATGAGAGATGGTAAATGTAGGGTACTCTAACCCCATGAGAGGCTTCAATCTCCATGCTATCATCCAAACCAAGTGGGCCATCCTAGGTAGCTCACAGAAGAAGTCACCAATTCCCCTCATTTGCATTGTGTAGGGGCTCCATGCATGGAAATGAGAGAAGAGGATACTCAACTCACGCTGTCCCTCTTTCCAATTTTGATGAATGTGGAGCTGCTGATCCTGGGCTGTAATAAAATAGTTCTCATGAAGCCAAAAGGAACTTGGAACTTCATGATTCCCTTCATCGATTCTAGTGAGCCTCCTTGCCCAATCTCCTATGCATATAGCGAGTAGATTACCTCCACCATATGTGCTCCAAAAGAAACATGGACTAAGTGTCATATGATATATTGGATGGTGACAATAGTCCCTCCCTTGAGACCAGCGTTGTCCATCATCTTGTTGCCTCAAACTATGGTCCAGTAAGTGGCCATCCCACCACCTCCTTGCTGTAATAAGCTTCTTCAAAGCTTGAAAATTATGGAGGATAATATATGTTGACTGAACATGATCCCAACAACACATGTCTTGCTCCAAGTGCTCCCTTGTGAGAGACTTCCTCTCATGACATAAGCCCAACACATGACCCTTTGCATAAGAAAACATAGTATACAAGGCAACAGTCATATAAGGTCCTATCCTCCTCTTGTAGTACAAATGAATATGGGAGATTGCATTCCCAATGGACACATTCACCCAATGTGTCATTCCTCCTTTCATGTTCATAACAAAGGTTGGAGCTTTATTGACAACATGATATAAAAAATCTCCCTTATGCCACCTCATGAGAAGGTTACATTTCTCCCCAACCAAAGGTACATACATGATTATGATATTCACTCTAAACAGAAATACATGTACATACAACATAGGCATAAGAAAATGTATGGTCATGGGATTCATCATGGGGTGCCCATACTTTCTTCTTGCCAAACAAAGCAACCATGCCTCCTTTTTATGCATTCCTCCCTTGAAATACAAGGCATGAGACAAGAAAATCAAAAACTTTGGGTCGTACCCACACTCAGCCACTAGAAACCGACGCAGGTCATCTCCTCCCTGCTTCAGATCTGGATGTGGTAAGTGGTTTACATGCCACTTACTTGCTGCCCTCACCATCCCACCATGAATGAAGGTGAAATGTATATTTGGTGCTTTAGGGAAGCACCCATCATGTTGCAAGACCTCCCTTAGCCCATCAAGGGAGTGGCCACATTTGGAAATAGTTCTGGCCCATAGTTGGCCATGGAGTTTATAAGGTAGGGCACTCCTCTCAGGAGTCATGTCCTGCACATGTAAAGTAAAATAATGCATGCAATCATAAAGTAAAATGTGATTGACATAAGCATGATTCTTACCCAAAATCTTCAGCGCTGTGATAGTCCCTCTCTTGGCCAAATGTATCATCAATGTACAAGGTTGAGAGAACACTTTGTTTTTTTTATCAGGGGGTTGCCTTGGTGGGCTTCTTCTAAGTAAGGAGACATCAAGGCATAGATCATGATAGAAAGATGTATGGACTGATGTGTCCTTGCTTTTCTTGCATAGATCTTCATGCCTTCTTAGAACATCACCTCTTTGAGATAAAGAGGGGTGAATGTTTCTTACACTATGAAGCTTGCCCTCCCCTTTCTCTTTTGCAGTATTCAAGATCTCACCATCTGATAATGATGGCACATGCTACTCATGGATGGTGCCATAGTTTCTATATGGGAGACTCTTTGAAACTCCTTGCAAGAATGCAAGAGCTTCTCTTCTTGGAGTAGCTGCCCCTTCTTCTTCTTCATGAAATGCTAGAGATGACTTTGTTATGACATCGTTGTCACCCCTAGCCCTTCCTTCAACAGTGGAAAATGCCTCATTATCAATAGGAGACCTTAGATCTTGGTCTACCTTTGAAAGAGGAATCTTCATGTCTTCTTTTTTAGAAGACGACTCTTAATCCAATGAGGATCTTGCCCTGGGAAATGTATCAAACAAGTTAACCTTCTCTTCAATGACCCTCATAGGTGGAGTTGGGTTTGTAGATCCACCCTCTTGCACATCTCCTCTTTTCCTCCTCTTGAAGAAGTTGCTAATAGAACATGGTAGATTTGATGATATGGCTGAGTGCTCATACCCATAATATGAGGATGTAGAATTCTCCTCATGCATAGATCTTGTGGATCCATTTGGGGAAACTTCATGATCTATCCCATTTATTTCTTTGTTCTTCTCCTTAGGCTTAAACAGAGTTTGGAACAGAGTTCTTGAGAACTCTTTGCTTCCATTCCTCCTAGCAAAGGGTTCTAACCCTTAATCTCTGTGTATTCCATGCAATCATTCTCCTTCTTCTGAATAGACATCCTTTCTTGATGCTCATAGGCTGAGCCAAGGATCAAGCTCTGATACCACTTTAATATTCCAAATCTGGAACAACTAGCAAGGCATGACTGGAAAATGCATTTTCCAATAATGGCTATTGCAGAAATGAAAACCAGCACTTGGATCCCTTATATCTAAGTATCTAAGTCCTAAATCCAAGAGGGTATCAAAAATAAATCCTCCTAGGTGGGTTAAACAGATCTCCCACACCTAGTTTCCTTGAAAAATGCCCCAAAGAGGGACTGTAGCAACAATAAACAATTCTGCTAAGAAAATAACGCAGTTTCTGCAGAGCAGTGATGGGAGGCCCATGAAATGTCCTTTAATATTATTTACAACAACAATTAAGTGATACAATGGAGTTTATCATATGTATAGCTGAAAATACAAGTCATAGACAAAAGAAATATCCTCAAAAGAGGGGCCGCAACCACATAAATGACTAAAGCTGCCTAGACAACATTATTTTATTAAGCTGCAACTTTTGTATGTTACATGTCAGATCCAGAGCAGATCTATGCATAAAAATTCAGATCTATATCAGATCCATGCACTGGAAGAGCTCCTCTTTCAGATCCCCTTGGAATTTAGGTGTTTACACCAAGCATGAGCAGTAGATCTGAAATCTAAGAAAGTTGATCTGCAAAAATATTCAAAAATGCTGAAGTATTCGGATTATGCAGATCAGATCTGAAAATTATAATGTATAGATCTCCTCCAGTAGATCTCCCAGTGAAGGGCAGATCCCCAACACTCAGAAACCAGCTCTCCAAATGGTGCACCCAAACCCCCTGCAACACGTCCTACAAGAATAACGCAGATCTGGAGCAGAAACTGCACTGTAGGGGATAGATAGCTGATGGCCACATGCCAAGATCAGAAACTGAAGCTCATACACTCCAATACACTCCCTCCAATAGAGCAGAGGCCTCCTCCACTGAAAAAGAGCACCAGTATGACTTGGATCTAAAGAGATCTAATCTCCACTAAAATAACACAGTCCCTCAAGGGTGACTGTGCTGCAGCTTGAATAACTGAGTTGGCCTGATGCCAAGATGCAAAACTGAAGCTCAAACAATGGCTTCACTCTTCCAGGGGTTAAAAGACACACTCACTGAGAAGAGGCTCCAATACAAGCTAGATCTGGACAGATCTATATTTCCACTTGCTGTAGCTTACAAAAGCAAGCAAACCCTCACTGGATCTGTGTTGCAATTGGAAGTAGTAGCTTGGTCTCCAACCTGATAGTGGACTAAGTAATACAAGCTCTCCCAAGAGCTCCTCAATGGGAAGATAAGGAACTCCTAAACAGGAAATTCCAATGCAATCTAGGCTAAACAACCAAGAAAGCTATGTGTCTAAACAGACAACAAATCATAAATCAAAATCATGAACAACCTCCATATGTTGCCTTCCCCTTCCTTTTATAAGATGAGAGCTTGCCAAAACCCTAAACCACCTTCATCAACTTATCTCTTTCACATAAGAGACCTCCTCTAGAATTACGATGTGCCTCATTGATGAGCACTCCTCCAATACTGCACTGTAGATATGGTCAAGTTTGACCGAGTCAAGTGGATTTGTTCTTTTCACACTTAAGTGTGTTTATTAAAGAGGCCCAGATTTATCCCTTTTCACATTGGGCATGGATTTATTCTTCCATTAGGAGTTTAAAGACTCTCCTTTACATAATTATTCTTTGAACAAAGAAAATAAAATGAAATTGAATATTCCTATTAAAATAGGAATATTACACCAACTCAAGCGGGACCCTCATAATAGGGTCTGTCCATGATACCAAGCTTCTCACGGAAGGTTAATAATTTGACCTTGCCCAGGGGCTTCGTGAGAATATCTGCGACCTGCTCATAAGTCCCAATGTGATAGAGCCTCATGCTGCCTCGTTGTACCATATCTTGGATAAAGTGGTACCTAATATCAATATGCTTAGAGCGGTCGTGGAACACAAGATTCTCTGAAAGTCGAACCCCATTTTGGTTGTCGCAAAGGATCACGGTGGTATCCAACACATGCCTAAAAAATTCACTGTAGATATTTCTAAACCAAGCAATTTCATAACATGCCATACTTGTTGCAATGTATTCGGCCATGGCAGTGCTCAAAGCAACCGATTTCTGCTTCCCACTCATCCAGGAGATGGAAGCAGAAATTAAGGTGAAGAAACATCTAGATGTGTTTTTACGATCCACCACACTGCCTTCCTAGTCGGCATTGGTATATCCATGGAGTCTCTTACTCCCGTCAATGTATCTCAGCCCATGGTTGATTGTGCCCCGGAGATATCTCAAAAGATTCTTGGAACCAATCTAGTGAATGTGATGAGGCTCGACCATATATTGACTCAATGTGTTCACTGGAAAACATATGTCCGAATGTGAGTTCACTAAGAACATCAGGGCCCCCACGATTTGATGATACTCGGTAGGATTTCCCAAAAGGAGGCCCAACAACACTTCCACACAACTTCTTAAAGTTGAGTTCCATCAAAGTAGTCACAGACTTGCAGTCCACCATCCCGAACCTTTCCAGCAACTTCACAATATATTTTCCTTGAGAAAGGAAAATATCACCTGGCTTTTTCCAGACCTCCAGGCTTAAGAAGTAGTGCATCAGTCCTAGGTCCTTCATCTCGAACTCAGAAGCTACCTACCTCCTACATTAATGAATAAGAGGGTCAACACATTTCAATAAGAGATCCTCCACATATAGAACTAGAATGAGAGGCTTGTCATTATCAACCTTAAAATAAAGGTTTGGATCAACATCACTTTGAGTAAAGCCTTGTTTCATCAAGTATTTATTGATCCTCTCATACCAAGCCCTGGGGAATTGCTTCAACCCATAGAGGGCTTTCTTCAACCCGCATACATGTGTATCTCTATCTCGAACTTCAAACCCCAAAGGTTGTTCCTCATAGAGCTCTTCCTTGATTGAGCCATGTGTTAGCCACCTATAATATTTTGTTATACCAAAAGGTGGCTAAGATCTTTTTTGAGCCTCCAAGGAACAAATTTTATCACTAAAAATTGTTGGCTCTTGAAGACTCCTTGTAGGCCTCATGCCTTTGTCCAAAATCCTCATTTGCTGTCCCATTTTTATACTCAGGAATTTCCGCTGATTCCAACTGAAAGACTGCTGAAAGATCGTCATTTCTCCTCTTCTCAAAACCTTTCATCTGCTTCCCTTTTTTCTACATCAAAGCTACCTTGTTTTCATAAGTCCTCTTCTTTCCATTTATGAAAATTTCCCCTTTCATAGTTAAAAACTCACTTTTTAACTATTTAGGAACCCCCAAAATCCCCTTTTAAATCCTTCCCCTAACCTTTGTTGGCCATTTTCCTCCCTTACCCCTCTATTGTTCCCTTCCTTGGCCTTCAAATTCCATTTAAATAGGCCAAAACCCACCTTCCGACCTTAATATAGGCATAAGCCCCCTCCCGCTAGCCCCTTTCAAACCACTTCCCCGCACATGCCCCAGCGCTGGGACCAAGCGCTTAAGTCCCAAGCGCTAATCGCAATCAGAAGTCGAGCGGGTGCACAAATCCTTTGTAAATAGTCAAAACTCCGATGCGATTTATTTATAACAATAAGTCTGGCGATGCGTTCCGCACCGTTGATCTTCCGCGGAGATCTGACGGTGGAGCGCTAATCGCAGCCCCCCGCCCGATCGCAATCGCAATGCTTCAAGTGTGGCATCCGATCAATCGCAGTCCATACCTCCGATCTTCCGATCCTGCTCTCCCTCCGATTTATTCTTGATCGTTGATCTAATCCTTGATCCAACGGTCCGCGCAAAATTGCATCGCAATGTTTCACCCCCTTGCGATTACCTCCGATTCATTCCCCACCGTCGATCTGGTCCTCAGATCAACGGCCAGCGCTCAATCGCAAAGGGCTCAATCGCAAAGTTCCAATCGCATGTTGTTTTGTGACCTCCCCGATTGCGATCCTCTGATTAAATCTGGGCCGTCCATTTCCCGCCTATCCAACGATCCTTTTTCCCTCCGATCGCAAGTCTTACCGCCATTTCAAAACCCGCCGATTCGTTTTCCGCCGTCGATCTGATCTGCAGATCAACGGCCAGCGCTTAATCGCACTGGAATTTTCAATCGCATCCCCTTTTCTGCCACCCCCGATTGAGACCCTCCGATTAGATCTGGACCATCCACGTGTCCAGATCGGACGGTCCAAAACTGCTCCTCCTTATTCTTCTCCTTCTATCCTTTTTGCCTTTCTATGCAGATCTCCACCATTGGTTGCCTTCATCCGACGGCTACGCTCCTCTCCTGCCTTCTGAAGCAGTCTAACCCATTTCGCAGGATTTCTTAATTGTTTTTTGTTTTATGCAGGTGTTTTCAATGGTTTTCCATTGTATCACGAAGAAAAGCTGAGGGTTGGGAAAGACGTTTCTTGCGCCTTCGAAGCTACTAAAAGGAACCATTCACATGGTTGGATTCAATGATTTGTCAATGTTTCATGAGCATTGATGCCGAAAAGTCCAGCGTGGCCCTGCACATCGACAAGACACTATTTTATTCGAAAGAACAGTTAAAGAGTATCAGTTTTGAGAATAAAGCACAACAGAAGAAGATTGAAGACAGTATTACGGGGATTACGGCTAAGACAGTTATCAAAAGCCTAATCCCCAACTCAAAACATAGTTTAAAGAAAACCTAAAGTGTTTTATCAGACAAAAAGCCTCCACCGCCACAACTTGAGGCAAATTGATTCCTCAGCTACCAAAGAGCCACCTGTCGCCTCAAACCATTCAGAACAGAGGCCGAAGTTATTGCTCGAAGAAATATCTGCCTCCAGCATCGCCAAGAAGTTATTTCTACAAGGAAACCAATGAATAAATATCTGCAGAGTTACTCCAAAACATACACAGAGCCTCAAAGTCAAACAAAGCTTCCACCGAGCTTTGATATTTATTGTGAAACAGTTAATGTAGTGATCCACCTGTAAATTTTTCCCTCGAGCCTCTCAAAGGGCCGAGAAGTCTTCACTTTGCATTAACTGTCCTTGAGATATTTTGTTAAAATCTCACCTCCTCATATTCCTATAAGTACTTCTGCATAAGATGAGAAGTTGTTATTTGCAGGGAATTGAAATACACTTCGAGCTCGAGACTTTATTCGTACATAGTGTTCACTCAAGCCCTGAAGCTCAAGCCAGGCTAGAGTAGTTAGGCTGAATACTAAAGATGATTGCTAAATTGAAACACTGGATTTGAAGACTGTAATCGGTTTGACATCAATAACAAGCTGTTTCTTGTGATCCTGGTCTATATTACTGGTGAAGTACCCTTTCTTTGTTATTTGTTTTTCCTTCTATGTATGCCATATTTTTCACTATTCTCTGATAAAGAACAACATTTATAGAGTTAGGATTTACTGTTTATCAATTCCCTTCTCTAACTGAAAATCTTTATCTTAATGTTTTCCTCTTATTTGTTTGTTTAAGAATGATTCAATCCAAACTTTAACAAATAGGAATGTTGGCGTTCCTCGTCCTTCTGTTTATTTGCTCAAACATTATTCTCGATTCTCGTATTCTTTTCTCCATGAAGATTTCAAAGTTTCCTTGGTGTTGACTAAAGGCAGAAGGTTTAAAAGTAATTTTTATCTCGATCTTAAGTTATGACTGCTTTTTTGCCTATGTGTTTTCATATCAAGGTAATTATGTGGATTATCGGATTTGCTTGTCAATTAAGCGGCGTTTAATAAGAACTTGCCCAAGAAGTCTATGAAGTTAGTCTCTGTTCTTGCCGTTTTAAAATAGTTTACTTAAGAGTGTTTTTCTTGTTTGACCACTTTATAAATCCCTTCCGAGAAAACCAAATTAATATCGCTCTAACTGTCCCAACATTTTAATGTTTCTATTTCATCATTTAATCTCACTAATTCAGGTATAGATAATTTGTCTCTTGGATCACACTTGATGTTGTTGTTCAATTAAAGCCCTGATATGACTCCATAGCCCAATGGACTAAAAACCAGCGTTATATCTATCTATCTGCCAAAACTGTTCTATTTGCTTGCAACTTCTCACTTTTGAAACTTTTGCACTTAGGACTTTCCCCTCAAGTAACATTTCATGCTCAACCATCCAAAACAAAACAAAACCCTTGGCCTTCATAACTAGCCTAATATCATTACCTTAAGCTTTCAAAGACAATATCCATCTTTGTACATATTGGAGAGATCCCTCTCCGGATTCAGGAGGGCTAGATCCTAGAATCCCAAAGTTGGTTGAAATGATGTTAACTCTGTGATTGGACTCTCCCAATCTTGCTAATAAATTACAGAGACCTAACATTTCTGGCGACTCCACTGGGGAAACTTTAACTCAGAATCTCTGGTTCCATGACAAGTGTTCTATTTTGCAGCTGAGCCACCAGGACCTAACATTTCTGGCGACTCCACTGGGGACATCAAACCCAAAATCATTTTCATTTAAAGATAATCATACGACGTCAGAGATTTGGTTCATAGAGCATTTGCTTTATTAACCAGAGTAAAAAGCAGCCTTTTCAAGCACTGCCTATTATAGGTAATCATGATGGAACTTGTTTGAATCAGTGAAAAACTAGGTAAACCCTAGGTTTCTCTTAAGACTTCATCTAACCTTGAAAAATCAACTGGCTTAGCCATAAGAGTAGACTGCCTTTGTCTCACAACCTTAGCTAAGTTTTGAAACAAATTTAGGATATTATTAACAACCAAAAAACTGAAAAATGACTTAGAAAAACCTTAAAATATTTCAGATTGGAATTAAATAAACATGGTGGTGGACCATAAGACCTTTTACCTCTGAAAGGAGCTAAAAATTTCCACTTGGCGACTCCACAATCCTAGCAGACCTTAAGACTCCACTGGGAAGAACCCTTATCATTATAAAATCATTCAAACTTAGTTAGAGGACTGTGGGATTTAAAATTGTAAAAACAGATTGGTTAACCTCTCCAAGATTGTCATATTTGGTTCAACTTTTCCTGTTTTAGGTCTAAACAACATAGCATAGTGGCTTCTAAAAAGATTCACACTAGAGCCCACCCAGACCCTAACCCACCTGAGATAGTTGATAATCCAGAAAGTATCCTTTGGAAGTCTCCTAAGGTTAAATTATTAACTGTTTTCAGATCACCCTTGAGAGCTAATTCAGTGCCTAAAAATCTTTCAGCTCTGCAACAATCACAAACTGACTTAGTGAACCCATTTAGGACTAGGTCATTTGATGATATAATCCAGTTAGACTCTGAATCTTCACTTTCATCTCCTGAAACAAGTGAACATCCTGGTAGCAGGGAAACAACACCTCCTGATTTACATTTCCTTCATAATTTAGGTGTCTCTCATCCAAGATCAGCTCAGCAGTCTACTGTTGTTCCATCCACTTCTGTTCATCTTTCATCCACTGTTCAAACCACTCCACTTAAACCCACAACTCCTCTTGTAAATCCACCACCTGTCATGGCAGCATGGTATGCTCCCTTAGTCCTTCCTGTACCATTAGGCAATCTTCCACAGGACTATCAGTCCAAAATTCCATTATATGATGCTAGTAATACTATAACATCATCTCAACATGTGGACAAGATGAATGACTACTTTGACAGAAATGAAATTGATGATGATTCTGTCAAGTTGAGACTATTTGCTCAAAGTTTGGGGGGAGAAGCAAGAAAATGGTTTAAAGGTTTAACCCCCCATAGTATTAACGATCTCCAAGCCTTCCGTCAAACATTCTTAAACAAATGGGAAGTGAGAAAGAATCCTCTCCAAGTCCTTGCTGACTACAACAATCTCCATAGGAACCCTGGGGAAAGTGTACAATCTTATTGTACCAGATTTAATAGCGTCTATAATGCACTTTCCCCTGAACTAAAACCTCCTCAGGGCTCAACTTTAAACAAATTTCCTGAAGGGTTTGATCCAGACATGACATATTCACTCAGAGAAAGAGTTTTTTCGACCCTTGAAGATATGCAAAGAGGTGCTCTTTCTGTGGAAGTTAACCTTATGGAGAAGAGAGCGAGGATGAAAGCGGAGAAGAGAGTATCTTTTAGAGAGGAATCCACCCCTTCCACTTCAAGCTCAAAGATGGAGAGAATGATGGAAGAAATGATGAAGGAGAAAAAAAAATAGAAGACTATCCTGCTGTGGATATATCATCTTCTCAAGAAGAAACTTCTCCCTTCACTGATATTAGTCTGTCATTTAAAGAGCCTGAATTTATATCAGAAGCAAGCATAGATTCAAAGAAAGAAGATATTTCACTGTTTGCTATTTTGCAGGTTAAGAATGATGATACTTCCAAGCTAAATACTGAAGAGATAGTCTTCAAAGCTGATGTCTTAGAAGTAGATGATCTACCAATTGTGGAGGATCAAAAGGAAGAGAATCTTCATCTTTTCTTTGTTGATCCTATGGAAGAGTGTGTGGAAATCCCGACTGGCTCAAATTATCAAGCATTGACCCTTTGCAAGAGCCAGAGACATGAAAAGATGTCACCTTCTGTGATAGCCTTGACATTGAAGGTTAACCTTCAATATGTTCTATGGATACCTCTGACAAGCAGCCAGAGTTACTACTTCTTCTGGACATTACTCAGCTGGCTGCATTGGCACTTTTGTATCATATGAATATGTAAATACTCCATGTTTAGAATAGGTTAGATAGGAATGTCAATAAAGCTCAGTTCCAAGCATGTAGTTAGTTGTTGTTTTCTGCTTTGGAGAAAAATCAAGAATTCAAAAATACAAAAACAAAGAAAGAATGAAAAGAGGGCAAATTGACAAAACAATAAAGGTATAGCCCCATACCAAAAAGAGAAGCAAATCTGAAAGTGTGCAAGCTTAAATGCCACTCCTGCAAAACACACTTCTAGTTAGTCAAACTGTTTAATCTTGACTAATTAGCATTCAATTTTCTGCTGATAGGGTAGTGAATTTGATTTGCCAAACTGTTTAATCTTGGCTTATCAGTAGATAGATTAGGATAGAAATTAAGGTTCAAACAAACTCAAAATCTGAACCAAAGTTTCCAAAGAGAGATGACTCAAAACTGTTTTATTTTCTGAGTCATAAAAAAGGAAAAACTGGTTCTAATTTGCTCAAAATATGAATCATATATCAAGAAAGAGACAACTCAAAACAAAATTAAAAACGGAGCTGTAAAGAAGAGAGAAGGCCATAATAAGAAGCTTTCAGATCTTAAGCCTTCAATTTTTGATGTTCAATTTCCGCAAATAATAATCTATGTGCAGCTTGTTTTTATGCCATAGATCATAGCAAGTCGAACAGCTCAATCTTGACTTGACTATTTTTAAATTTATGTTGTAGAATTTAGAGAATGAAATTTTGTTGGACTGTTTAATCTCAACAGACAGTAGACTAGGTAGAGAAATATCTGAGCTCAACTGTTTAATCTGAGTTCCGGGAGAAATAAGGAGTAGAAGTAGATTAGATTTCCTGCTTTCAAAAGAATAAAATGTTGTGAATAGAGTTTGCCAATCCAAGTGCACTCTGATGAAGAAAAAATGCTAGATCTGTAGGATTGGGTAGGTAGCAAGCTTGTTGATAAAGGTCCATTGTTTTCATGGCTGAGGCAACTAATCAACCTCCCAAAAATCAAGTCTGAATTCTTGATGCCTTCAAGAAGGCACCATCCCCAAGTGGAGCCACTGTTAGCCACCTATAATATTTTGTTATACCAAAAGGTGGCTAAGATCTTTTTTGAGCCTCCAAGGAACAAATTTTATCACTAAAAATTGTTGGCTCTTGAAGACTCCTTGTAGGCCTCATGCCTTTGTCCAAATTCCTCATTTACTGTCCCATTTTTATACTCAGGAATTTCTGCTGATTCCAACTGAAAGACTGCTGAAAGATCGTCATTTCTCCTCTTCTCAAAACCTTTCATCTGCTTCCCTTTTTTCTACATCAAAACTACCTTGTTTTCATAAGTCCTCTTCTTTCCATTTATGAAAATTTCCCCTTTCATAGTTAAAAACTCACTTTTTAACTATTTAGGAACCCCAAAAATCCCCTTTTAAATCCTTCCCCTAACCTTTGTTGGCCATTTTCCTCCCTTACCCCTCTATCGTTCCCTTCCTTGGCCTTCAAATTCCATTTAAATAGGCCAAAACCCACCTTCCGACCTTAATATAGGCATAAGCCCCCTCCCGCTAGCCCCTTTCAAACCACTTCCCCGCACATGCCCCGGCGCTGGGACCAAGCGCTAATCGCAATCGGAAGTCGGGCGGGTGCACAAATCCTTTGTAAATAGTCAAAACTCCGATGCTAATTATATTTATAACAACAAGTCCGGGCGATGCGTTCGCACCGTTGATCTTCCGCAGAGATTCGACGGAGCGCCACTCTGCCCTTCCGCGTCGATCGTAATCGCAATGTCTCCAAGTGTGCCCTCCGATCAATCGCAGCCCATACCTCCGATCTTCCGATCTCAAGCTTCGTATTTATTCTTGACCGTTGATCTAATCCTTGATCCAACGGTCCGCGCAAAATCGCATCGCAATGTTTCACCCCCTTGTAATTACCTCTGATTCATTACCCGCCGTCGATCTGGTCCTCAGATCAATGACCAGCGCTCAATCGCAAAGGGCTCAATCGCAAAGTTTCAATCGCATGTTGTTTTGTGACCTCCCCGATTATGATCCTCCGATTAAATCTGGGCCGTCCATTTCCCGCCTATCCAACGGTACTTATTTCCTCCGATCGCAAGTCTTACCGCCATTTCAAAACCCTCTAATTTGTTTTCCGCCGTCGATCTGATCTGCAGATCAACAGCCAGCGCTTAATTGCACTGGAATTTTCAATCGCATCCCCTTTTCTTCCACCCCCGATTGAGACCCTCCGATTAGATCTGGACCGTCCACGTGTCTAGATCGGACGGTCCAAAACTGCTCCTCCTTATTCTTATCCCGCTATCCTTTTTGCCTTTCTATGCAGATCTCCACCGTTGGTTGCCTTCATCCGACGGCTACGCTCTTCTCCTGCCTTCTGAAGCAGTCTAACCCATTTCGCAGGATTTCTTAATTGTTTTTTGTTTTATGCAGGTGTTTTCAATGGTTTTTCCGTTGTATCACAAAGAAAGCCGAGGGTTGGGAAAGACGTTTCCTGCGCCTTCGAAGCTACTAAAAGGAACCATTCACACGGTTGGATTCAATGATTTGTCAATGTTTCATGAGCATTGATGTCGAAAAGCCCAGCGCGGCCCTGCACATCGACAAGACACTATTTTATTCGAAACAACAGTTAAAGAGTATCAGCTTTTAGAATAAAGCACAGCAAAAGAAGATTGAAGAAAATATTACGAGGATTACGGCTAAGAGAGTTATCAAAAGCCTAATCCCCGACTCAAAACACAGTTTAAAGAAAACCTAAAGTGTTTTATCAGACAGAAAGCCTCCACCGCCACAAATTGAGGCAAATTGTTTCGCCACAAAGAGCCACCTGTCGCCTCAAACCATTCAGAACAGAGGCCGAAGTTATTGCTTGAAGAAATATCTACCTCCAGCATTGCCAAGAAGTTATTTCTGCAAGGAAACCAATGCATAAATATCTGCAGAGTTACTCCAAAACATACACAGAGCCTCAAAGTCAAACAAAGCTTCCACCGAGCTTTGATATTTATTGTTAAACAGTTAATGTAGTGATCCACCTGTAAATTTCTCCCTCGAGCCTCTCAAAGGGCCGAGAAGTCTTCACTCTGCATTAATTGTCCTTGAGATATTTTGTTAAAATCTCACCTCCTCATCTTCCTATAAGTACTTCTACAGAAGATGAGAAATTTTTGGTTGCAGAAATTTGAAATACACTTGAGCTCGATACTTCTATTTGTACATAGTTTTCACTGGCCCTTGAAGCTCTGTTTGTGCTAGAGTAGTTAGGTTGAATAGTGAAGATGATTGCTGAAATGAAACATTGGACTTGAAGATTGTAACTGGTTTGACATCAATATAAAAGCTGTTTCTTGGGATCCTGGTCTTTATCACTGGTGAAGTGCTTCTTTCTTTGTTAACCGTTTTCCTTCTATGTATGCCATATTGTTCATTTTCCCTCTGTAAAGAACGGTTTAAACAGGGTTAGGATTTTCTGTATAGCAGTAACCTTCTCTGGCTGAGAAATATTTATCTTAATGTTTTCTTCAGATTTGTTTATTTAAGAATGATTCAATACAGTTTAAACAGTTAGGAATGTTGGCGTTCCCTTGTCCTTCTGTTTGCTCAAACATTGTTCTCGAATGTTATTTCCATTATTTGCTATTAAAGTTAGACTAGACAAGATATGGTTTGCCCTGATTCCTAGATTCTTTTCTCCAAAGGCAGATTTTGAAAGTTTCCCTTGGTGTTGACTGAAAGCAGACTAGGTTTAAAAGTACTTTATCTAATCTTAAGTTACACTCTGTTTTTCTTATGTGTTTTCATACTTTCTGAAGGTAATTATGTGGATTACTGGATTGTTTGTCAATTAAGTTGCTTTAATAAGAACTTGCCCAAGAAGTCTATGGTTAGCCCTGTCCTTGGTTGGTTTTAAAACAGTTACTTAAGAGGCTTTTCTTGTTTGGACTGACTATAAATCCTCTGAGAAATTATTATCAGTTTCCATCCCTCCAACATTTTAATGTTTCCATTTCATCATTTAATCTCAATAATCTTGTGGTATAGATGACTTGCCCCTTGGATCACACTTGATTTTGTTGTTCAATTAAAGCCCAGATATGACTCCATAGCCCAATGGACTAAAAACCAGCGTTATATCTATCTATCTGCCAAAACTGTTCTATTTGCTTGCAACTTCTCACTTTTGAAACTTTTTGCACTTAGGAATTTCCCCTCAAGTAACATTTCATGCTCAACCATCCAAAACAAAACAAAACCCTTGGCCTTCATAACTAGCCTATTATCATTACCTTAAGCTTTTCAAAGACAATATCCATCTTTGTACATATTGGAGAGATCCCTCTCCGGATTCAGGAGGGCTAGATCCTAGAATCCCAAAGTTGGTTGAAATGATGTTAACTCTGTAATTGGACTCTCCCAATCTTGCTAATAAATTACAGAGACCTAACACCATGTAAGAAGGTAGTATTGACATCCATCTGATGTAGACTCCATCCTTGCAATGTATCAAGGGAAATGGTTGAACGAATGGTAGTGTAGCGGGAAACAGGTGCAAATATTTCATCATAATCTATACCTTATTTCTACGAGAAGCCTCGGGTAACAAATCTTGCCTTTATTTTTTCAGCACTTCCATCGGCTCCATGCTTGATCTTGTAGATCCATTTCCAGGTGACAAGAAGTGTGTCCTTTAATCTAGGGACAACATCCCAGACATCATTTTTCAGGATTGACTCATATTCCTCGTTCATAGCATCCTTCCAAACTTGATGCTTCATGGCTTCTTCAAAGGTTCCAGGCTTAGATTGTAAGATGCTACTCATGGCTACTAAGTACCCTTGGTACCTATTCGATTTCTTACTTTCACAGAATGTTTCCCTTGGAGCAATATGTCTCTCGGCATCTTCAAGAGTGTCTTTAAGCCATGAGGGTATTGTTTTGTTTGAAGAAGGTGGATCTATATACCCAAGGATGTTACAAGAAACATACTAGATAGATTAGAATGAATCAGTTGTATAATAACATAAGCCTTGGTGACACTTGAGGGGAATGGTCCCTTGTATGCTTTCCTTCGGCACAACCCTGACTTACACCTTCATGATCATCTTTGAAATCGGGTATACCTATGACCACCTTCCTTGCTTCGGGAAGGGATTTATAATGAAGGTGTACAAACCTCCGCTGCCATAACTCAGATTGAAGAGTTGTGTTACATGTCATGGCTCCCAGTAGAATTCCTCCAACCTCATAGAGTGTATCAACCCTGAAACCAAGAGTGAATGCTTCTTTGACGTTCCTCTTCCAAATGCGTACCTTTCCATCGATGAATGCCACCTTGAATCCTTTGTCTTCCATTGCCGAGATAGACACTATATTCTTCTTCAAGTCAGGCACATACAACACATCTTGCAAACAAAGGACTTGACCTTGATTTAGATGAAGGGTCACAGTCCCCGTCCCTTTCATGGGATAGGTGGCATTGTCTCCAAGGAAAATTTCCAAATTTGTATCCTTTTCAACGAAATCAAAGAGGGCCTCTTTATATCTAGTGAAGTGCCTTGAGGCACCACTATCAATCAACCAATTATCCAGGGTGTCAGGAGGAGATGCAACAGAGAGGGCAAAAATAAGAATATATTCATTTCTCTTGTTACCAAAAACATTAGATTCATCATACCTGGAGTTCCTTGACCTCTTGAAAGTTTGACCATTTCGATTTCCATTTCGATCATAGGGAGCCTTCCCTTTTCCTTTGAACTTGTTGTTCCATTTATTTCCATTCCCCCTGAAGTTGTTTTTGTTTTTGTTGTCATCATCTCAGGGAGAGTCCCTTTTATTAGGGAACTCTATAGCATAGTGACCAAACTTGTTACAATTGTAGCATATACCCTTCCTTCCTTTGGGACCCACTCTTGCTTGATTTTCATTTCTCGAACCAACATTATTCCTCTTCTTTGAATGAGTGGGGAAGGTTGTAGGTTCACTTCCATTTCCATTTGAGGGATGGTCTCTCTCCATCATCCTTGTCTCCTCTTGAGTGAATCTCGTTAATAATTCATCAAAATCAAGAATTATATTATTAATAAGAATAGTAGTATTAAATACATACCATGGCCCAAGAAATCAAAATCAAGGATCATTATTGATTTCAGTGAGCCTCATGAAATAGGATTGGATGGATTCTCCCTTGTCCATCTTGATGTTCTTCAACTTGTTATTTAGAAAGAGCATTTGATTAGCATTGCTAGCCCTAAACATGCCAACCAATTTATCATACATCTCCTTTTAGTGGCAGCCGATGCATTTGATGGAGGCTCAATGATATTTTCCTGTATATAATACATAACATATTGTTCCTCCGATGTCAGATCCAAGGACATTTTCCAAGAATGATAATCAAACTTATCATTGAGCTTGTCATCAGACTTGAAGTATGATGAGGAAGCCATTGACCCTGGTCCTTGTCTATTCAAATTTCAGTGATTTCTCTTCTCACTCTTGCTTGGGATTTGTCTTCACTTCAGCTTTGAAACCATGTTAATTTTATTTAAACATGGTATGTTCTATGCTCATATAAATTTACTTCAATATTTCTTATTATCCCAATCTAATTTCCTGTTATGCAATCACATTAACATTGATAGTAAATGATGATAGAATATAAATAAATAACCAGAAGACAAGCCAAGACAAGAGGACACAATAATTTGGTGGATGGTAGGGAAAAACCCTAATGCGGGGAAAACCATTTGATCAAATCTTCTTATTATTCTTCAAATTCAACAGAGAGAGAATGTATAATTTTTAGCAGTCAATAAGATGCCCTAGCCAGCAAAGTCAACGCTGGTCAAACAAGAAAAATGTCTCCCAATGGAGCTCGGTCAAATCCAGTCAAACTTGGCCTCTTGAAACAATCAAAGTCAACCCAAAATAGTCTACAATTCCTTAGTCAAACCTGGTCAACATTGTGGTCAAACTTCGGTCAAAACTGCAGTCAACACTGTGGTAAAACTTCGGTCAAACCTGCAGTCAATGTTGTGGTCAACGTAATAGTCAAATCAACTTTGGATTCCTTGATTTCTGTGCCGCCAAATTCGGCCTCCCAAAATCAGAATCTATCCAAAAAATTGAAGTCAAATGATGTGAGTTGACCCAAGGTCAATGCTGCATAGAAACCCTTAAAACAAACCGAAATTTCTAGCTTCTCTTTCACACGTGCGGAGGAGAGAGAATGTCTCCAAAGGTTGTACGAACCAATCAGAAGGAGAGAGAATGCGTGAGGAGATGATGTCAAAAATGAGGATTTAGTCTCTCCTATTTATCCATTAATGAGGGTGTGTGACACATCTTTTGGGGCTTGTGAGCCTACATTACAATTCTGGCCGACCTTGACAAATTGCACATGTGTGGAAAACAAATTCAAAAATGCAACTTATGTTCATCCAAACAAGATGATATTTAGATCAATATTGCACTTTTCCGAAAGAGGAATCCAACAAAACTATCATCTCCATCATATGAGCAGTGAAAATTGAAGTTTAGCCCGAGTTGCCAATTTTAACACAAGTTTATATCACACAATTATTTACTAGTGAATGCCAATGGACACCCATCTTGTAATAACATTTCCCAAATATTTGCTATTGATGCATCACATTAAAGTCTCTCTGAAGTCTGGCATTAATAAGACTAGCTTAGTGCACATAGTTTCCTTTTAAGCCTAAAAGTCCTACTAGGCTATGCCATTCCAAACAAAGGCATTCTTTTTTAGAAAGGAAGTTAATGGGGTGAAAAATCTGCCACAAGTATGCAAAATAGTTATGTAGTAAGCAATGAGGGCTCAAAAACCACACATGCTCTTTAATGTATTTAAGCATGGCTAAACTTAAATTTTCTTAGGTTCAACCCACAACCTATCTTGACCAACATTAGGACAAAAATATTCTTAAAAAGTGCGAAAAATTCATTTGGAATGTTTGGTGTACAAGTTGTTTTTTCTTGAGTAACTATATAATTGTAAAGCTTGAGATACATGTGTTGCATGTCCCTCCAATTTTTTTTTGTAAATCAAAATACGTTCAATGATAAAGGGCATGTAGTTTCATAAATAGGGTTGAGAAATCATGTTCATGAGGATCTCAAAAGTGGATGGGCATTGCAAAGCCCAAAAGGCATCACCAAAAACTCATAGTTTTCTTCATGTGTGTGGAAGGTAGTCTTTAGAATGTTTACTTCATATAAATTTGGTGATAACCAAATTAGATATCAAATTTAGTCATGAATCAGGATTTGTGAAACCATCAAATAGGTCACTAATGTTAGGAATGGGAAGTTTATCTTTGTTCAACAACCTGCTATGGGAATGAAATATTTGGCACAAGGTTAATTACTTGGCATATTTCTTCAAAAACCATGACCACTAGGAAGGAGTATGGGCATGAAGTACTAAGACATATTACTCTAGCTTAATTCTTAAACTATCTTTTCATTTTCATTTCTTTTATACAAAGAGATGGTGATAAGGACGCACATTGATTAAATGACTACCTAGAATTAGTGGAATGCCATGATCATGTTCCCATGTGAGGGGGTAACACGATGTGGTGTTTCAAAGACCTAGTTATGCTAGTGTAATGGAATTGAATATCCCATGGAGAGTTAGCCATGAGTTAATGGAATTGAATTTGTTAATAATGTTAGTGACTCTTCCTTAATAGCTGTATGGTGAGAGATAAAAAAATCCTATTGAACCTACTTAGATACCTTTGAGGGTGTGTTTATAACCCTTTAGAGTGAAGCTCGTGTATAAATCCTTGAAATGCATTGTCACGAGGCTCTATTTTCATAACCATTTAAATTTCAAAATTATATCACACATGTCCATTCAATGGAGAACATCTTTGCTTAGAGAAAATAGTCTCATATTAGAAGTTTTACATTCTCACACTTGCCACCACATTTCATAGTAACTCCATTGGATTTCATCATTTTAAAAATGTGCATCAAATGGAAATAACAATGTGTTTTGTCTATGACACGATGATGGTTTAAATTGTCAATGATATTACTACCAATTAATACAATGGGCTTCAAGGTTTGGGGAACTTGAATTCCCAACAAACCATTGAGATAAACTTTTAGCTTTTATAAAAATGATCATGAGTCAATACTTTAATGGTCCAAATATCACCTCAAATAGAGTTTGTGTGAGAAATTATTGATCAGGTGCTCAGATTTATGCTCAAAAATCAAAGTTCTCAGAATGGCTCGAAACATGAACAACCGTGTAGTGCTCGTTGTTCTGAATTCGACGCAACTCGTTTCGTGTGAAATGGACTCTGTAGGACTTCAAAAATGAGTTATGTCCATTTAGACAAACAATTTGGAAAAAAAAGGTAGACAGGTAGCCTAGTCAGTAGTCCGTACTACTGACTTGGCATGCTGACTGGGCAGGGTTAATTTTAGTCAATTTACTCCGGCTAAGACTACAAAGTGGCAGTTGTTGGTTGGTTTGAAATTTGTGGTGATTTGGAAATTTGTGAGTGGTTGAAGTGTGGGCCAATGAGGATGAGGCACGTGGTTTGTCTTGGGGTCGCCACGTGTCCCCGCCATGGTGGAGTAAAAATTTGTTATAGGACCAGAAGGGTCAGTGGGGGTCGAACATAGGAACTCCGACCCGCCAACGCCACATGCCACCGCCTATGCTATGCATTAGATCTTAACCATACTACTACGCCACATATATTTCAATGTTAAACGTTGCACCGACGAGGGGAGTAGGGGCCAACCCCCAACACATGACCGCGACCTCATAACCACGGTGGAGCGCCTAAACCTTAAGCGCGAGATTAATCACTAATCCACCATTTATTAACGTTAATCCATCATTAATTAACACTAATACATATTATCCACAAAGTGCCAAGATTAAAGGTTAAGTGAGTTTAATTAGTGCTAATTTCATTTAATTAAATTAATGCGGATTAGTTCGACAGTCCACTAATTTCGACGGAACTGGTACTTTGGCGCCAACTAGCCTGAATTAGCTCTAGTTAGCTAAATTTAGGTAGAAAATTGTGGAAAAACTGTTGGATGTCATAACTCAGTTAGTTTTCGACCAAATCAGGAGCAGAAAGAGGCTATATGACCATTTTTTTATTCTGAACTAATTGGTGCAAGTTTCAGAGCAGAAAAGCATTGTAAACACATCATTTTGTAAATTTGAGCATAATAGAGAGGCCCAAGCCATGGAAGTTAGACCAAGGACATGTAGCCCAAGAGGGGTGAACTCCTTCATCAAATCCCTGCATTGATGTGTTGTATGGTGATGTATTGTACTTTTATTTGTTGTTGTCCAATCTTTCTTTTATGTTAATTTGTTCATAAAAGTAACATAAAAATCACTCGTGAGACTTAATCACTTGCAAGAGAACTTGAACCCTTAAGCACATATAAGACATTGTTTACAAAATATGAAAGAAGAATTAACACAACAATACTAACATACCTTATTCAGATCAATTTTGCATCCTACAAGTTTACCTATTCTTTGATGAACATGGTGCAAAGTGGATTCCATATCAATGCTCATTGCTCACATTTTGGGAGCTAGTCACTTGTGGACTTTCAAGAATATTCTAAAGGGTCAAAAGACCTAACCTTAATTGAAAGTTGAGGCATGAAAAACCTAATCCTATATGGCTATTAAGACACATCAAACACTGAGACATAATTAAAAGAAGCAGGTTCATTCTTATTGTATTAATTTACTTGAGTAGAAGACCTTGTTATGGCCATTGGCACAATTTTTAATGTAACCCCATGAAAAGTCCATCCTTTTTGTATATTGAATTTTTTGTTTGAAAAGAAAAGTGCAAGGCATAACTTGCATCTTGTAACTGGTTATTGTCATATTGTGTTGTACAAAGTATAGTTGATTTCTATTTCTATAATGTAATCGTTTCATTTTTATAGTTTCTCTTTTCTTATTTATTTCAACATTTTAAATATTATATTTTTAATATTGTATTTTATACTATATAATAGAGAATAACTTCACACTATTTCACAATAATTTATAAAATGTATGGTAATAGATTATTCAATTCAATACAATATAATAGTAATCATAAATAAAAATAATAAAAAATAATGTGACAATATTTTATAATGATTTATAAACTATATTATGTCAACAAATTAATTAATATAGTATCAATAACAATTTATAAATCTCAAAACTTCTTGTAAACTCTTCCCAATTTATTAATCATTTTATATAAAAAGAGAGACATAATATAATTAATAGACGAAATGACGAAATGACCTTTTTCACGACATTCTTTTTAGTTAATTTTAATTAAAATTATTAAATATTTTTAAAATATCGAGTTTGAATTGTTTAATATACATATTTTGAGTTTTTCACCGTGTTGAATCCATCTATATATTCAAAAATATATTTTAATCAACAAAAAAATCTTGAATTATACTATCAAATTTAAGTGAATTTCAATAAAAACTATTTCGTCTATAAATTAAATTAAATTAAATTATATATATATAACCCATGACTTTGTTTTTTTTGTTTTTCAAAATCAAAATTCTCAATCATTCGTTTAATGCAATGCAATCTATTTAATGCAATGCAATCTATTAGAAGATTATATATATATATATATATATATATATATATATATATATATATATATATATATATATATATATCACTCGCAACCTTGTGTCTTATAGAAAATATTACAACGACTCCTAATGCAATCTATTTGAAGATCAAACCCTTAATGTTCGACGATACTATTTTCGTTTGAGCTCTAACCCTAATGTATAGTTCTTTGGATGCTTGTTTTTAGTTCTCCCTTTCTATGCAATGATTATGATTGTATATGTGAACCCTTTCCTCGATTTATGTTCTCCAGAAAGCCATGACATGAGTTGTGCTAGTGCTAACTTTGAGAGTATGTATTCCTTGAGTGATCTCTTGGAATGAAAAAAATAGAATTACTTGACATGTTTCCTTTTGGATTTGTATCATTTAATCTATAAATTTATCTTTGGATTTGTATCATTCAATTTATGAATTAGTTAGATTTGTATTATTCAATTTAATTCTGTCTAAGTTGAAGGTTGTATTTCATAATTTCATTTGGAAATTCTTTCTCTCTCCAATTTTTATTTGCATTTGTTTTCATATGGAAATTCTTATCACAATTCCTACGATTTTTATTGAATATTTTTCTCTCTTGACTACATTGTACCAAAAGTAACTAACACCTCCTTATTGTCGTTGGTATTCTAACTTTGAAGTGAAATTCCTTTTTTTGTATTCAAAGATACATTTATTTTCAACTTACGAGAAAGGGTTTATAATTTGGATTTTCATTTCCTGTTAGTCATCAGTATTTTTCACTTGTTGGTGATGACTAGTTATAACAGTGAAGTTTTCTAGCAATTGATCTAAAAATTTGTCAAAATTGCCAGCAGGAAAACACCCATAAACATTTTTTGCCCTCCTACCTTTTAAATCCGCCCATGACGAGATGAACCTCATTATCAAGCCCCATCTAGCCTCGGCCATACTAGTTTTCCCATCAACTCCAAAGAAACAATCCAAATATGTCCAAAGAAGTTTCCCGTAAGTTAGGTAGTGGCGCTTTAGGCATTCCTCCCTTGGCAAACCACTCTAAAGCCAAAGAACCTCTACCTGTTATAGACTAGTCATAATAGACCTTCCCATTCTGCAAATAAAGTTGGTTACAACCCTAGGTCGCGCCACTAATAAACCCTCAAGTTTCAGCAATACATGTACCATAGGTCAAATTGATTTTAGGTGTTTTTACAGTGTTTTAATGGATCTTTCAAGAACAGAGGTATACCAGCATCCCAGAAGACAATATTTGGCTCCACATGAGAAGACAGCTACTTCTCATGTGATTTTGAGCCTGGAATGCAGCTACAGGGCAGGGAATTCTTTCATTAAACTCCTGTGATCACAGTCAAAGCATGGAAAGACAGTGAAAGGAAAAATAACACTGTTAAAGGCTGATAAAATGGCATGATTGAAGAAACATCCTTCATCTATAAACAAAGGGATTGAAGACTGAAGAACCTCCTTCATTTTATAAGTAGAGGGTTGAAGACTAAGAGCGCCTCCTTCATCTATAAGCAGAGGGCCAAGGGTAAAGTTTGATTTTTAGAATAAAAATGACTGTAAGGCAAAAACTTTTGGGTGCAGTGAGACAGCAACTGAAGGTCTCTGCATGAAAATTATGGTTAAAAGGCAGAGATAAAGCAGTGGGCTTTAAAAATGGTCTGCATGAGTTTCACTATCATTTTAATTACTAGGCAAAGCAGTGGTGCTTTTCAAAGATTGTTTGCATAAGCTCCATTGTTATTGAGTCACAATATGAAGCTAATGAGTTGATCATCAATGGAGAAATATTATTAAGCTGATGGCCAAAGGAGCCAAAGGGTCTTGGTCCCAAACTGACCTCTGTCATCATGTACAAGGGAAACCACTAAGAGTGATGACTTCTTTTCAAAAGGTACTGTTCTTCCTATTCATAAAAAACTTCTTTCAACAAACTCATCATAAAGGACAGAGGAAACTTGAGTTTATTTTTCCCAAGGGGCAGTGCAACTGAACATACAAGCTCATAAATATGTAAGAAGGATTATGGCATGTGTTTCAGATTCTGGAAAAACTTTCAAAGCCAATAAGGCTTGCCACTATTACAAATGAAGGCATTTTCCTTATGAAAATGGTCAAAGGTACCTTACTGTTGCATTTTGAGTAAAAGGAGAGGTTTAAAAGAAGTCCCCTTTTTGATGAACAGAGAATGGTAAAGCATGAGTGAATGCAACTGAGTTTTTTGCAGCCATAGTCAGAAGAGGAGCTTAAAAAACACCTAACAGTTCAATCAGCTTCACAGTGAGCATTATCACCTTTAAAGCAGCAGAAGCAGAAACTTCCAATCAAGTTTTAAAGAGATAGGTCATCTCCTTGCAAAATGGCAAAAAGATGCTTCACCACTCATTGATATGTTTTGAGCAGATTTCCCATTTTGAAGGTGTCATTAAAGGGTCAGCAGTGGTAGAGTTTCATTTTCTAATAATAAAACACAGTGAAAAGAGTTTGACCCTTGGATGGTTTTATTACAAGAGGAAAGAGTCATATCTACCAAAACTGCCCAGAATGCATGCATAGTCTTTCTGCCAACATTATTTAAAGGTGTGGGCCCCTTATAGCACGTTCAAAATCACTGTGGTTTTGTTTTCAAATAAACAAAGGCAGTGGTTTTAAAGAAAGGAGCTTTCAAAACCCTCACAAATCAAACTTAAGGGTAGTTGGCTTTTTGCGTTCAAAGGAGAATAACGAGATCGTTGAAAGCCATTTGATAGTCTCAAAACACAAGGCATCGATCCCCTCTTGCTATTCATTAGACCGAAGAACGCGTTTTTGAGCAAATTCATCGATTTTTCGGGCTTGAAGACTGCGCGGCGCGTTCAGGCGAAAATTTTTCAAAGGGTTGCACTGCTGCGCGGCGCGCCTATAGGTGCGGTCACAGCAGCACGAAGGCCGACCCAACACCGTTTCTATTGCATGGCGCCTTCCGTTATCAACGTGCCGCGCACATGTTAATGGTCCAAACGCCTTCCAAAAACCTTGAAAGCTGCTCAAACTTGTCAAACAAGGGCTACCATTGAGCTTCGAGGTATTTTTGTGCACCTTCTTGGTATTTTCAAATTCTAAAAAGGTGGTCAACGCTGTGTTTTCAAAAACTAAATGATGGTGAAAAAGTGAAGGTCTTGCTAGGAAATTCAAAGTCATTTGTTAAGATTTATTGACAAAGTCTATCACAGTGGGAGAGGGGTGAAGGTTTATTCAATTTCCAAAAGCCTAAACTGCCCGAAAAACAGTGCTAAAAACATCACGCTGCCTGCAAGACAAGATAAACGTTGTTTTAAATTTTTTGACAAATTATGGGAAGTACCCTAACTGTGATGGGGCAAAGTAAACCTCTATCAGCCCAATGTATGGTGGAAACTTTGTTAGGAGGAGGTAGTGTTTAAAGGGAGAAACACAGTACTTGAAAAGTGAAACAGTGGGCCTAATTTCAACAACAATGACCATGGTATAAGTGTTTTGTCATTTCAAAAATTCCTCCCTGTGTGGTAAAAAAAAAGGCAAAACCAGTCTTTCCTCCTTTGTTCCATGAAAACAAGATTTAGTGAATGAATCTATTAAATCAATTTGGAAGTGTTGGTTGTCTAACTGTGGGTGAGGAATAGTGAATACAAGAGCAATATTTTGATTAGGAGGGGTGTTTGTCTGCTACAAGGCTGTTTGTGCTCACACCAAAACACAAAGAACTTGGTGACCTTACCCAAACACAGTGACCCTTTGACTGTGTGTACCTTTTGTTTGACTGTGCGCTTGTCATTATAAATATTGGTTGATTGGCATACAAAGGGAGAAAAGACAGTGTTTTGGAAGGAGCAGAGACCTGATATCACAGAAGCATCTCACACAGCATTTGAAACAAATTTGCCTTAATCAAACAGTGATTCATAAAGAAGACAAAGTTGTGTTTCAGAAGACATTTCAAAAAACCTTTGAGGCAGTTTGGTTTTGCAAACAACATCCAGAACAAGATGCCTCCCAAGCAGGATAGTAGGAGTGGTTTGCATAAGCGATTTGAGCATATTTCCACTGAAGAAGTGAATTCCCACCCATCAGTCTTGTTCAATTTCCATGAGGTAGGGTGTTTAGACTTTTGTCAAAGAGTGCAAGAGGTGAAGAGTTTCTCTCCTTTGACACATCTTTGCGCTTTAAGGTTTCAAGACAAGAATTTCCAGTTGGCAGGCCTTGACTTCAAATTTTCTCCAAGGTCCATCTCCAAGGCCACTAAAATCCCCTACATTGGTGAGAAATGGTTTAAACAAAGCCATTTGGACTCATAAGATTACAAGCCCTTTCTAAAGCCTGAGCACAGAGAGTCATGTCCTTCTATTTTCCCTTTCTCATATCTTTTAGCCAGCTACGCCCCCCTCATGAAGATCATCATGAAGTACTTCACTTGTGAGGGAAGATTCTTCCAAATCTATGCCTATCACATTCGACTGCTCATGCATTTCACAAGGACCAAGCTGCTAAATCTTCCTTTCTTCTTACACAAGAGCATGGAGAAAATGGCCTCCACTGTTTAGAAGAAGCCTCCTTCACAGCAAATAACTTGTCTCTTCCATCACTCTCTCATCAAAATCATCATTCTTCATCAACTTGAAAAGAGAGAGGTCTCTTGGGATACTTTCATCACCGATCCGGATTTCTCCACTGTTCCTCTAGTTCACACATCCCCTACACCTCCTACTCATCATCCTTCACCTTCCTCTAGTAGACCCATTCCTAAAAAACTCAATTTTACTACAGAGCAAACAGAAGAGCCTCAAGAGGAAGAAGAGCATGACCATGATGATCAGGAAGATGATGAAGGGCAGCAGCATGAAGGACAACAGCATGAAGAACAACAGATTCATGATGAGGGTGAGCAACCTTATGATGACACACAACAGCAAGGGTATGAGGAAGAAAGCGTTGAACAACAAGGGTATGAGGAAGAAAGCGCTGAACAGTAGCATCACAGTGATGATGAGCAACAGCAAGGAGATGAAGAAAAGCAACAGAGTGAGGGTGAGCAAACCTTTGATGATACACAACAGACTTATGATAAGGGTGAGACAGAGCAGCAAGGGCAGCCAAAGGAGATTGAACAGGGGCAGCATGATAGTGCTGAACAGGAGCAACATGAAAGTGATGAGCAAGGGCAGCCAAAAGATGATACACAACAGCCTCCTCAAGAACAGTAGCCTCCTCTAGAGGAACAACAAACTCAAAAAGAAGAGAGACAAGGTGACAAAGGTAAAGGGGCCATGCCCTCTTCTCCTAAAATGGCCAAGCCCCAGACAGCAAAGAAAAGAGTGCCTAGAGTTGTCACTCCAAATGTGACAAGGGCCCTCTGAAGCAAAGGAAAATTGCCCAAGAAGCCCATGACTGATTTTCCCAGGAGGAAGAGCACTAGAATAGCCACCCAAAGCAAAGGGAAGGGCAAGGAAGAAGGCAGTCATGAAAAGGAGAGTGCATTCGACATCACCCAATCCAAAGCGATGATAGTGATAATGAGGCCCGGATTCTAGAAAACCTCTTGATCCATAGAGAAAACCAAATTGATGCCTTGAAGGATGATCTTCATAGAGCTAGGAATTTCAATCAATTTTTGAAAATCCAAAATAAGCAAATGAGTGTCCATATGGTTGTTTATGAGACACGGGTGACCAAATACAAGAAGGAGGCCCCCAAAGCCCAAGTGAGGTTGGAATAACTCATGGGCGAGTTAGATGAAAGTGAAGGCGAAGATCAGCCTAGGCGAAAGAGACCAAGAACCATGGGGCTTAAAAAGGCCCTTGAGAAGCAAAAAGAAGAGGAAAATTCCCTTCTCCAATCTACCCCTCTCACTGCATTGTTCGAACAAGAAATAGAAAACAATAGGGAGGCATGGCTTGAGAGAGTCAATGACCACTTGGAGAAGAAATTGGAGAAGGCAAACAGGGATTAGTCAATGACCACTTGGAGAGGAAATTGGAGAAGGGAAACAGTGATTTAGACCTTCAAAGGAGAATGACAAGGCATTATAAAAAGTTAAATCAGTTTGCCCGGCGCAAGTTGAAGGCTGCTCTAGAAAAGCTCAAGGAGGCTAAAGGGAAGCACCCAGCACAGAAAGTGAGGAAAGACACATCAGGACTTTAGATTTTTGCCTCTAATTCACAACATGTTGCTGAGAACCCTCGAGGGTCATGCTCAGCAATTTTGGACGATTTTCGACATATTTTGGTTTTTTGGCATTTTTGGGTTTTTGGCCAAAAATCATGGGCTTCGCCATTTCAGTTTGGAGGATCATAAAAGGAGGAGAATGGTATCATTGGATTCCATAATTTCAGGAGCACACACTCAGCAATTTTCAGGAAATTTGAAGATCATTTTCTCCCCCGAAATGGATAAAAATGTCTGCTTTTTCTACACTCTGCCCGGTCTATCAACAAAGCTTATTGTTTGTTTTTTTACACACAGGACTATTTTTGGAGTTATTCTAGGCATTAGATTGGGAAAATTCTAGTTTCTCTAGAAATTATACACTCAGAGATTTCCAACGAGCTATCATGAGCCTCATTTCGACATCGGGAAGGCTGCCAAAAGTTGTCGGCAAGTCAGGGGACCTTTTGCTGATGTAATTTTTGAGTATTTTTGTAAAAATTGAACCTTTAAAAACTGCTTTTTCCTCATGTGCGTTTAGCTATTTTTGCACATGAGAAGTTATGAAAAGTCAATTTATTTCCCTCTTTGAGCATTTTTTAGATATTTTATGAGATATTTTGTGCCTTGGGCTTTGCAAAGCCTCAAGGACAAAATAAGATATTTTGGATAGGCCAATGAGATTGCAAGTTGAACTAAGAGGTTTTCCTCACTTGGGCCTATATATTCCAAAGGCTTTCATTGTAAACAAGGCTGAACTTGATGAATAGAAGCAATATATAGTCATATAAGCTTTGGAAGAAATACTTGTCTCATGCTTTTGGATAGTCTCTTGGATGTTCTTGGATGATGAAAGAGGATTGTTGTTGGATTCCATGACTTGGTAGAATGGTATAGTGTCTCTCCCTTTGTTTTGTTTCCTATTTTTCATTCATAAATCCATGTTTCTTGCTTGCTATAGGAAAGTAGAGAACAAATTTGAGACATGCCTTTGCAGGAACCTCAAATTTCCTGTTTCTTCATAGCTTCCATGTTTTCTTCATTCTTAGTCACCTTAAAGGATTCTTGATTGCTCTTTAATAACTTAAGGATATTGTTTCTTGTTTCATTCATGGTTTTATGAATGCTAAGTATGATTTACGGTATGCCCTGCTTACTCATGGCTAGCCATAGCTCCATCCATGAAATTTCTCTTTGACTGATTAGATTGTCATTTTTTGAACCAAGGAGGTCTTGTTCTGTTCTTGCCCTTTGTCTAAGACTATGAAATCTTGTTTTCAAAGTGCCCAATAACTTGAAGTACCGTGTTTAGGCGTTCCGACATAGTGATTTGAGTTTTTTGTCTGTCTTAAGTGTATTTCCCCAAAGTCTGATATCCATTTCCCAAAGTTAGAGAGTTATATATCTCTATGCATGGCTTGAATGTTTATTTCTATGTATTGATTAGCTTATAGTTACATTTCTCATGATTAATGGTTTTCTCTACCATGTTTATGTCAGCTATTAAACTAGTTATGCTTGAAATCCTTTGTTGTTCACAAACTTGATGTCCATTTTACTCCATTTTTCCCAAAGATCCTTTCTACCTCGAATCAAATCAGCCCTTCAACAGCCTTGTATCACCATCTGATAGCTTTCTTGACCTTTTCGACCCCATAGCCCAGTTGATCTGACATATTTTTATCTATCTTATATCTTTGATCAGTTTCATCCCTCACAACCTAAAAACCAAAACCAAAAAAACCTACTTCATAACTAGCCTAAAATCAGAACATAATAAGAAAACACACAGATATCCCTTACACAAATAGAGAGAGCCCTCTCTGAGTATAGGAAGGCTAGATCCTTGTGCTCCAAAGACTGGTTTGATGTTACAATGTCATTTGGCTTGCCAATCAGCTGAATCACGGGACCCTAACATAATGGAGATCACGTTGGGACTCTAAGAGATAAACAAACTTAGTTTCCCTAAAAATATTTATAGACCTTTGAGAATACTATCTGGCTAACTTATCCCACCACTCACTAACATAATGGCGATCATGGTGGGACTCTGAGTGATAAAAAAAATTAGTTTCCCTAAAAATCTTTAGATACCTTTGAGAATACTATCTGGCTGACTTATCCCACGCTCACTAACATAATGGCGATCACATTAGGACTAACTGAGTACATAACAGTCTAGCAAACTCTTGTAGATTCATTAGTCTTCAAAACTTAAACGGGCAAGCAGTCCACAAAACCATTTAGAGTAAACTCTTTTTGTTATCGCCACCCTAGAAAAGTGATGAAACAGGTTTTGAATACTTTAATAAACCATAGGCTACAAATAAAAACTCAGAAAAACCCCAAAATATTCCCATATTAGCTTTTCCCTAGTTACTGGTGGTGGACCATAGCTACATCTTTACAAAAACAACCAAGTTCCACCTGGCGACTCCACTAGCCTCCAGTAGGCCTAAAAATTCCATAAAAAACCAAAAATTCATAAACCATACATTTCTGCTAACTCATCCTTCCAAAAACTTAAACTTAGGGTGGAAACTCTATAATCAGTGACAAACTAAGTATAACTTAGCGATTCAGAAAACCTCACCTGAACATAGGAGATAAGAAAAAGCCTTCTTGCCATGAAAACCATTAGCTTGTCTATACAGCCTAGCAAACTGTTGAAACCAAGTGAATCACTCTTCTTTGCAAGTTTCCATCTCAAAATTTTCTATTTGATAGTGTTGGTGGTGGACCATAGCTCTCATATAAACCCACCTGGCGACTCCACTATTCCATCCTTTTAGTTTTGACCATCCTTCACATTAGTAAAAACCTAGAGAGGCCATCCATCCAAAACATTCACAAATACCATCCTCTCTAAACTCTAGACCCGAAATCTGGCTTCATGAAGAATCAACACCAGAGCTCATCCAGACCCAAATCCCCCTATCATAGTAGATGACCCAGAGAAGATTCTGTGGCAAGCTTCTGAAACTAGAAATTTAGCTACCGATAGGTCCATCTATAAAACAAAATCAGTACCTGAACATCTCACTACCTTACCGGATTCCCCCTTTGACTTAAAATTAGCAAAAACCCTTTTTAGAAGAAAGTCACAAAGTAAGATAAACTTTGACGATCTTGAACCCCTAGATCTGCCATGGAGTCCTAGTAGAGAAGCCTCACCTACAACACCTCTCGAATTTCAGCTTCTCCATCACTTTGGCTCCTACCATCCCAGATCTGCTCAAAACCAGGTCACTAGTCCAAGTACATCCGCCACACCTATCCAAACCACTACTGTTCAAACCAACTCAGATCATCCTGCAAGCCCTCATTGTGTACATCATCCATTAGCTCCCGTCATGGCAGCTTGGTATGCACCCTTGGTGTTGCCACAACCTTTGGCTCCCTTACAAAATGACTATCAAGCCAAAATCCCACAATTTACCGGAGATGAGACTACTACAGCTCAACAGCATGTAGATAGGATTAGCGATGCCTTTGAATACATGGAAATAGAAGACGAGACCATCAGAATGAGGATGTTCGCCCAAAGCTTGGGCGGAGAACCCAAAAAATGGTTTAAAAGATTAACTCCAAACATCATCCACAATCTCCCAGAACTCTACCAAACCTTCATAAACAAGTGGGAAATCCGAAAGAACCCCATTCAAATCCTATCAGAGTATAACAATCTAAAACGGGAAAATGGGGAAAGTGTCCAGGGATACTGCACTAGGTTCAACAGTGTGTATAACGCCCTCCCACCTCACTTCAAACCCCCACTTGGTTCAGCCTTGGAAAATTTCCCCGAGGGTTTTGACCCAGACATGACTTATCAGCTAAGAGACAAGGACCCCCTTACCTTAGAGGAAATGCAAAAAGTAGCCATAAGAGCAGAAGCCAACTTAGCAGAAAAAAGAGCTAGGACTAGATCAGAAAGGAAAGTCACATACCGAGATGAGGTCTCCACTTCATCCCCTTCCCTAGATCCTAGAATAGATGACTTGGTTAGGTCCATGGCCAAAATGTGGGAAAATATAAGTGAAAAGACCCCTCTTAGGGACAACCAGCCAAACCCTCCAAACAGAAACCAGAACCAAAATTTTAGGAGGGAACAGCCTCAAAACAAACCAAGGGAAAATAACCAACAAATTAGGCCACCATTTAATGAAAATTATGTGGAAGAAGATGATAGGGATACAGAACCCATTGATGAAAATCATTTGAACCTCATAGGGTCTGATAATGAGAGTGATGTGTACCTCATGAAAGAAGAACAAGAATTCTTCTCTCCGAATCAGGATGAAACCAACTATGAAGATCCCGAGGATCCTGCCATATATTTTCAGAATGCCATAATAGAAGCTCACAGGCAGTATGACCTTAGAAGCAGAAAAAATCAAGACAACTCCAAGAAAGGTAGCTCAGACACTGCTAAAACCCCTGATACCATCCTTAAGAAAGCAGTGAACAGCAACAAAATCATGGTCGGGAAAAATGACCAAAACAAAGATAGAGTTACCCAAACTAGTCCTGACTCAGATGCTCCTAGTACTTCCACAAAGATTCCCGAGGTGGCTGTGGAAAAAAAAATCTCAAAACAGAGCCAGCAAACTCTGAACATAGAGAAGGTCATGGCTGAAAAAGGTGAAACAAACATGTCTAAACTGCAGCTACCTTTTAGTTTTGAGGGTGAAATCGCCAAAATAAAGATCACCATGCCTCTTACCAAGCTCATCGCCCAAGGCTCTTATAAATCCCAAGTGTTAAAGGTCCTGAATCTATGGAATGATGCAAACACCCTTAATCTAGCTGATGACACTCCTGAAATGTTGTTTGGTCCGAAAATAGAAGGGAAATTCCAAGAGGGAACCACTCTCCCCTTTTACATTAGTTTGAATATCCATGACCAAATCCTTCACAATGCCATGCTAGGCTTCGGCGCCTTGCATAATCTTATGCCGAAGGTTGTAATGGAAAGATTAGGCATAGAAATCACAAGACCATACAAATAATTATATTCATTTGATTCTAGTAGAGTCAAATGTCTAGGCTTGATCAAAGATCTTTGTTTTAGTTTGGCCCAAATACCTGCAAAACATCTGATCATGGACATAGTGGTAGCAGACATTCCTCCCAAGTACGGAATGCTTCTATCCAGATCTTGGGGAGCCAAGCTCCAAGGAAATATTCAATTGGATATGTCCTATGCCACTATTCTTGTGTTTGACCAAACAAGAATACTCTATCGAGAGTCACACATGAAATACATGATCAGTAGCCAAGAGAGGCCAGATAACATCCCAATGTATTCCTTGCATTCCGACCTGAACTCTTTTATTCTGCACACTGATGAGGACATTCAAGAACAGTCAGAAGAAATTGAAACAAACTTAGACCCACCACATCAGCTGCCCCTAGTTCTCTATGATGAACTAGACACTCAAAACTACCATGATCATGAACAGCTATGTCTTGAGGAAAGTAAGTATGTTCCTTCTGAAATAGGAATAGATAAAGAAGCACAAACCATTATGTACTATCAAGCGAATTGCTCAAACCTTAGTCAAACATCAGCAGTAACATCAGGATACTTTTTCAGAATAAAGACATTAGAGGACTTACATATCACAAACCTTTTCAAAACTCAAGAGCATGGAAGCTTAATGTTTTTACCATACCTTAAATATTTATCATCACATAACTCTTCCACTGCAAGTGAAACCTTGACTGTAGCCATAACAGCTCAAAATCCAGAAAAAATGCCTGATAAACTTCTTATGAGTGAACATGATAACTGCAGTCCAAGTATACTTGAGTTACTTGAACTGGCTAATATCCTGTCATTCCATCAAAGACTTAGAACTACTAGAATTGGCAATCTCATGCAGAATACTACCTCATGCAGAGAAAACAATGAGAAACACTATGCCACTACCATCACTCCAAGAAATAACTTCGACAAAAGAAAATACAAAAATCTGAACCAATCAGTAATAATCAAAGATAAAATAGCTGGTCATAGGATCTGTTTTGATTTTAGAAACACTAATGCACATCCCTATAACATAAATTTTATCCTTCCTGCCCAAGACCATGATATGCCGATGATAAGTGCTTTTAATCATATGTATTTGAAAGATGATGTTTCAGGTTATAGCCAAATGATTCCCTTGCAAAGTAGACAACTCAAAGATTTTTTCCAGTATGCTGGAAGTAGCTCCAGTTTCAGACTCAGAACTACAAAACCACCGGATATCAAAAACATGCTCCTAAAGGCCATGTTTCCAGTCTTGAGCTTCTGCATTTTAACATACCTTGATGATGTCATTATTTATTTCAAAAATGACAAAGAATATATGCATTACTTAAAGAAGATGTACAGTAAAGGAAGGAGTGGAAATCAAAGGTATAAAGAGGTACATCGGGAAGATACAGGTTTGTTCAGAGATTCATGCATGAATCCTTATGTCATGTTTACAAGAGAAAAATTTCCCAATTTTTCTTTCAAGAACTAGATGGGCCAAGAATGGTAGGAGATCCTTACGAGGATAAGATGCTTAAGTTTCGCCATTTCCAAGATTTCTGAGTTTAAAACATTTTCAATCATTGTATATACCACTGTTTGAAAAATAGATAAAACAGAAAAGTAAAAAACAATAGAAGAATAGAAAAGAGGGCAGTTGAAAAATAGAAAAAAGCCCCATGTTCCAAAAAATAGTCATTCAGAAAGTGCGCAAGTCTAAATGCTGCTACTAGTACTCAAATGTCTTGTTCAGTTATCTAGCCTAATCATAGTTGAACATGTTTAAATTTATTTGCTGATAAGTTAGTGAGTGAAAAAGATGGTCAACATTGTGTAAGCTTGACTTATCAAAGAGAGTAGATTAGGAAAAGATATTGGTTCCACACGCTCAAAACAAAACCAAAGAGGGAAGCGGGGATGAAAAACAGATTGTGCATCTTAGCCCCGTTTTTCCTAGTTTCCATTTTATGCAAAATAATATTTGTGTGAAGCTTGTCTTTCATGCCGCAAGTACATGAAAAATCAGACTGTCTAACCCTGATTTGATCATTTTAAATTTCATGTTTTAGATTAGAGAACAAAATCCTGTCAAACAGCTTAACCTTGACAGTTGATCTAGCATAGGTAGAGTAATGAAGGAGTTCATCAGTTTAATCTGAACTCCTGGAAAATATAAGTGTAGAATTAGATAGGTTCATTTTTCAAAAAGAAAAAATATATATTGTCAAAAGGGTTGCTAGTCCAAATGCACCCAAAGGAATAAAAAATGTTAGGAAAGATAGTGGGGTAGGTAGAAATATTATTGATGCTAATCATGCTGTCAATTTTCAGAAGTAGCATCAAGGAAGGGTAAAATTTGCACCAATGGATAAGGCACTGGTCTTCATGAGCCAAAGAACTGAGATTCTGGACACCTCCCGAAAAGGAGTTGCCCTTCCCAAATGGAGCCACTATTAGTCATATGTATTTTTCACTTGTTGGTGATGACTAGTTGTAACAGCCAAGTTTTCTAGCAGTTGATCTAAAAATTGTCAAATTTGCCAGCTGGAAAACACCCATCAAACTTTTTTTTTCCCTCTTACCTTTTAGTCTGCCCATGATGAGATGAAACATCATTATCAAGTCCTATTCTAGCTTCAACCATACTAGTTTTCCCATCAGCTCCAAAGAAACAATCCAATTCTGTCCAAAGAAGTCTCCCCTAAGTTAGGAAGTGGCGCTTTAGGCATTTCTCCCTTGGCAAACTATCCTAAAGCCAAATAACCTCCATCTGCTACAAACAAGTCATAACAGACCTCCCATTCTGCAAATAAAGTTGGTTACAAACCTAGGTCGCGCACTCATAAACCCTCAAATCTTAGCAATACATATACCATAGGTCAAAATGATTTTAGGTGGTTTTACAGTGTTTTAATGGGTCTTTCAAGAATATAAGTATACTAGTATTCCCAAGAGATAGTATTTAGTTCCACATGAGAAGATAGCTACTTCTCAATGTGACTTTGAGCCTGGCATGCAGCTACAGAGCAGAGAATTGTTTCATTAAGCTCCTGCGATCACAGTCAAAGCATGAAAAGATGGTGAAAGGAAAAATGACACTGTTAAAGGCTGAGGATATGGCATGACTAAAAACCTCCTTCATCTATAAGCAGAGGGCCAGTGGATGAAGTTTTATGTTAATAATCTGCACTGACTAAAGGACATTTTTTGGGTACAGTGAGACAGCAACTAAGGGTTTCTGAATAAAAATGATGTCCAAGGTAGAGGCAAAGCAGTGGTGCTTTTCAAAGATTGTTTGTATAAGCTCCATTGTTATTGAGTTACAATATGAAGCTAATGAGTTGATCATCAATGGAGAAATATTATTGAGAAGATGGCCAAAGGAATCCAACAGTCTTAGCCTCTAACTAACTTCTTCCAACATATGTAAGGGAAACCACTATCAGTAGGTTCATCAAACATTCTTCTTTTGATTGAGACAGAGGTTGAAAGGACATCAGGCATTTTGTCAAAATAGGCCTCCTTCATCTATAAGTAGAGGGCCGCAGTGTTGATTGATTCTATTTCTACCGACCGAGAGACAAAATGGTAAGAGTAGAAGAAGACAAACTGAAAGCTTCTTAATAGGGCAATCATGTAAAAAAACAAAGGGAAAAGCATCAGCGCTATAAAATATCAAAGAAGTTAACCTATCTCCTATTAGTAGATTCTTTCAAAGACTCGCCTGTGCTTTTGGAAATGAACAAAACCTCGGGCCGAGGGGTATAAATTTTTAAAAAATTACAAAAACTCATCTCCTTGATGAACAAAGTTTAACATTTATTCTCCTTCCGTTTTCCTTAAACAAAACAGTAGATAAGTGGTTGGAGAGATGGGTCATGATCCAGCCAAAGAATGATAATTGTTTTTCAAAAGGTTATGTTTTCCCCGTTCATGAAGAAATTCTTTCAACAAACTCATCATAAAAGACAAAGAGGCAACTTGAGTTTAGTTTTCTCAAAAAGGCAATCGCAATAGATATTATGGTCATAAAGGCATGAAGATTATGGTATGTATTTCAAGGTCGTGAAACACACTCAAAACAAATAAGGCATGCCACTATTACAAATGAAGGTATTTCTCCTAGCGAAACACTCCTAAGGTACCTTATTGTTGCATTTTGAGTAAAGAGAGAGGTTTAAAATAAGTTCCCTTTGTGATGAACAGATAGTGATAAATCCTAGTTGAATACAACTAGGCCTCAATGCACAATTTTTCGAGAAGACCGGTTGAGTTTGAGTTTGTTTTATGGTGAAAAAACATGAATGATAAGATTGGGCTCCTTTTATTCCACAACCAACATTCTTTCCAAAAGTGGACTTACAAAACAAACCCTCACAAAGGTAATCACAAGGAGGCATTAACTTGTTCGTTTTTGAAAGGTTTAGAGACTGTTTCCCATACCTATCTTGTATTTAAAAACATAAGAAAACTCCCCTTTGCTGTTCACTCTACCAAAGAAGAAGCTTTCGAGCAAGTTTGCAGAGTTTTCAAGGGTTTTTGACTGCTAGCTGCGCTTGTAGCAGCATTAGCGGCGCGCTCAGAGGTGCGCCACGACCGCTCAAGAAGATCTGACAACCCTTCTTTGTGCGGCACTTTCCCTTATCAATGTGCCACGCACTTATTAATGGTCCAAACGCCCTCAAACAATTCTAGAAGCTGCTCCAAACCTCAAGCAAAGCCTACCATCGAATTTTCAAGGTATTTATGTGCCTCCTTGGTATATTCAAATTTCTAAAGGGTGATCATATGCTTCATTTATAAAAGGACTAAGTAATGGTGAAAAAAATGAAACTCTTGGTGTAAGTCGAGGTGTGTCGGGGTGAAAAGGTTTGAAAGATGTTGTTACAGTTGGTTGAAAGAAAGGTGGTCATTCTTGTCTCAAAGAACCTAAAGCTTCCCTCGAAACTGAGATAAAAACATAACCTCTGTCAGCTGTATATAGGGGGAACAAAGCAGTGGTAATAAGGGTTGATAGTTTTGTTTAAAACTCGAGATTTACAGTGGAAATGATTGCCCAACACTAACAGGGTAAAAAGGATGGGTTCTTATTGATGTTTACAAACTTGACAAACTGCCCTCAAAAGAAGTTGAAAGGTGGAGGCAGTGTTTAAAGGGAAGAAAGACAGGGTTTTGAAAAGTGGAACAGTAGGCTTGATTTCAAACAGCAGTGATCCTTCTATAAGTGTTTTGTCATTTCAAAGTTTTCCTCGGTGTGGAGAAGAGCAAAGTCAGGGCTGCCTCTTTGACCATAAAACAAGCTTTAGTGTCTGAAGTTGTCATTGCCATTTGGAGGTGTTTGTCAAAATCTGTGTGACAAAACAGTGAATACAAGGAGGGTGTTTGATTGGGAGGATTTTTTTTCCTTTGTCTAAATGCAAGGTTGTCTTGTTGTCCTCAAAACACCTAGAGCCATGTGACCTTACACAAAGACATAAATCAACTGACTGTGTATGCATTTTAGATGACTGTGTGCATGTTATTAAGATTATTTGTTGATTGGCATACAAAGGGGAAAGACAATGTTTTGTAAGGAGCATGGATCTAATATCAAAGAAAACATTTTACATAGCATTTGAGGCAGATTTACCTTGATCAAACAGTGATTGACAAAGAAAGCAGAGTTTTGTTTGAGAAAACATTCTTGAAATCCTTTTCGAGGCAGTTTGGTTTTGCAGAGAGCATCCATAACAAGATGCCTTCGAGGCAGGACAGTAGGAGTGGATTGCATAAGAGGTATGAACCTATTTCCACTGAAGAAGTGAATGCACACCCATCAGTCTTGTTCAATTTCCATGAGGTAGGGTGTTTAGATTTTTGTCAAAGGGTGCAAGAGGTGAAGAGTTTCTCTCCTTTGACACATCTTTGTGCTTTGAGGTTTCGGGACAAGAATTTCCAGTTTGTAGGCCTTGACTTCAAGTCATCCCCAAGATCCATCTCCAAGGCCACTAAAATTCCCTATATTGGTGAGAAATGGTTTAAACAAAGCCATTTGGACTCAGATGATTACAAGCCCTTTCTAAAGCCTGAGCATAGAGATTCATGTCCTTCTATTTTCCCTTTCTCATATCTTTTAGCTAGCTATGCCCCTCCCATGAAGATTATCATGAAGTACTTCACTTGTGAGGGAAGATTCTCTCAAATTTATGCATATCACATTCGACTGCTCATGCATTTCACTAGGGCTAGATTGCTAAATATTCCTTTCTTCTTACACAAGAGCATTGAGAAAATGGCTTCCACTGTTCAGAAGAAGCCTCCTTCATAGTAAATAGCCTGTCTCTTCCATCACTCTCTCATCAAAATCATCATCCTTCATCAGCTTGAAAAGAGGGAGGTCTCTTGGGATGTTTTCATCAATCATCCGGATTTCTCCACTGTCCCTCCAGTCCATACATCCCCTACACCTCCTACTCATCATCCCTCG